>JANPWX010000052.1:5915565-5989817 GCA_024734555.1 Trochalopteron elliotii
GGGGCGGAGCCGGGCCGGGAACGGAGAACCTCGGGGGCAGATTCTCGGCGGCACGGCGCGGTCGCGTGTGGGGAGAGTGGCTCGGCAGTCGCCCCGCCATGAGGGGAAGGGCTGCAGCTGTCCCAGTCATCGTCTGTGGACCAGCTGACAGCAGGCTTGAAACACAGAATCAGTCAGATTGGAAAAGTCCTCTGAGATCGAGTCCAATTTATGACTGAACACCTGACTGAACAACTACCATGTCAATAGATCGTGGCACTGAGTGCCAGGTCTAGCCTTTCATTAAGCACCTCAAGGGATGGTGACTGCACCATCTCCCTGGGCAGCCCATTCCAATGTCTAATCACCCCGTCTGTGAAGAAATTCTTCTCCACGTTCAATCTAAATCTTCCTTGGCACAGCTTGAGGCCGTTTCCTCTTGTCCTGTCGCTGGTTACCTGGGAGAAGAGGCTGACCCCAACCTGGCTACAGCCTCCTTTCAGGTGGTTCTGGAGAGTGATAAGGTCACCCCTGAGCCTCCTCCAGGCTAAACACCTGCTCCCTCAGCCGCACCTCATAAGATTTGTGCTCCAGACCCTTCATTAGCTCCATTACCCTTATCTGGATTCACTTCAGCACCTCAGTGTCCTTCCTGAATGGAGGGGCACAGGACTGGATGCAGTACTCAAGACATGGCCTCACCAAGTGCCGAGTACAGGACAAACATCATGTTTAACATCCCACCCCTTCTGCTCCACTAATGCTGGCATGAAGTATTTGGAAAAGATGTGTTATCACTTTTTTTAGCTTGGAAGGAACCCCAACATAAGAAGGACATGAAAGTGTTGGAGCAGGTCCAGAGAAGGCCATGAAGTTGATCAGAGGCCTGGAGCACCTCTGTTATGAAGATGGGCTGGGAAAGTTGAGGCTGTTCCGCCTGGAGAAAAGAAGGTTTTATGGAGACCTCATAACAACCTTTTAGAACCTGAAGGGCAAAAACAGGGAGGTTAGAGAGGGACTTTTCACAAGGGCATGTAGTGATAGGATGAGAAGTAAGGGGTACAGACTGAAAGAGGGGAAATGTAGGTTAGATATTCGGAAGAATCTTTGAGGTCCCTTTCAACCTGTACCATTCTGTGAGTCTGTGACTCTATTGTCATTATCACTTGTAGCACTTTAAATTCTGTAGCATCAAAATTTAAATATCCCCTATTTGCCTTTTTAAGTGAAAAAGTAGAAAAAGTAGTGAAAAAACCCCATAAAA
This sequence comes from Trochalopteron elliotii, assembly GCA_024734555.1. Classification (NCBI taxonomy): domain Eukaryota; kingdom Metazoa; phylum Chordata; class Aves; order Passeriformes; family Leiothrichidae; genus Trochalopteron; species Trochalopteron elliotii. Next base: position 5,916,809 of record JANPWX010000052.1, read on the forward strand.
ACTCAGATTACTTTTAGATAGTGTGATGCTGCATGCTTTCTCAGTTGGCTTGAAAGAAAGTGAAATGTATCCTCCAGCATTAAAAATGTGTCCAGTCATTAAAATAGCAGTTTGTGTTGCATATTTGGATCTTTTGACACCTCTCATCGACCATGTGTCTCCTTAGTGGAGCCCGGCTCTTCTTGGTGGTGCCAAGCAATAAACAAGAGGCAACAGGCAGAAACTGATGCTCAGGAATTTTCATCCAAGTATGAGGAAGAAATTTAATGTGCGGTTGCCCATGCACTGGGACAGGCTGCCCAGAGAGATTGTGGTGTCTCCCACAGTGGAGATATTCAAGAACCATCTGGACACAATCCAGTGTGCCACAAGCATAGTGCAATGTGTTCTGTGGCCTTGCTTGAGCAAGGAAGTTGGACCAGATGATCCCCTCCAACATTTCCCATTCTGTGATTCCATGGTTTGTGTTAGGGGTTGCCAGTCTGACACTCCCATGCCCCAGGTGTCCCCAGCAGCAGGGCTGAATGTGTATTCCATTGCCAGCAGGCAGAGATGCACACACTCTGTGGCATGTGTACTTGGAGACATGGAAAACCACACAGAGCAACACAGACAGGGACACTGCACTCATACAGGCACAAACAGCACCAGGAGTCTCTTTGTTTCCCTCTGGCTGATCAGGATGAAAATCCCCCTACCTACCTATTGTATACGTGGACCCCCCCAGTAGCACAACTTGGACAGGGCTCCTGTGGCACCTGGAGGGGCTGGGACAGGGGACTCTGTTGGCCTCATGGTGCTGCTGGGGCTCCTCTCAGGCTTGGGCCTCCTGCTCCTGTCATGGTGCATGGGGATCAGCCATTTGTAACCATAACCTGACACGTTGTACATCATACTAGGTTCCAGGATTTAAGGTTTGAACTTCAGTATTTTTTTAGATTTTTTTTTAGTCGTGATGATGGCTTGAGAGCCAAAATTTAAAGACTTTTTTTTTCTCAAGTAATTACAAAATACAAAGAACCTAGGGAAATTATGCTGAATTGAAAACAGAAATAAAAGCCTTATGTTAAGTAAATCTGTGACTATAGACAGCTGTGCTCTGCAAATCCAGAATACTGAATATAGTTCTGGGATATCTGGAGAGAAAAATAGGGACTGTGTGAAAAAGGAGTAGCCTATGCTTGTCCTAGAACTTGTCAGAACAAATTCACTATTCCTTTTTCAGGACTGTGAAGTGTGACACCGCTCCTTGCAAATGATAGGTCTGAAAGATATTGCAGAAATGAAAACAATAGTGTCTTTCTTATGATACCAATATAATTTATGGAATTATAATGGAATAAATGACAATGGAATAAAAGGACAAAGATCTCAAGTAACAGAAGCTTTTGTTTCCTGGCACACACAGAAAAAGAGGTGGAGTTATTCCTCAGGGAAAAAAAAATTACAGCTCTTGAAGCTTAACATAATTGTGAATCCTAATATGTGTACATCTTCAATGTGACTGCATTACTAACCAAACAAAGGGAATTTGTAATTTCCTAGGGTGTTCCTAGAGTCTGAGACACATTTCTTATCCAGAGTAATCCTTCTATACTATGTCTTGCTTTGTGTTGACTATAAGCAATCATGTTAAACTAAAATCAGACACTCCAGAGGGCTAAGATGATAATCCAAAGGTTTACATGTCAAACCAATAGCCCAAATTTTCTTATTTTCCTCATTTTATTCAGTCTTCCAATATAGTTTGGCTAGCATAGCAACAGAGCAATGAAGCTGTGAGTCCATCCCAATCTGTGTGTGTGAATAAAGGAAAGACTTGAGATGAAATAACACCTGTTCCTGACAGCTTGTTTTGAAGGAGGAACAGACAGATCTGTCTCTAGACACCTGTAGAGCCTTTAGAGATGCACCCAACATAACTCCTCATTTTTAGGTGTGGCATCCCATTAACTGAAGAGGAAAACAAGCCTGATTTGTTTCCCTTAACTGAATTCTGCTTTGCACAACAGACTTTTTGAAACTTAAACAAATAAATGGGAAATATGTGGAATTTTGATATATTTTCCATGAAAGTTAAGACAATGCCTAAAACCAGAGACCACCAAAAGAGTTTTTTAATTGAAGAACATGAAATGTGGCTCTTGGATTTTTATTTTTAAGGAGTGGTAATTACTAAATTTCTTATTCTGTTAAACTTACATGTCAAATAGTGATTTTGTTTATTTAGCAGACAATTCTACAAACCTGCTGAAATACATAATTTCATTTACCATCTTTATATGTTATTTCTGCTGGTCTAAATGTCAAACTAAGGAACCCAGTGAGAAAAGCTGAACCACATCACACAAGCTGCCACTGCTGGGAGAGGTTTGACAGAGAGCTATTAACTGTCCCACAGTGGCCTCACAAGCCAGGCACAGCAAGTGTGAAGCTGCAGTGAGCTGACCGAGGGGGAGATCAATGACACCAGCAGTTATCAGAAAAGTTTGTGTTGTGGCTGACTGTGCTAGTCAAAGATTAGCTTGTCCAAGGTTGGTTATGAAACTATTGACTTTTTCAAATATCCGAGGTATTTTGAACAGAAGCAAAACAGCAGTTAAAGCTCTGAACTGCAGAGACCTTGATATTTTTGTTCTGGACTTCTCTGCTTTTCTGTCTATGCTTTTACTGGGTGGCCATCAGACTAACACCTTCAAGCATGTGAAGCACACTGTGTCATTAAGTTCTTGTGCCTACTTTTGTGTGTATTGTGATGAGTGTATGTATTTCAACTCAGATGTATTATTTGCCTGAGCCACCTGTGCAAGCTCAGAATTGTCTTGTTTGGGGAACAATGCACCTCTGTTGTGAGAAAAATGTGAACTCTAGAGGCTTAGCTACAAAGTTGCTATGAAGGAAATAAGCATTTCACCTTTCACAGGGCACCTTGACTTTTCTACAATAACCTCATTAATTCAAAGAGCTCACACTAAGGTTTTTTAATGAACCTTTTTCTGCCACCAAAATCCTTGCCATAGTCTAACACGTCTGCCTAGTTTGTGAAGTAATTAATATCTCTTATTTCTCTTACTGTAGGGGAAAAGATCTTTAGCTGTTTGCAGATGGATTCTATTTCATCAGCTAATCATCAGTAACTCTGTTTAAATTTGTGGTGTCATTTAACATTCCCTATGGGGATTTTTTTGTCTTTTTATATACAGCTTGTATTTATCTAGCAGCCTTCTGAGCATAGCTTCATATAGCTTCTACTTGCTTCACATAGTACTCCATCTCCTTGATATTTTAAGATTGCTTTACATGTCCAACTAGATTTGTGGTTTATGGAGTATTCTGGATTTTTCCAGACTCAGGGAGTGCTTTCAGAGCAGATACGCTAGATTTCTTTCACAGTCTTACTGCATACCTCTGTGTTCTCATTTTTAAGAATCCCTCTCAATTTGTCAGCTCAGCTCCAAATGCTCCTTCCTCCCCTTCTGTCCAGCTTGGAAGGCCTGTAATATCCCAGTGTCTCTAGGTGACCACTTCCCAGAATTTCCTTCCTATTTGAAGTAGAGTAGTACTACAATCATATGGAGACATTTTGTGGAGGCCACAGGAAGTGAGATGAAATAAGATTTAAATACACAGGCTGTAGGATACGTAACATCCCTGTAAATGTTTTTACATATACTTAATTTAAAGATCTTTGTCTTCATAGCATAGTTATCAAAAGACATCATACCTTGGGAAGAAGCTTGACAACTGCTGAGGGAATGCAGTATAACTAGTACCAGAAGAATAACAACCCATTTGTCCATGCCCATCTCCTGGAAAAACGAATGCAGCTACATCAAACATGGATGTAGCAATGCCCAGGAGGAGGACATGGCCATTCACAAAACAACTTTTAACAATACAGAAATCCTTATCCAAGCCCCAAAGAGTCATCCTTGGCCAGCACATTAAAATAGTGTAAAAAGTGTCTTCCAAGAATAATTGAAGAAAGGAGGTCAGGAATTCAAACTAACTACTTGGCTTTTGGCCTCTGCCACATAAAAGATATTGCAAATTGGAGTAGCCTAGAGCCTTGAAAAAAATTTCAGCATGAAGACAGTAACTAAGTCCTAGTAAGAGGAGCACAGAATGGCAGATTTTGTGCCTGTGCTGGCCAAGAGGAGGAGCTGCCAGGTCGACAGTAGCAACACAAAATAGAAGAAAGAAAAGAATGCTTCCTTCCTGCTAGTTTCTACCTGATATTAAATATGTGCTATATCCTCCTCCAGTATAAAGTGGAGTGCTGCAAGCACATCCCGATTTACATGACGTAGAAAGAGAATTACAGTTACACACACTACCAGTGCATTACAATTACACACACTGCCAGTGCTGACTTTCCCAGCTGTTTCCACAGCCAATGTCTGCTGCTGAGAGCAACTTCTGGTCTGCAGCTTTCTTTCTCCATGCTGTGAGCTTGAGGCCAACAAGTAGCCTCAGAAGGGAAGACAGAGTCTAATAACCCTGAAGTCTCTGGGACAGGAAGAAAAGTGTTTGCTGACAGCATCCCTAGATATTTGTGTTTGACAGCCAGTGGATTATATTGAATCCATGATCCTCTCTTGGACTCATATGTCTAGATTTTGCTGCACATGCAGGTTCCACCTCTAATTTCAGCATTGCCCCAGGCTCACTTCAATTAACATTTACATATTCTCTAGACAAAAAAAAGCTCTGTAAAAGACTATAAAAAACACTGGTTCTGTGTTATTTAAATTTGAAAAATGCATAAAAAAGTATGTGAAATATTTTGGGGAAAATACTCATATACATAATATATATATTATATGTGCAGCATGCACCTGTTATCTATATGTGTGTTCTTATTAAAAAATACATGTGCACATATGTGATGTAAGATACAAATATATAGTTACCTAAGTCTGGAAAATAAGTCTTCTTTTTGTACAATATAACGATAGCTGCAAAGACAGTGGCATGAAGTTAGGGAAAATTAAAATAAGTTCAGAGAAGAGAATACTAATTGGTTCAACTGGAATCCCAGCTTCTCCAGAAAATTCAGAGGCTCCAAAGTCAAGAAGATCTGTGAAGCCCTTATATTTATTATCTGAATCTCCACCGGAGGGCAGTGCCTCCCGTCTTTTTCCTACGTATTTGATCATGAACCTTAACTTTAAAGTGCCTGTAAAATTCTGTAACGTCTAAGAACTGAAGACCACACACCTCAAACGCTCACATTCCTAGTTTTAATTTTAAGGATTACATAACAGAACAGCTTCAGGCCGTTCCCTCGGGTCCTGTCAGTGGTGACCACAGAGAAGAAGTCAGTGCCTGCCCCTCCTTTTGCCCTCGAGAAGAAGCTATGAACCACCATGAGGTCTCCCCTCAGCGTCCTCTTCTCCAGGCTGAGCCGTGGATGCACATGTGTGCGTGCAGATGTGTACTTTTAGAGACAGTCAGAGTTGATGTGAATGGCAATATGTCTAGCAATATCTTGAAAGAGATGCATTGAGATTGAAGTGGTAAAGAGACACCATAAGCACGCTAATAAGTGCTAAGATATGATTGCCACAGATCTTAAGGCTCCTCCAGCAAATTTTCAGGGTTATAAGAACAGGAATAATTCTACCCTATGAAACAAATACCTTCACTGAATATGGAAATAAACACTGTCAGATTTCTGTCTTCTATCATCTCAATTTTATCAGATGTATCAACTGAAGAAAAATTAAATGTTGTATTTTAACTTATTTTTGTACTCGTTTTGAGATTTTAAAACATTCAAACATATGGACACTTTATGTTAAAGTGTACAGAGAAATTTGCATTACTCATGGGGTGGGATACCAATGCATTCTGCATATACTATGGAATGCAAAATGAAATAGGAAAAGGAAAAAATGTCAGCATGTTGACAATAATAAAGAACTGGGGAAACCAAGTCAGAGGTGTTGTAGTGCTGAAACATTTTGGGGGAGAAAAAGTCATTACACTCCACAGAGAGTTTCTATGTGAGAAGGTGGACAGACTCTTTTTAGAGGTAAATTATGCGAAGAGGCTTTAACTTATATTTTCCTTTATTTTCTGAAGCCATGTGAGTTTGGGGAGGTATGAAAGACCCACAGCCTATTTAAATGCTTGGTGGGATCCCCAGGAATATTATTGTAACCTGCTGTTACAAGCATGAAGATGGCAAAATTCAAAACCAGCTGTCAAGATGAAGATGGTAACAGTTGTGGGATACTAACAATTCTTTTGTAGTGTCTCTATGATAACACAGAGATCTACTGACATCTGGATGTCTGAATGCAATCAAAAACCAAAGCAGGTATTGTTTAGGAAATGAAGGAGACAGTCATCCGTCATCATGAATGCTGCCAAGCAATAAGATGCTTAGGGCAACACTTGATCAGGTAAGTTACCCCTTTTGTGCATGGCAAGCCCACATTTCCAGAGGTTTGAGTCACTCTGTGAGACGTTTCTTCTGTGTCTCAATGGCATTTATTTGTCTGTTAATCACATTCCTTTCCTTACAGCAATGATCTGGAGATTTACTGCTGCTTCCAGCTTTTCTGCTGAAAAGGCAGCATGTTTCTAAAATGAAAGTGGCTGTTTATGAAGAAAACTATTTACAGACATTCTCTAACTGCAGACTGCCTATTGCAGAAACTAACTTCCTGTGTCTCTCTGCAGTCGCTTAAAGTATTTCTCTGCCCAGCTGCCACAGAAGTTACTTCTTTAACCCCTCTCCCATCTCTAGCTTGAATCTCTTTTTACTTCATATAAGTCTGTTGTCCTTTCTCCTCTGATAAAGTTACTCGGGTACACAGCAGAGGAGAAAAACCTTTAAATTTTCTCAGATTTAAGGCACTCAACAAAACTCAACTCAACTTCTCCATTTTCCTGGTACTTCACCATACCCAACAACAGCAGTTAAGATTGTGGAACATACTAGGAAAAGCTCCAAAGGACAATCAGCTTGAGTAGATCTCAGTAGGACAATGGGGATTTCTGCAATTTCTTTCTGCAAATTGGTGTGTGCCAGAGCCAGGTCATGTGGGCAGTGGTGCAGGAACTGGGGAAAGAGAACCATCAGTGTCCCTGTGCTGAAAATTTCTGCAGAAGAAAAAGACTGACTGGAAGACGTCATCATGAGCTAAGACAGTCAAGAAAGGAGTTGAGGTATTAATTTATGCTAAAAGCTGGAAAGGTATTCTGTCTGGCAGTTCTGAACTTCGTGTTTTATAATTAAAGAGGCTTGAGAATCTATAATTTGATAACATATTCCAGCTGTTTAGACTTTAAGGAAAAATACTAGGAGACTTGCAACTAAGTCATGAAAGACCAGGAGTTCAGTGGCAGTCCAGACTTCACTTATTGCAGGGTTGGGTTTATTTTCTCAAGTAAAAAAGAAAGCTTTAAAAAAGATATTTCAACTAAGCATTATGCTGTACTCTATTATGCACTCCATAATTACACTTTATAGATTCAAGAAGAAAACACTTGCAAAAACTTGATCCAGAATGAAAGTAATCCAAACATATCAAAATTAATAGTATGACTGAAATTTTGCTCTCAATAACTCCTTTTGAGACTCTAAACTGGAGCATAAATGAGGAAAGTACATTTATTCCTGGTTGGGTTTTTTTCAGGAGGGATTTAATTACTAAGGACAATAACCAAGGCTTATATCCTAATCATTCTTGTGAGAGTTATTTTATATTAGAATTTTCATTTGGGGCACTTAAAAGAACTGTGACTTTAGATACATCTAAAAGAAATTACCAATAAAACTGATTATTTTAATGGACTTTGCCTCCTGGCAAAGCACGTTCGTGCTATCCATCTCATCTTTGGGTAGCATATATCCTAACCATCACCTTAGAGAAATAACACCCTGGTAGGTATCAATGTAGACTTCATGTTATTTTAAACACTTTGAACTGGAAAAAATGACAAAAAGTTATGAGTTGACTCCAGGATAATCTCTGGCCCACGCATGTATCAAGCCAAACAGACAATGAACCCAAAATGGAGCATAGTCAGTCTAGGGAACATTTATGAAAGCATAGCATCACGAGCTGATTGAGCGAGGTGATTGTTCTCTGTGCTGGTGTGGCCTTACCTTGTGTCCTGCGTGCCACAATGTAAGACAGATATGAAGTTCTTAGAGAACATCCACAGGAGCAGTACAAAGATATTGAAGTGTGCAGAAGAGAAGCTTTATGAGGAGCATCTGAGGGCACTTGGTCTGTTCAGCCTGGAGGAGACTTAGGGGTGACCTCATTGCAGTTACAACTTCCTTGTGAGGGGAATAAGGAGCAGGCACTGACCTCTTCTCTCTGATGACCAGAAACAGGACCCAAGGGATTGGCCTGAAAGTTGTCAGGGGTGGTTTAGGTTGGCTGTTAGGAAAATATTCTTTACCCTGAGGGTGGCTGGGCACTGGAAGAGGCTCCCCAGGGAAATGGTCACAGCACCAGCCTGAAAGAGTTCAAGAAGTGTTTGGACAATGCTCTCAGGCACATGGTGTGACTCTTGGGGTGTGCTGTGCAGGGCCAGGAGTTGGATTTGATGATCCTTGTGGGTCACTTACAACTTCATAGATTCTATGATTCCATGACTACTGACCCTGACTGTCCGTTTGCAGTTTCCTCCAATGCCCTGCTCCAGGCTGGCAGTGGGACAGGCTCTGACTGCTAGGCTCTTTCAGAAATGAATAGAAATTAAAAAATAAATGTATCAGTGCACTTATTGAGCAAGGAGAAGGATTCAAGTTAGCCAACATCTCGTTAAAGTATTGATACTTCTAAAATTTGTGTGAAGGGTCTATGACAATGCCAACTTCTAATACATATATCTATCCTGGAAAAATATCTGAAAAAATTGAAAAAAATCCACAATAACAAGGAGAAACAGATTAATTTTATTTCATAACTTGGTTTCCTTACCCTCTTCTATGTTTGGAAGCTTTTCACACATGGCAGGTAAAAACACAGGAATGAATCCTGAATCATGTACTTTTTTTTTTTTTTTAATTATTATCATTATATGTACAAAAAAATTCAAGCACATTCATAGGTTAAATTTCTATACAGTAATTAAAAAACCAAAACCGAACACAAACTCACCTCCCAACTCCAAAAACAAAATCCTTTACATTCTTGTCTTTTCAGTAAAATTGCATTAACCACATAGTAATTCTTACAAGTAAGCAAGTTGCCCAGGGCCCATATTGCCCAAACTGAATGTAATATGGACATGAACTTCTCAATAACCTCACAAATTGCAATGCACATTTATATGTATATATTTATATGTATATATGTATATGGATGTCAGCTTACACTCACTGATCAAGGACGGTAGAAGCCATTATTCTTATGATGCTCCAGAAGGATATATTTCCAGGATCAAAGAACAGCATGATGGGCCTCATTTTAATAATAATTTATTCTCCTCCTCTCTAATAAAAACAGAAGACTTCACAGTATATGTCATCAAACTTGAAGGCTTGCTGTTGATGGGTTCATTTTTATATTCCTTTCTCAAGCAACAGTCCCACTGACCCAAACAGAAATCTGAGCTAACTATAGGCCAGTTAATGAAATGGCAGTGCACTCAAATGAGGCATGCTTCCTCTTCCTTTTTAAACATTTTCAGAAGAAAGATGAAGGGTTATGAAGAGCTGGATGAGGCTGGAGAGAACATTTTCAGTCAGTTATGAACATCTTTTCTCACTTGAAAAAGGAGCAATTCACTATTTTTCAAAATACAGCAGTTGATGTCCAAAGTGCAAGGTTTCTGCACTTTTGGCTCTGTTTTGTGTCAGTTATAGTTCAGGCACTTTGCAGCATATTTTAGAAGGAACTATGCACTTGAGGACCACGTTCAAGATAAAGGAGTCAAAGTCTGCATTAGATGATAGAGAAGTAAAGGCTTTCAATGTAAAAATATTTCCATGTTACAAAAAAAGAAAAAGGAGAGAGATTTCAGTATAAACTTCAAAAACTTTTCTGCCACAACAAAATGTGGAAAACAATTAAACAATTGTGATAATGAGAAAGCTGGAATCATGTGAAAGTGAAGGGTAGCTTCATGGACAGGAGGGTTTAGGTGCTATGCATCACTAAGGTTGGCCTTGTACAGAAAATGTGCAGATCAATTAAAACTAACACTCTTAAATGCCACAAAGCATTGAATGCTCACATTGGCTTGTAAACAGTAGTGCTAGGTCCACTCACATTTATTCTGCTCCAAAAACTGACAATACTTTAGCAGAAGATAGGACATTCAAATATCCCACTCTGTGTGTTGTGGTTTTCCACCCTCCACTGTGAATAAATTTATGGTCATTAGTGGTGGAAAATTGGTTTTAGTCATGAGATACCCAAAGAAAAATGGCAAATTTTAAGGGCCTTGGGTGTTGCCTGTTACTCAGGCACAGGAGCCCAGGAATATGTGCAGTATGAGATGTCTGAACCAACCATCCACAGTGTTGCAGACAGTTTCCTCTTCAGTGTTGGGTGGAGCTGCAGTGCAGCAAAAGGATATGGAGTAGCTTTGTGTTGCTTGTGTGGGGGGCTTGTCTGGTCTTCTCAGGTGGTTTGTGTCTCTTCTCTGTCAATGAGCGTCAAATGTAGGTAAAAAGCTGTAAATATTACAGGAAAAACTTATCTTTCTTCTGTCCCTAGTGAATGTTCTGTAGCAGTTATCTTTCCAAGCACACAGACAGTTGTTGAGATGTGAGAAGAATTAAACATGGCGTGAAATTTGCAAACAAGATGTAGAAAGACATTTCAGAGGAGGTCTCTAAGTACAGGACTGCTCAACCCACCTGCCATACCTTATTTTCAGGATGTTTGGTACAGCTCCTATTCTCAAGCCCTATTTTCCTCTTTCTTTTCTTCTTTCTTCTTGCATGCCTGAAAGAAATCCGTTTCTGACATCTGGCCATCAGAAAAAGTTTTCAGCTGGTTTCTGGTGGTACAGAATGACTCTCTAGTTGGTGGTTGAATTTTCATTTCCAGCTGAAAATCTGGTTTATAATCTACACCACCTCTGTAAAGAAGAAAAACTGACTCCCCAGGCACCATGTAAAGCTAAAGTCTGTTGAGGGGGATCGTTCTTCTGTGTGTAGCCTACAGTGAATTGGTGAAATTGACTGTTTGATACTAACTACATGCAAGCAGCATTGGTACTGTAATAGGTTAATGTGGGAAAGTCTGTTTCTTTAAATAAACTGCTCCCCCAGTCCTGAAAAATTAATAATTTCAAGAAATGCAGAAGTATTTGCAAACGTTGTTATCTTTCCTTTCATTGTATGAGATGTTTTGCTGTATAAGATTCAAATAAATAATATGAGTCAACCTAACCTTTTCAAGTTGTCAGTGTGGTTTGACTGTGATAAGCAGCTGGGTGAGTGTTGTGGTGATTTCACAGTGGCTGCCCATTATGCATTAATGGTAAAATGCCATGCTACTTTTATTATTTCTTTTATAAAAATACAACAAGAGAGAAAGAAATATAATTTAAAAAAATAAAAACATAAACAAAACCAAAGCTTAGCACATTGCTTAGAAAAACAACTCCCTTACTCCCAAACCAGTTTTGGTGTATGCTCTAATTTATGTACAGTAATATTTCACATTCACTAAGAGTCACAAGTCTTTGGTTAACTATCATACAACCTGAGAGTAACTGTTCTAAACCTATCCCTCGGTCTTATGCAGCAAGGCTGTTTACAGACTAACACTGCTTGATTTGCTTCAGCGCCTTCTTGAATAAATTCAGTTCCTTTAGCACTTCCATTTCTGACCAGAAAATGCTGAAATTCAATTTAATTACAGCTTGAATTCTGTTACTGGAGCAAGGTATTTTGAGTGTGGCCATTCAAAAGAAAATGTTTTCTGTGTCTACTCATGGGTTTCATACCTGTCTTTCTTCTGGGAATATCTAAAGCTAAAAAACACTTTCCTGCCTTTGCAAATTGACCTTTACTCCCTCTAACCCATCCATGGGTCCACTTGACATCGATCTGACTGACATGGTCCTGCCAGAGAATAAACTTTCCCTTCTGTTTTCCAAGCTGTCACTGAGCAGTACCCTAGAGCGAAACAATTGCATGAATTTCTGGTAAAATTCTTTTGATGCAAAATAATAAATGAAGGGATCTATGCAGTTGTTGAAGCAACTGAGGCACAAGGTGAGCTTGTAGGCAGGGTACAAACTGCTGCTGTAGAATAGGCGGCTGATCATGTGCGCAAGTAGGATAAAGTTGTTGGGTGCGAAGCAAGTGATGAAGGACAGAAGGACAGTTATTGCCAGGCTTATGGATCTAGTCTTTTGCCTATCACCAGATCTGCTTGATGACTGAATTAGCTTCCTAATGATACCAATGTAGCATCCAACTGTTACAATAAAAGGGATCAGGAACAGCACAACAAATAAAGTGAGGAGAAAGGCTACCCAAGCTGCAAAAGTGGGCAGCATATCCCATTTTAGGACATCAAAACAGGTTATAATCCCTAATTCTTTCACTTCATAGGTCAAGTCTGTAGTTTCTAGTGGGTAGAAGGCTAGTAGCAATAAAATCCACATAGCTAGGCAGGCAGCCAAGGCATATCTTTTTCTTCTCCACTTGATCAACTTCAAGGGGTGTACCACACCCACATACCGCTCCATGCTGATAAGGGTCATGGTCAGTATGGAAGAATACATGTTGGAGTAGAACATCACTGTCACAAGGCTGCAAAGAGTCTTGCCAAATATCCAATGATTGCCTTGGAGGTGATAAGTAATCTGGAAGGGGAAACAGCAGGCCAGCATAAGGTCCGTGATGCTTAAGTTGATCATGAAAATAACAGAAGGTGTTTTGGGTTTGATGTGCCGAAAGAGCACCCAAAGGGAGAACATGTTGCCAGGGATGCTGACCAGAGCCACCACTGAATACACAACTGTGAGGGTGATGGAGATTGTTGTATTCTGGAGCATTGCCAGCGTCAAAGCATCCAGGTGGGATTCGTTTTTAACCATTATTCACGAGTGGGTTGTTGATCCCTGTAAGCCAGCTGGATCAGATCATGAACACTTGCCTTGAAAATCTAGAGGAGAAATGTGAAGTGAAAAAAAATACATATCAAAACAGAAATTAAGGACATAAATCCTATATTAATCAACTAAAAACTTCTTTACTTTGACAGGTTTTCCTTGAATGTACTGAATCCATTAAAATTACTTTCTGAAGAGTCTTGCCTCCCTCCAAATCATCATGTTTTTACCAGTCTGACTTCTTCCTATCCTGGAACAGCTGCTTTTCCATGCTGAATGGTTTTCTAATGCTTAGAATCATAGAATCATTAAGCTTGGAAAAGACCTCCAAGATCATGGAACCCTTGATCAAATACCACCTTGTCAATTAAATCATAGCACTGCTTGTTGTTAACCAGCACTCCCAGGTTTTTTTCCACTGGGCAGCTTCCCAGCCACTCTGCCCCAAGCCTGTAGTTGTGCATGGGGTTCTTGTGACCCAAGTGCAGGACTTGGCATTTTGCCTTATTGAACCTCACACCATTGACCTTGGCCCATCAATCCCTCCTGTCCAGATTGCTCTGTAGTCTATTAGCTCACCTCCTATGTTACTGTAACATAAAGAAAATCACATATCACAAGCTGAAATTCAATTGATGTCTGCATGAGAACATTAATCCATAGATTCTCCGTGAGCTAAATCCATTGTATCTACTCTAGATGTCATGACCTTGATTTATTTAGTGCACAATATCTTCTGACATTTTCCCCCCCAAATAAATTAGGATCTATTTCAAGTAAGGGCTGAATTTAAAATTTTTTTCTTTTTTTTTTTTTTTTTAACGTAGGGAAATGAGAACATACATTCAATGACTCTTGCTATATCTATAATATAAACAGAATACAAGGAAAGAAACATGAGAACCAGGAACAGATTGCAATTGCTTGGACTGGTTTACAGGCTGGAGAAGCCCTCTTCTACCAAGAAGAAAAAGACTATTGAGCTTTAGTTTCTGCAAAGTGTAAGTTATTTAAAAGTGTTCTATTTGCAGCTGTCTGATTTGCATCATCTGTAATTCTGCAAAATTAGTTTCAGTTTTGCAGTCTGCAAAGCAGCCCATGCTTTCACTGTCTGGTTTACATAAATCTTTCTTGGCAGATGCAATAGCTCACAGTTTAACCTATTTATTTTAAGCAGCATAGTAGCATTCAGCAGCTGCAGGAAAGAACCCACACCTCAACGTGTGTGCTTTCTTTTGTTAAGCTGCAAGTACAGGGAGGCAATTTCATAAAAGTACAGCATTGAAAAAGTGAAGAAATGGCAACAAATGCCCAGAAAAGCAGAGGATATGTCTACAGTAGGTTCAGCGAAGAGTTACAATAAGGGCTGAAGAGGTGCCAGGCCAAGTCATCTGATAACTGTGGACACATTTCACTTAATAACAGGCAGAGAGTGAGTTCAGGCACACCTGCTTGTGGAATCTCATCACCTGCATGGTTTATTCCAAGCATCTTGTTGCAAGACAGACCTGATGTAGGAGATTAGATTAAAAAACATAGGTGCCAGTTGGTGTCATCTAACCTAGATTAAAGCTCTAGAAAAGAGCTTTAATTTGTGTGGTCGTAGGCCATGAGCAGTTAACCAGTAAGTCCCTCAAAGAGCCCAGCCCATGGTGCTGGGAAACTCTATCACTGGAAATAACCATTCTGGCAAAACCTATGCTTTCTGAGAGAGGCTTTTACTGAAAAACTTGCTTTCTGAACCATTGATGGTTCCTGAAACCTGGCAAATGTGAAGTCTCTACTGGAGGTAGATGTGCAGATCTACCAAGTGCAGATCCAGAAAAAGGTACAGCTACAGCAGCAAGCAGCTCAGTGGGAGCTTATTGAGGTTCTTTCTTGATCTGATCTATTTGATGTAGTGCTTCAAATGTCAGCTAAAAATATTCAGAAGTGGTGAGAGTCAGTATAAAGAAAGTTATAATGATTAATGCTGCTTCCAGCTGAGTTGTTGGAATCCTAGATAAAGGAACAAGAAAATAGGAACTGCAAAGAAGTCAGAGACATACATATATCATGCACATGTCACAGAGCAAGCATGTTTCAAGTAGTAAAGTGATCATCAGATGGGCACAATTGCAAAAAGCCCTTTGAGCCAAATCCGTTGCAAATGAAATTCAGTTCTTGTCAGGGGAGTTCTATCAAGAAGGAAACTAATTCTTCATTTTTCAGGCTAACTTGAAAAAGCACTCACTGTCACATACCTCTTGCGAAAAAAGCCTTAATCCTCTCTATTTCAACTCATCTGTCTGTGATTTACCATAGCAAATATTTATTCATGAAGTCTATTGCCTCAAAAATCCTGCTCAAGTACCATCCCTTTGAGCCTAACAACTCTGTACTTCTCAAAACAAACAGAAAATTGTTGTCTATATCAGAGTTACCACAGACCTCTAATAATATACCTCTGCAAGGGGAAAGATATTTGCTATCACAGGCCCCTAGATGCTATTCCTATAGAAATTACAGATACTTGGGAAGGTAGGAATATAGGTGAAAGTTTCCATTAAATCTGTCACGCTGATCATAAAGCTATCTAATATGTCTCACATTTTGGTTTGTGTTAATCTCAAACATAATTTCTTCTGTAGTTGCTTTTTCTGACAGAACATCTTGATAAGAAGGAGATAAAAAATGCACACAGAGATGCTGCCAAATGCAAAACAGCATCAGCATTAACGGCCAGACCAAAGGCAAATTTTATGCACTTGTGGAACACTACTGTCAGTAAAACATAAATGCCTCCAAATGTAGGCACCTCTTGAATTAGAGTTGAAAGACCCCAGACTTACTGATTATGTGCTCACAAGAGCTTTCCATAAAGAGTAGGTCTCCATGACATCCTTTTCAGTAATGATGAAGTCCATCACAATGAGCAGAAGAAGAATGATGGGTTGTTCCTTTAGAGTCTTCTGCAGGGGAGAAGGGGGCATGCAAAGCACACAAGACTGATGTTGCATGTCGTTCTTGGGGGTGAATAGCCTCTTGAGGAAGTGTGGAGTACAGAAAATCCTCCTCCCAGTTTTGTCTTTCCTTTTGCCAGATTCTTTCATGCTCTAATCCTGAATTCCTTGCCAGGAAAGCTTGGAGTAGAAGAAATTCCTGCTCTGATTCACCCTTACTTGTAATGATTTGCTTTTTAAATGCCCAGGTATGTGGGGTTTAGCTGGGATAGAGTTAATTTTCTTCACAGTGTCTGGTATGAGACTATTTTTTGGATTTGTGCTGAACACAGAGTTGACAATAGAAAGATATTTTTGTTAATGCTGAGCAGGGTTTACACAGAGCCACTACACTGTTTTTTGTAGTGTCATGCTGGCAAGGAAGTTGGGGTACATGAGAGGCTGGGAGGAGACACAGACAGGAAGCCCAAACTGACCAAAGGGATATTCCATACTATACAACATCATTACCAGTATATAAAGTAGATGGAAGAAGGAGGAAGGGGGGACCATTTTGAGTGATGGTATTTGTCTTCCCAAGTAACCGTTTCATGTGATGGGCCTTGCTTTCCTGGAGATGGCTGAACACCTGTCAGCCCATGGGAAACAGCAGATTAATTCCTTGTTTTGCTTTGTTTGTATGCATGGCTTTTGCTTTCCTTATTATATTGTCTTTGTCCCAACCTACAATTTTTCTTCCTTTTACCCTTTCAAATCTCTCCCCAATCCTGCCTAGTGGGGGAGGTGAGCAAGCGACTGTGGGGCTTGGCTGCTGGTTTGGGTGAAACCATGACACCAGGTTAAGCTGCTGGAACCACAATGTACCATTTCAAAGTACTTTACTGCTCCCATGGCTGTGTCTGTTCGGGTTTAGTTAACACTGTGTTTACATTTTCTTCTTTTTCGGGGTAACTATGACCTTCCTCCACTGCACCCACAGTCTCTGTCTGTCTCTTGTGGTTTAAATTGAAAATGTAATACATCAAGACAGAAGAGAATCTTTCTTTAGAGGTTTAGAACTCCTCTTACATTTTATGAGCTTTTTCCTTTCCATTTCAGGTTTCCAACAGAATTCAAATCAGTGAAGCTTGCATGGATTTTAAAACATCCACCCTAAGTTATGGTTTCATATGCATAATTTTTAAAAAGATAGTTCTGTTACATAAATTTCCCTGTTAGAAATACATGGTTTTGCTTTAATTTTGGGTGACCTAGATTTAAAATATGGCAGACCAATGGACATACAGACAGACTAAAATGAAAACTCAATAAGGATTCTTCAAGTGACATGATCCAGCTCTGTTGACATTTGCATCAGTCCTCAAGCTTGTAACAAAGAAGGAGAAATGTTAAGCTTTTCTGCTTGCCTGATTTCTGAAACATTTAGTAGATGGATGTATATTAGTCTCATATTAAGTGCTAAGCCTCTGGAGTAATACTCACTAAATCCATGTAGGATTTTTTTGCTACTCTTTGTACTCACTGGCTAGTGGCACTCTGCACAGAAAACTCACTTGGAAATTCAGTGGCATCAGGTTTTCATCCAAGCTGCAACCATAAGCTAAGGTGACAGCTGCTTAATGGTTTTCTTACAGGAATAGGAATTTCTTTCTCTTCCATTGACAAAAGATGATAAATAAAACATTAAAGGTGTACTGAAAATCAAACAGTAAAAAAATCACAAGATATCTGTGTTATTTCTTTGCTGTGGAAGAGTAGAGATGTGTCTATTTTTAGAAAAGTACTAAATAAGGTTGATGTGATTTCTCTCTTACATTTATTATCTTCCTGTTGTCAGTGTCAAGTGCACCTGTGAAAAAGACTGAAAAGCCTGTGAGCGAAGTCAAAATGGAAATTGCCAATTTGTAAAAAATTTGAGATTTGCTTTGTGACTTGAGATGGAAAAATAACTCTTAAATATATCATGCAGCAGAAAGCCTTTCAAAACCTATTGTGTTTCATAATTTTTGGTTTGCTACCTGTCAAAACACTAGTCCATAGGGAAAAAAAGTTCTTATTTCATAAATTCTTTGATATCGTTACACTTTTAGAAAGACACCTTTCTAGCTGAAGAATGTAGGATGGCATGTTTCAGATTACAGGAAAAACAAGCTGAAATGCAATTTCAACTCAACTGCATTTCATCTAAACATGTTTAGGATGAAGCAAAGTGAAAGCACAGATTTTATTGTAAGCACTCAGAAAAATCCTATTAATAGTTTTTCATCAATGCAAGTGTACCAGAAGAATGTATTTTGTTTTTTCTTAAAAGACTGCTTTTTAGTATATTTTCATTTTACATTATTTTTTTACTTAGTTTGATTACAAAGCAGTAACAAGAGCTAAAGGGTTAGGATAGTTTATATCTACCTAATGGTAGATAAAACTAGAGAAAATTTAGGAGTTCTCAGTACCGACTGTTCCTTCTGGGTTTTCAACCCCTCATGGACTGTCTGGATTACTACTGAGATGACAGAAGGGAGTAAAAGCACATAAAACAAATGCTTAATTTCTGTTGTAGACTGAGTGTGAGGAGAAGGAGGAGTCAGGAAGGTAAAGAGTCAAGAGGCAGTAATCTTGACCTGTGGGAAAAGTGACAAACACTTTGATATTTAAATTAAGGGGTTTTAATATGAAGAACAAGAAGTGCCTTTTGTAACACATCTCAAGTACAGTTCCTAAAGCATCATTCATGCAATTCAGAGAAGCACTTCTGCAAATGTTCAAGTTCACCAAACTGAGGAATGTAAATGAGTCCATCTCTGTCTGAATGTTTCCTAAACTGAACATGGGCTTTACCGAAAGAGGCTGCAGTTTTGTCTTGGTGGTTCTTTCTCACCCTTGCAATAAACTTTCATGCAAATTTTAGCTTGCAGTGTTACATCTCTACATCTCCAAAAGCCAAGAGTTTGGTTCACTCTGTGAAGATGTGAACCTAAGTCTTCTAAGAAATTTCTTTGTATTTGGGCTTCCTTGTTCTTTTAGCAGTTTTTTTTTTTCCTATTGTTTTGTTCTGAGTATCATTATTACAAAGGTCAGAAACTGTTGCCAAGACTGTAGTTATGTTATCACAAAGGCATTATTTGATGTTTTAGATTACCTTATTTTAAGAACTACATTTGGGAAATGACACTTCTACACTTCGTGCACTTGTGTATGCAAGTATTACTGAGCAAAGGAAACAAAACTGAAAGCATCTAAGTAGCTATGGTATTCCTGACCTTCCATGCCATTTAGCTTTAAAAAATTAAAACTGTTCTTTATTTCTTATTTTTCACCAAAGATCACTCAGATAAAGAACATAAGTAAACCATATGTGTACCTTCGCTGCAAAAGCAGGCATATTTTTTACAATGAAAAAGTTAAGTTATGCTCATTATATTAATCAAAAACTCTTTCAGACACAAATGCCAATCTTTATCTTAGTACACACAGTCAAAGTAAACCCTATGGTGGTTATAGTTCTGACCTCAAACCATCACAGCAAGGTAAAACAAGAATGTCTTCTCTCCACAGGGATTTCACATTGAGAGGTAAAAAAACTCTGTTTTTTTCAGCAAGAAAATAAAGAATCGTTACCAGCTTTTGTGTAGTGGAGGAGTGCACACCTCCACCTGAGCTTGTTAGCTGTATCAATCTGGAGAAAAACTACTTTATTCTGAAGTGAAGAAAAATAATGTTGTCATTTCTGCTTACTAGGGACTGCTTCTGTTCTCCAGCCTGACAGAGTAAAAGCAGGCACATTCCAAGATAGAACCAAAAAAATTCTTACTGTAAAATTTAAATATACAGATGAGAGGCAAAGAAACTTCACAAGCAAATACGGCACCAAATCTTCAGAACTAGCTAAGTAGTAGAATTAAATGTACATGTCTACTTTCAAATTTCCTGTGTCTGTCCTGGACTATGCAGTTTTGCTGATAGTTGAATTTTAGTTCACTTGAACCTTCACCTTTTCAAAGTATAAGTTGGCAAAGTCAGGATTCTCTGCTGGTGTTAGCAACATTCACCCTAATTTAGGTAAGATTTGCATGAACACAGCCACTGTCATCTGTGTCAATGAGCCAGTTTAGAGTGAAACTCATCAATGTGGTCTTTAAAACTTTTAAAAAGTTTATTTCTGCAGTAGTCAGGTTCTTGGAAATAGTAAGTCTATGGGCCAGTATTGACAAAAACTCTTTAGCATCTGAAGCATGATTTTGCAGTTCAAGTGCTATTTAAATTACAAAATAAAGCAGTTTGCAATTTTCTTTATCAGTGCACAAGTCAGCTTATAAAAATGCTGTGCACAAAACCTTAGCTCAGTTGAAACCCGAGTTGTGTAACTCCACTGGTAAATTTTGTAGGCTGTTTAAATTTCAGTCAGAGTAAGCATCCTAAACTGGATTTGAAGAGGTTCCAATTTAGGGGCTAATAGCTAGAATATTATATATATGTTGACCTTTCCTACATAAGCCAGCTTTGTAAGCTTAATTTTTTGAAGACTGATATTTTCAAAAAGATTAGCAAAGCCAAGGCAACAGAAGCGTTCAACATGTCAGCTCAGGAATTCATTCTATAGGACGTAGAGTCCTCTGTGATCACTGTCCATAAGCACACTCATATTTCCGAACAGCACAAGGTAACTTTCCTCTGGGTGAAACCATGCTGTCTTGCACAGGGAGGAAGAGCCATGCAAGCAGTTCCTGAAACTGCTGATTTCTGGCAGGGAACTGTCACTTAAACGGACCACAGTGCTTGTCAGATGGTGCAGGGCCATGAAAAATCAGCTTGTAAATCTCCCTTTAACTCCTCTGGCAGACATCCTGCATTGTGTGGAGTTATCCTGTGCCAGAGGGCCCTCCTGCAGGTACCTTGGCCTTGACTTTGGCAGGACGAAGACACATGTTTTTTATAGAACTTTGATGAAATTGCCTGATCTAGTTGAAATTTAAAGAACACTTGAATTGATTTCCCTTACATCTTTAAGTTTTTAAATATTGTCTGTATCCAAGACTGACATACAATGGCTTCTGGTCATCAACTATTTTCCTCTACAATTTAATTGCCTCACACAGCTGTTGTGAGGGTCAGAGGAAAAAGTGTAGTCAATCATTTCCCTTCTGACCTCAAATTCCAGGAAAAGAATTCAGCAGTTTATTGGCACAAGGCATTTGTGGTAGACAATGACAGATTCCTAACAGAGAATCCCTCAATCTTCAGAAATTTGGTGGTCTTACACTGAATCTGTGTGCTCAAACTAGCATTTTACAGCAAATAAATATATATAAATACACACATGTATAAGCATATGTATATATATATATATATATATATATATATATATATATATATAGTTTGAAATCTCTACTTTCTATCTTTTCATCTCTCTTTTCTGTGAAGCTCTCTTCAAGTGTTTCCTCTCCTGATCAGTCCACAAAGGAATTGAGGTAGAGTTGCTGCATGCTCTTGAAGATTATGTTTAGAGATAAAAATTAAAAAAAAAAAAAGAACATCAGATGATGTTTTTTTTCTCATACTTGCACTAAGGATATGACAGTCTGTAGCTGTTGATCAATTTAGCTTATGGCGGAGCCCATAAACATGACAGGCCACGAAATTTTGCAGGTGTACCTGAAAAGATAATTTGGTGTGGTATTTGGGAAATGTTTTGAGCAAACAATATAGAGTAGTTCTAACAGCCACATAACATACTGGGGCCAGAAATTGGAAGCAATATTTCTAGGGGCGTATCAAATAACTTGGTTGAGCATGTAAGCTGTCTTCAGATGGGCCATTTTCCACTACTTCCACTGGTTGGTCTCAGTAGATTCAAAACATCTTTCTACCTCCTAGATAAATACATGTGTCCCAAAAAGCCTATGCTGGATCCATAACAACTGGTGACTTGTAAAAACAAAGGATGAATTGTTGTTCCTCCTATTAATTAAGATCTATATGAATAGGCATAACTCTTTCCACAGCAGTAGTACTAAGTGGCAGGATTTGGGTATAGGTGGCCTTTCCTGCCTGGCCTTAGCTACAGCTCTGGATTTATCAGCCATAGAAATCTAAGTATCTATTTTGAGGTGAGCTGGAAAGCATTTATTGTACTGGACGGATCTGCAGTGACTGCAGTATTTGCATACATAGTCACTTCCACAGTAAATGCAAGTGTTTGAAGCTGATTCCAGCCTGTTTCAAACATCCTGTTGATTTAGATCCTGATTTCCTGGAGGCCCATAATTGCCTGGAATCTGTCAGAATCTGAGCTAGTTCACTAAAACATAATTGACCCCTTTCACACTTGGATCACTCAGCTGCTACTTTTAAATGACCAGGTCAGCTTTTGTGTGAAAATGAATTGGCACAGAATAGAATCAAATGCATTGTTTTACCTGTATCCATCCTCTTCCACCTGTGTGCTGAAGCCTACAGTCAGTTTTACATGATAATAGGGACTTAAAATAAAAATTATTTTGTCTTCTTCTGCTCCTGCTGCAATACTTGCTGAGCACATATCATTTAGCCCTTACCAGCAGACCATGGATTGGACTGACCACTGCTCTCCCCCTAGGTGCCTTCTGCAATGCTGTGGCAGTGAACTCCTGTGGATTGGGTGTTCTCCTGACTCTCATGTCAGTTTGGAGTAATTCTCACATCAGTGCTAGTGAAAACAGTCTTGGCTGAAAAATATGAGGCCAGGGGCTCTGTAGGAGCTCAACTGATGTGCAGTGTGCAGCTTTCTTGCATATCTTATTCTCCTGCTCCTGAAAGGGTAAGAGGAGCTAGATATACAGAAAGAATGAGCATCACTTCCTGTCAACCTGCACATCTTACTGGAAGGCTTTTATACAAAAATGAGCTGCTGGACACACTTTGCTATGACTGGAACTGATATTGCATTCAGCCATTCTCCTGTACCTCTTGTCAATACCCACTGAAAACAGGTGACTGTGTATGTTTCGGAGGAGAGATGTGTTTGGGTTGACAAAGGACTAGGAGGCAGAAATGTATGCAATCCAAGGCAGTGGGAAATGTGAGCTCATTCCCTAGTGCTTTGGACAATGCTTCCTTTCCAATTTGACCTGAAGGGACCGGTGGTTGGGGCTCATCTCAGGTCATCTCCATGAGAAATCCTGCACTGTCACAACTCTCTCCATTGCCTAGTTTCTTTTACTGCTTATTGCCACAGCCCAGAATGTGAATTGTACTACTGAGCTGTATATGAGCAGCCTTTTTCTGGAGTGATGTTCAGTTGCTCGTGTATATGGTCACATATAAGTGGTTGTGGTTCTCTGCTAGAGAACGTTTTTTCATTTTTTTTACCAATTGCCATCACCACTCAATAGCCATCACCATTCAAGCTACAGTCATGGGGTACCCTGGATAATTCTGCCTTTTAAGTATGATCCCATCATCTATGGAGGCCCAATGGCATGACCAGGATGCAATTCTCTCAGGAGCAGTCCTGTAGGTCTGGTACTCATGCAGCTGACAGTGAAGCCTGAGGCAGCTCTGTTTCATATGCACAACACCTCAGAGCTCTTTGCTTCATAGGTAAAAGCAAGATC
The DNA here is from genome assembly GCA_024734555.1 of Trochalopteron elliotii. Lineage (NCBI taxonomy): Eukaryota > Metazoa > Chordata > Aves > Passeriformes > Leiothrichidae > Trochalopteron > Trochalopteron elliotii. Next base: position 5,940,390 of record JANPWX010000052.1, read on the forward strand.
ATTGTTTCCAAGCTTGTAAAAAATCATTTTGTTCACACGTGGAAAGAACTGAAAATTGGCTTCTCTGCAAAAACTCACAGCTTATGTTGAGCATCTATAACTGCAGCTGTGCTGCTTGTGGCTGGCACAGGGCACAATATCGACTCACAAGTGCCTGAACAGTGCAGGGCTCATCTACCCAAAGGCACAGTGCACAGGTAGCAGGAACCTCAGAAACAGCAGATCACAGGAGCAGATATGACCTAGTTTTAAAAGCAGCATCATATATGCACAGAAAAGAGGAGCAAGGAGCCAACATAATTATTACTTTCTCTGTGACTTAACACTTTTTTCTTGACTTCTCAGCTTGGCAATTTGATACCAGTTAGAAGTATGACTGCTAACATACAAAAAGTATAGATTATAAAATGGAAAAAAAGGAAAAAGATTTCTAAGAAAAGCATCACCTTTAGTCCAGTATCTTTGTGACCAGCTGAGCTATCACACTAATACAAAGAGCTACAACAGGAATAGCATCCTGAAACCACATCTGTTTCACTCCTCTTAATATCTTTAAGTACAGGTGAGATAGGAAGTCAAAGTTCAGCTTTGACTGCAAGTGCCATGGTATCCAGGGTTTGGTCTTCTCTCCAGTGCAGAGACCACTTAATTAACTTAAATGCATAAATAAGAGAGAAATTGTATTCTATCCTTGTCTAGCATACTCTTTTTGCTTGGAGAAGTATAGAAGTGCCCTAAGGATAGTCAGATACATGCTGATACATTATTATAATGAATGCTACCTATGAAATAATCACAGGCAGAAGTCAAACATCCTGCAGCTGGTGTGTGTGGGTGGGACAGTCCAGGTCTCTCAGGCTGACAGCACAGCACCCTGGTGAATCAGCCACACCTCCCAGTTCTGTATCACCATCAAACTCACTGAGGCTGCAGTCTGTCCCTTCACCCAGGTCATGGATGAATAAGTTGAACAAGACTGTAGCCAGTACTGACCCCTGTGGAACACCCCTAGCAATAGGCTGCCAGCTAGACTCTGCTCTAAGGCAATTTTGATGACTGGGACAGTTATATTTCAATAAGATACATATAACAGTGGAGCACTAGGAGACAGTTCTTTGGAGACAAAATTTGGGCTGTTAGGAGCCCTAGAGATCTCTAAGTGATGTGCTCTGAAATATTACCACATTCCTGCACTTCCAGTGTGTAACTTGACAACAGATGCACAGAAAAATGATAAAGATGCACTTAAGAATAAAGGAAATGTTTGGGGCAGATGGTGCCATCAGGAAAATATGTTTGACCTAAATTAAAATAGGGCAATGTTTCTGTTACTGAAAATTATTATTGTAGCTTTTAAACTAAAAACTAGAGAGAGCCAACTGGCACAGAAAAGTGTATAGTTCAGGATGACACGTATTTAGGGAATGTTATTAAATCCTCTGCAGTCTAAATAAAAAAGACAGGAAAAGGTGTTAATAAAGTCCAGGAAGGAATCAGACAAACAGTTGCTATGTGTGAGATGTGTGAAGCACATCACATAAAACAGTGAGCCACAAAAAAACCCCAGATACATAAAAAAGCAGTTAAATGAAAAGTGTAAAAATGCTGAGGCTGATTGCCCTGGTTTTCAGCTGGGAATCTGACCTAATTTAGGCATCTGAGAAGTCTGATGACAGAAAGTGACTGTTAAGAATGGTATGGCCAAGGCACACATTGATACAGCCCTGCCAAAATGGGCCATGCTGCTTCAGGATTGTTACTATTGCATTACTTGGAAGCTTTATGTCGCATCCAGTAAACAATTCAGCTGCATCAATACAAGACTGAATTTCCATGGGCTGAAGGCTGTGACTGAGGACTGCATCATCAATCACATAGTGGGGATGGTAAATGTGGCAGCAATGTGCTTGGGGTAGAAAAATCAGCTGTGAGAGCAAATAATATGGAAATAATAAAACCTTTTAAGTACCCCTAACCAAACTGGGAAAATACACTCTGGTGATGTGTGTCTTCAAGCACATCAAATGTGATTCTTTGTGGAAATCAGCTGTCAAGACCTGGTGAAGAGCTCCTCACAAGATGAGGATTAGCAGCTTTCAGCTCAGGGCTTTGCCATCCTGAGTCTCCACAGTGGCAGGAGCACTCACCTGGGGTGTTCTCCTTCCCAATCAAGATGCCAAAGAGCTTTGGCCTATCGACTATTGCAAATAAATTTCTACAACTTCAATTGTTTAACTGAGAATCATTAACAAATTACAAGCTTGAAACTTGGGGTCTCATGAGGGCTTCCCTATCAAAAGGTTTTGGTTCTCTTTTTCACTCTGTTGTGCTGCCACAGATCGTGAAGGAGAGTTGCTGCTGGAAGCTCCTTTGCTGCAGACACCTGATGATTTGGCAGTGGCTGAGATGTGATCCCAGCCACCACAGCAGCCACCTGCTCTTCTGCAACCCCAAGGATGCCCTCAGCTACCTCAAAGTAGAGACAGGAGAGGCCTTTTGAAAATGCAGCCTGCTACCCAGCTCACAGTGAAGAAACACCAGCACCAACTACTTTCTCACTTCTCTTTCCGAGAATAGTAAAGGTTATCTATTTTATACTACTACTTAGTTCCCAGCTTTAGTCCCAGTTTTGGGACTCATTGTGCTTGCTTATGACAAGTTCAGGGGCTCAGAGCCATCACGAGGTGTTCTCACAGAGCTGCCAAATCTGTGTTCTTCACAGCCCTGCTGGAACCTTGGCCCACTGTCTGCATGTGCACATGGCATCCAGCCAGCATGTCCTGCTGTGCGTGTGCACATGCATCTTCTGCATGTTCTGCATGTGCATGTGGCATCAGCTCAGCAGTGGAGAGACCGGGTGAAGTCACCCATACTTGTGACACTCACTGAGCACTGCGGGGGGGTTAATGTGGTTTGGCAAGCAAATGAACGAAAGTGCCAGTGTTTTGAAGCTCTTTCAGGGAACTGAAGGAAATAGACCCAAGTCCTTTTTATTTTAATATCTCAAAAAGACCTTTCTAAAAACCTAAAGGCAATGTACATTTCAGGAGAGCGACTTTAGCTTCCTTTTTTCTTCTCCGTGTGGTTCTCTCTCACCTTCTCTCTATTGCCTTATCATCATACAAATATATAGAGAAAGAGAGAGAAAGAAAAGAAAAGGAAAGGAGTTTTAAGATTTAAAATAAATCCATTTTCTTGAGGATTGTGGTTTAATAAAGGTTATGCATTACATTTTTGTAAAAGAGCCTTGGAAAGGAAAATAAATTCTCAGAATCCCTTCTAGCCCCATCCATCCATCCGTCCATGCAGGTGAGCAAACCATAGTGCCAACATACTAAAGATAAGAGTGCAGTGATAAAAGATGTTTCACCACACGATGTGGGGAAAGTTTCTTACAAGTTAGGCCTAGCTGCTCAGTATAGGTTCCTCTTTCCATTCTCTGAAATTCTTTAAAAAAAATTGCACACACACAAAAACAACTTTCAAAAGCAGTTTCCTCAGTTCAGCCCTCCCTTCACTCCCACACCATCTCTATAGATGCTTCTTAGATGTACTATAAACTACGTGTAAAAAGTTACTTGTGTTTGTACTGCATGGGTTGATAGCTTTTAGGGCATTCGGTTAGAGCATGATGTAAACTAAACTACACAAAACCCTCAAGGTTTGTCATTTAGTTTTGTTTACCTGTTTCTTTAATGTAAAAGAAATCTATCCTTTTTTTTCACCAAGACCAGTAGAAAGAGAAGATCTAGCAATTCACCATCTCAAACTTATCCTTTCTTTTTAAAGGTTATACAATCACAACAGGAAATATTTTGAAATGGTCACACTAATCACAAGACAGAATATTTTTTAGTGTGAACATGTGTCTACATGAGTCCCCTATTTTTAGGTTGCATCACATGCCAATACCTTGCCATTGCCATTTTTTATTTTTTATTATGTATTAATAACAGCTTTTTTCTGGGGATTTTTTTCCCATTTCTTTACACACCTGATGCAAAACATTTGCAAAATATGCTGATTTTACCTTAGGTCCTCAGAAGGCACCTAAATATTTTAAGAATCAGTCCTTAGCAGTGGCATTCCTGACTAGTTTCCCTGCACCCGTCTGCAAAGGCAAAAGCAAACTTGTCCCCTGCTGCCAAAACTGTCAATGAGAATAACAACAATACTTTGACCAGTATGTCAGTGGCCTCCCCACAGTGCCACAATATCCAAAGCAACATGACTTTCTAGATTAGAGTAAGGCGCCACCTTATTGGACATGCCTGTGTAAAAGGATCTGGCACTCCAAAACCACTTCTAAAGTGCTGGGATAAAGTGGATTGCAGGCAACACTCACAGTGAGCTTCCTCATTATTGCTCCTGCAGAGAGCCACATCAATAAGGAGATGAAAATGTTAATAACTTCTTTGTATCTCTCGGTAAAAAGCCTCCTTGCAATTACAAGAGGTAGATGATTAAGAATCAGGTCTCTTCTAAGGGTTGCCTGGATTGACAAGAGTTGACAAGACTGTAGGTGTGTTCTTGAGTATGATAAGCAGAACATCTTCAATTACAGTGCTCACTCACTGGCTCAATGCCTTCTGAAAAGTCACTTTCCTAGTCTGATATACTTTTTTATTTAAATAATGCTAATATTTTTTGCACAGCTCAGTTACCTTGCTGCTGATGGTTCAATAAATATTATATATATTATATATATTATATAATATATTATATTATAATATTTATATTTCTTGTAATGCTACAAGAAATATAAGGAGAAAATTTTAAATGGCTTTTGAAATTGAGCACTTCCTTGAACTTTAAATGATGATATAATGAGACTTCCTAAATCAATTATCAAAATAAAAAAAAAGTATTTCTTTAGAGGTAGTGGATATTTTTTCTGCACGAATTATAATAATGCAATAATATCCTAAGAGGAAAAATCTTTGCCCACTGCAGGGTACTATAGGATTCTCTGGTTCTCAAATGACTGAAAACCTCATATTACAGAATCAGTGTATTATTTTGTATGCTGGATTTTTAATGTCTTGTTCTTGTTACTAGTGAAGCAACAGTTCAGCTGAAAACCAGACAAAATACTTTCTTTAGAAACTGGGTGTAAAAAGAGATTGTGGTTAGATTTGCTCAATCACAAAGAAAAAAAAAAGAGAGACACAGGAGAGCAGCAAGTACCTAGTGGAGTTAAAACAGAATGTAAATCCACAGAGGGAACCCAGTGCAGCACCATCCACAGCTACTCTGCCTTGTGTTGTAGAAATGTAAGTTTCTACACCTGCATGCCTGGGAGTTTCTCCCCATCTGAGATGTCCCCACCTCATCAGCTCATAATTAGGCATTTTACCATGAGATACAGAAAACCAGGACACTGAGCAGCAAGAAAGCTAGACAGAAACACCTTAGTCTCTGAGAAAGCTTCAGTTTTTGACACTTTGTGGAGGGTTTCAAGGAGACCTCTAGATACAACCACATATTACCCCTTAAATTTCTGCTGCAGTGAGATGTCTGCCTCCATCTTATCTCATAAAACCCAGAAATATCCAAACCAGCAACAAGAGTACTATTCACACTTCCTAAATATCACACAATGGGGATGTGGGAGATATGAATTTATTTCTCTCTTCAGAGTGATGAGATTGAAATCTACACATCCCATCAAGCAGTAGGATTTTCTATTAATTACTTCACAGAAAATATATAAATGTCGTTGAAATAGGAAATGTATTTTGGATGTCTTGTCCTTTCAAGCACTAAACAAACACTATAGGTTTTTTCGTACCCATGGAATTTATATCCCAGAGGCACCATACAACCTGCAACAAATTGAGCTGCAGGAGTAAAGTTGTAGATAAATAACATTATGATTAATGCATTTCTGCAAGAATGCTTGGTTCCAGTCAGGCCAGGTAAACATCCACAGTCTGTGGGGAGTGCCCTAAGTATCCACAGGACTAAAGGGCACATGGCATTGACACATTGCTTCTTTCTGTATCCCATGAAGGATGTACTCCAATAAGTGTTTTGGCAATTTATGGTATACTAGGTTCTCAAACTGGTGCAGCACAAAGAACAGTCTTCCCCCCACTCAACAATGGTGGTTCATTTCAGGCCTTCAGTCTGAGCTGAGTATTAGGATATATGGGCTTAGTGACTGGGGTTCATAGTTGTGATAATGGCACCTTTAGCAAAAGCTCAGCAGCTGAGAACCTGTCTTGAGTTTTAGCACTTAGTGACAACAAAAGAGTATTTGGGCTCCTAAAGCTTTTTTCAGTGCTAGCATAAAGGTCAGAAATTGGAAACTCCACCTGTGATGAAAATTTTCTCCTTCAGTGTAGGGATGGAGTGGATCCCAGCAAATAGGTCAGACATCTGAACATGCAAAGGCCTGATGCTAGGCATTGTATGTGACTCATGAATGCACATTTGCTTTGCTCTGCCTCCTGGGATTATGTCCCTTTTGCAGAAGAATCTCTTATGCTGCTAGCTACATCATCCATTGGTGAGCATGGTCCCACAACTGGATGGATAGTCTTTATCCTCTATTGTAAGAATCGGTAGCAGTCAAATAAAAATACTTGCTTTTTCTGCTTTATTGCAGTCCCACTTGGTTTTCTCTAGTTCAAGAACCCTGGCAGGTCTTCCAGAATGTACTTCCACTCAATTAGTCTTCCAGATCATGGAGTTAAAATGTCTTGCTAAACTCTTTGAGAACAGAACAGGAAAGACATTCAACATAGAAAAGCTACCTGACTCAACTGCACATTTTTACACCATTCTCAAAGGCAGATATAAGGTACTTGTGGAAGTGTGTGAGGGTAGTTTGGTAGGTGGGTGTGATGCTTTCACTGCAAATCACCTGGATGAGTGTTCATGTATCTTTTCCCCCTGTGACAGGCAGGGGTAAAGTAGAGCTGTTTCTTGTTGAACAAAAATTCCTGATTTCCTGCGTTGTTTAGATGGATGATCTCGTGATCATGTGTAGGTATCTACTTGCTCTACGTCTTGCTAAGATCCTTTACACATTCCCCCTTCCTGTCTGGAATGGGAGAAGAGCAGTATAAAGATCCCATACTTAGACTGACTACATTTTCCTGCCAAGGGGAGCAATTACACAGGGAAATACCTAGGAGGCCAGGCCAGAAAAAAGGACTCCAGTGAGAATGAAAGCTGTGCTCATGCTACAGGAAGGCTCAGGTTGGCCTCAGAGCAAGGACCCACCCAATGTTTTTCTAACAGAATGAGGCTCACAGGACATGCATGGAGCAGATTTACACACACTTTCCTGCCCCAGCACGAGACCTCAGCTATCTCTTGTGACATCCTGTCACTGCTGGCATGACTAACTCCTATCAGTGGGTATGTGGGTATATAACTGTGAAGGACAAGGTTTGAAGAAAGCAGCAGATGATCTAGTAATTTTTAGTGTTGTGTGGTGACAATACGATGCTATCTGTGATGCAGGCTGTCAAAATAAAACTGTCAGAAGGATGAATGAGTGGACTATAAGATTTTCAGCGACAAGAGACAGACACCACCTCTCCCCACACTCCTAAAAAGCTGTTGCCAACTCTTCAACTCTATCTTGCTGTTCTGAGGAAAAGCTACCCTAAAGTTTGCTTGGCTTTCATAATCCAAGTTAATTGGAAGGATGCACAGATTGATTTATTCATAGACTGTAAAGGAAGAAGTAAAGCACATGTAGAGATTCTCTATAAAAGAGTTAAGAGGAAGGGGGGAGAAATAAGGAAGTAGTGGTTGAAACAATCTGCTTTTAAGCAAAGAAAAAAGTTAAGAAATTCTTGATAACATTTTAAATTGTGTATAAACAACACAGAAGAGCATCAAACTGTGGTTTTGTTTTTTTGTTGTTGATGTTGTTGTTTTTGGTTTTGTTGTTTTTTTTTTCTTGGGGTTCATAACTAGTGGCAACTGCAACAAGGACTTTGGAAATGGAAACATTACACTTTTAGCCAAAAAAACAAGCACAGTTTTATTACCCACCCAGACCAAAACATTAAGTGAAGGCATTGTTTCTAATAAGGAGAAGAGAGGTTGGTTTCCAAACCCTTTCAGTGTAGGGTAGCACAATTTTTTCTATCTAGTTATTTAATTCGAGATTGAGTGGATCAAAAATATATAAAACAGAACAGGCACATTAAAACCCTTTGTGGGCTTTTCCACAAAGGACACGGGGACTGGCAGTGTCAAAAAGATAAATACAAACTGATTTGCAAAGAACATTTACATACTCTGTAATTCTGACCTGAGTATGCTCTGTTGGCTTTTAAAAAAATTGTACCATATTTGGCTGTTTCTCTACTGGGGAAATACTCTCGTCATTTGTCATGATTGACAGTAGTGTTTAAGCAGGAATACAATCTTTGTAGCCCTTATGTATAAAAAAAATAATGCATAAGACACATTGCAAATGTATTCAAAAAAATGTTGTTGTTTACAACTGTCTGAATGTAGTGTCTTGCCAAAATCTATAGCATAATTTCTCACCAATGTGAGTTGTTGTGGAAAGGATTCAGATTAAGGATGATTTAGTACTAATTAATTTCATAAATGAAATAAATGTCAGTAAAATAAATATAAAATGAATTGATAAAATTAAAAACATTTAATCTTGATGTTCAAAATTATTTCAAAGTTTAATTGCTGCAAGCTCAACTTTCTGCTTCCACATAATCCCATTTAAGACTGTGCATGAAACAATAAGGCAGTGAATAACAGTCTGCAAGATATATATTTACCAGCACTGCTGCGAGTTATTTATCTTTGATGCCTTTGATGGCTACACATCAAGAGACTTAAGCTTTGGCTCAGATCTCAAAAAAGGAAATAAGCCCCCACAAGTCTCTGCAGCACATTTCTCTGGAGCAGGAGGAGAGCATTGAGACAATAATGTCCATGCAGAAAGCTCAGCCTGAATCTATTGTCTTCCTCCAGAAGAAAGTAAGAGGGCACAGTGACCCTGGGCTGCAGAAATGGAAGGTGAGGGCCAAGGCCCTGTGGAGCATGGTGGAGGCAACAGAGAGAACCTGCACCGAGATGCTGGGCCAGGCAATACTTTCTATGAGTCAGTCAATGAATGCTATTCACAGAAACCAGGTGGGCTGCTTGGACTTAGAAGTGAAAGACTGGTATTTCAGCACACTTTCTTATCAGACAAATGAAGTCTGTGAGTGAGCATGTAGCCTCATCTGTAGGGGAAGGATGTGACATGGAAGAATCCAGAAGGGAATGTGGGAGTCCTGGGCAACTGTCAGCCAGAACAGCATCAAACACTTGTTCACTTTATCGTCAACATAGTAGCAAGAATGTAAATAAAACCCAAAGAACTACTGAGCCCAGCTGCTGTCCAGCTTTGTTTGAAAAGGATCTTTAGTCTATATACATGAGTCTATATTTCACCTCTCTCTCTCAAAAACTGTCAATTGGCTGATAAAGGGTGAAAGCCCCAAGAATAACTAAGTTTCTAAGCATTGCATAAATTATTTGTCCGACTGTATGAAGCCTGGAATTCAGACATTTATAATTCCACCTAATGTTTTTTTTAGTTCCTTTCCCTGATTAGTGTAACTGCATATGGTTTTCTGTGTGTAATGGCCATAATAACTCAGGAGAAGTTTGTAGATGTGTGCAACGGCAATAAGGACAATACTCATTATATATTAATCCATTGTAAGTCACAGTAAGAAAATAGACTAGTGTTTTCTACTGTCCCCAGACACACTGGATCCACACAGATTGGTGTTATCTCTCTTTACAGGGCAGTGTCACTGTCTCATCCTAACTTTTCAAAATGCCTTTCACCCACTCTTTTTTTCTGTCTGGTGTCAAAACAAGGAAAATGTAGTTCAGAATAGAAGACAAAGTATTTATTGTGTATACAAATATCAGTCTGCAAATCGTACACCAAGTCCTGCTTGACCCAACATGTAACAGACTCAGTTTATGAATGAATCATATATTTATCTGCCATTGAAGGAAGTGAAAACATTTAGCATTCAGTTCTATTGGGCCCATAGCAGGACACTAAAAAATCTTTAATATATAAGCATGGATTTATTTCTAACACCTGGCAGACTCTGAATTTCTGGACAGTTCTTTGTGAACATACCCCTACTTATTTTCTTCAGACTTACTAGAAAAGTTTAGACTGATGATACATAGAGAGTGTGGACTTTTTTACTTTGCTGCGGCAGGTGTGGGCAGGGAAGCCTTTACAGCTCCTGTAGCATGTTAGTGTGAACAGCAAAATCATTGGCAATGGCAAGCTGCAACACTGAGGTTTTTTATTTCAAACTTGAAATAAATCTCCAGGTTGACCACATGTGCTTTTGAAGATTGCAAAGATTTTCAGTTTTGGGCCCCTTACTGCAAGAAAGACACTGAGGTGCTGAAGATTGTACAGAGAAGGACAATGGAGCCTGGAGCACTAAGAACAACTGGGGCTGCTTGGGGTGTTGAGTTTGAAGAAAAGAGGGGACCTTATCACTCTCTACAACCACCTGAAAGGAGGTAGGAGCCAGGTGGGAGTTGGTCTCTTCTCCCAGGTAACTGATAAGAGAAAAGGAAATGGCCTCAGGTTGCACCAAGGGAGGTTTAGATTGAATAATAGGAAAAATTCCTTCATGGAAAGCGTTGTCAGGCATGGGAACAGGCTGCCCAGGGAAATGGAGTCACCATCCCTGGAGATATTTAAAAGATGTGTAAATGTGGCACTTCAGGACATGGTTTAGTGGCAGACTTGGCAGTGCTGGGTTAATAATTGTATTTGATGACCTTGAGGGTCTTCTCCAACCTAAATAATGCAGTTTCTGACCACTTCTTTTTCCTCCTACACTCTTGACTACAGTAGCCCCAAAGACAAGTTAGAGCAGTCAGAAAAATACGCACAACTAAATGAACTGATTTTTCTGTAATACGATTGATTCCTTTCTCTCTCTGCCCTTCTGCTGATAACTGGCATAGCAGTAGTCTTTCCACATGCTGGTGTTCCACATTCAACAAAGTGATTCCCAGGCACTGCTGTGAGAGTTTGCAGTTGGTTTCAGCAGCAAAAACTGGGAGATGCTGAGAGTTCACCCCACTCAGTGTAAACATTTCCAAGCCCAGAGTAGACCAGTCATATTTGTTATTGATATCCATATTGGCTATGATCTCTGCCCCTCTCATGTAGGGTAATTATGCACTCAACCCACAAACATTAGCAGAAACAGACATGTGAGTTGAACAAATCTACCAGCCTATGTTTAGCCACATGTAAAACTGTGCCGTGTCCTGTTAGTTTCTCAGAGAAGGGCTATTCGTGGAAAACATTTCATTTAAAAAGCTCAAAAAATAATTTTTACAAGTATATATGGTTTTAAATGTCAAACATTTAACATGCACTTCACCATAAAAGACCTCAGTGATGAGTCTGTGAGGCTATTTTATCCACCAAGACCAGATTTTAAGATTATGTATCTGCGCTGCTGAGAATTGCTGAGGTTGCAAAAGCCAGACATGTAACAGGAAATTTCATTCTTCAACCTCTTAGAGGTGTTAAAGATATGTTTATGCCCCATGGCAAAAATCGGTGACCAAGAAGGAACATCTTCATGTGAAAGACTGGGTTCCAGTGATTTTCTTTAACAGGGATATATAGACTTAGGTCATGAATTGGGCTGATAAGGAGATGTTGCATGCAATGTGCAAGGCAGTGTTTAGTCCAGCTTAAGGTCTTGATCTTGCTTCTGTTTAACTCAGTCTCACATTCATGTGATAGCAGCTAACTTCTGTTGTCTGCAATCATGGACAGGTTGCAAACTTTTTGACTAACTATGCATTTCTAAAGACCCCAACAGCTCTGATCAGTGCACTGGGGATTTAAACACTGTGTAAATGAGATCAGCAGCTTTGCAGAGACATGTCATTGAAGGGGATGGAAGGTGTCCCTTATGAAAATGTCTTTTTGTTCCATGTTAAAATTCTCACAATGCCCATTTATCTCAGGAAGGTTACTATCCTAGCAGCCCAAATAAATAAACAGCTGAACATCTTGAGAGCCAGAATTTCATCAGCAGGTTCCCCTGGTTGCTTTTTAGCTGAATGATCCTACTAGTGAAATGGTGGAAGTCAACAAGCTGAAGACAGGAAATCAGGCCAGTTGCCAAGAAACTCTACAGGTCACAGGCTGGAAAATGGACACGTTTAATCTTGCCCTTTTCCACTTGATTTCTGTTGGAAAAAACAGCAGTTTTCCAAAGGCAAAATACCCTATCAGAAAAATTTATACTTTTTTCTCCTGATCATTCAATAAATGATGCTATGCTCTATGTACAATGCACTGTTCAAACTCTTGTCCTAAATACTAAACAAGTTATTTTTGGCCATTTTTATGACATCCAGTGTTGTAGCATCAAAGTGCTTCAGAAACACCTACAAATTTCTTATTTGCAGCCTTCCTCTAATATAAAGATTATTTAACTGCATATTACAAAATGGAAAGTGAGGATTGAAGGTCCTGCCTAGAACATGATTTCTAAGAGCATTTGGCATCAAATAAAATGTTACTTTTTCAAAGCCACATTTCTATTCACCATACCTGGATTTGTGAGTACTCAGTACTCTGCAAGTCAGATCCAGATATCTTTTAATAAGCATTTGAAAATTAGGAACTCAGAGTTGGTGCCTGTTTCTGAAAGCTAAACCCCTTGAAACCAGATTTGAAACAGAATTTCAAGCTCTGGAAGATAAGCATGACAAGGGTGGAAGGATGAAGGCACCAGTGAAGACCTAGGTGTCCCAGAATGGGGTCTGAAATAGTCAGAAAAGTGATAAGGAACAGTGTGAAGTCAGCACACTTACATGCCACACACACAGGTCATTCAGTGCAGACAAAGGATGAGCCTTAAAAACATGAAAAAATGGGGAAAAAATAGTGAGTCTCACAGAACATACTCTCACTGGGCAACTACAGGAAGACCCGAGTCTTGAACCTCTTTGCCAAAGTTCCTTTTGTTAAAAATCCCTGTTGCCTTTTCTTTCTGGGGCCTAAATATTTGTTACAATTTTTTAAGATGGTCGATAGAAGAAAACACTTCCCTTACCTGTCTGAACAATAAAGCTGTGATTAATTTGAGGAAATAGATGCCTTAAGCTGTCCTCCAAGTCTGACCATGGAACTTATTATCTGAGGTGGAGATTGCTTTAGCCACAAAGCTTCTGGTTACTGCCCATCTTTCACATCAGAGATGCACACTAAAGAATTATCAGTACAACAACTCAGGGAAACACGAAATCAGCATGAAGGAGGGCAAGAGATTCTCTAGTCTGGTGACAAAGGCAGCCATCAAGTAAGTGCACATGGCCTGGAATCTACTCTTTAGTTTGGCTTTTGGAGTTATCCAGTGATTACTGTGAAACAAGTAATCTGAAGACAGGACTAGAGATAAGGTCTTTAGCCTTCTAGCTGACTGGTATTTCAGGCTTTTGACCTCTTTGGTCCTCTTCTGCTTGCTGTTCCAGCTTCTGCTGGCTGGGTGCAATTCAGCCCAGACCATAGTTCTAGCATACTACCTAGCTAGTAAGGAAAGAGGCGGATAAGGCTTTAAATACTTTCCGAAGACAGAGTTGAATGTGGACGCTCTTCCTCCTAGGAGCGTGCTCTAGAGGAGTGACTCTATTTCCTACTCTTTGACCTTTTGAAAAGCAAGTGCTTGCTTTTGTAAAGAAGAAACAATTTCACTCACATACTTTAAGCATTCTACTTGGTGGCACCAGACCAGCTCTCTCAGTCCTGTCAAAATCCATTTGTTCTATAATTGTTAATGGATATCTTCTCTATATTTGTCTCTAAGTATCTCAAGTACTGCTATCTTGTTATATGAAGCAACTACTATGATATGATTCCCCAGTAGTCTGAATCAGAATTTTCCCTGTTTGGAGCTGAAGCTCTGAAGTTCCATCCTAGCTCCACTTCAGGCATTTCACCTGTATCCTTTTCTTAAGAAGGTGGCCTTTTCTCAGCATCACAAAAGCTTTTCTCAGCATCTCCTTTCAGGTAGAATCAGTGGCCAAATAATATTTCCCAGAACATTACTCCAGTCACTAAAATCACAAGGCTGTTTTGCTTTTTCCTGTGTTTCTATGTCTCAGTCAGCATGTGTCCTCCAGCAGCAAGTAGAGGAGAGATGAACAATGAGACAGGAAATGGTCTCCCACTAAACAGGTTTTTCACTGGTTTTTTGTGCTGAAGCATTATTCTGTAATATTTACCCTCAGGAATCTGAGGAATATACCACCTGCACAAGGGATATTTATTACATGTAAAATATGCCAAGTAAATTTAACACTGTCAGAACAGCGCTCAGACCATGAAATTCAGTTGCTTGACTTGTTACAGTTCTGTCATGGTTTTGTCTCACACCAGCTAATGCTCCCTCAAAAAACTCTGAGCCACAATCAACTTCTTGTATAGTTCAGGAGTTATGACAGACAAAAGACCATCCCAGAAAAGAAGTTTGGATACAGCCATCATGTTACAGAGGCTGAGAACAGTTATTACAGGTGTGTCAAATACGCTGAAGATCAGGATACGACTGGTCCCAGCAAATGAAGTGAGAAGTTACTGCTGGGTAAAACCATTTTCTGTGTAACCCACTAGGGGATGCTGACACACCCGTGCTGCCTCCAAGATTTACTTCTATGGTTCTGAGACCTGGATATTTCAGGGGGTTCTCCAGAGCGTTTGGGGAAAGAGCTGAAAGAATCACACCTTGCCATCCTCTACAAATCCACTTTCATCAACACCAGCATGTAACCCAAAGTCTCTCTTCCTCCTGTTAACTGCTGTCCAGATCCCACCCTCTGGCCTTATCTACCTGAGCCCCTACTACCAGTTTTCCTTTCTTTTTTTGTCTCATCCTCACCATTTCAGTGCTTGCTTAGCCACAGTTTCCTACCCTATGTCTCACCACTATCTGTGTTCCAGGGGGATTTCCCTTTGATCCCTGCACTGCTTGACTGTCACAAGGTGAAGTGACAAAAGTACAAAAGAGGTTTATTCTCACAGCTTTCAACTGCTGAACCACTGTAGCCCTAAAGTGGGGTCTATTCAGTGTATCCAGGATTCTGGGAGAACAGGATTTCAATTGGGCATGATTTAGTGAGTCTCAAAGACCAATCATGGTTTTCAGAAGTGGGGGGGGGGATAGGGCGGAGCAAGGAAGAAAGAAAAAGTCTTAACGAGATTATTTCTGCCTTTGTGCTTACTCACCTACTCAAAGCTTGTGTTCCTGAATATTCCCTTATTGCCTCAGCAATTGCCTCATACAGCTAAACTCTGCATGTAACATCCTGCCAAAGAAAATGCAAAACTTTTCATCTTAAATGTTGACCAGACTTACAGGCAGCTCCCTAAGGAATTTGTCTCGCCATTTCACCACTGATGTTTCCGTGCTGCAGCAGATAGGTTTCCTCTATGAGTGAGATCTGCAGAAAGGAACAAACAAGAAATTTTTTAAGAATTAAAAAAACACCAACCAACCAACCAAACAAACAAATCCCCCTCAAAAAAAAATCTAAAGATAATTACAAACAGTGATACAGGGACAAGCACTGATAACATTTTCTATTTTCTTTCACAGCCTTAAATATGTGGTTCACTAGCTGTAAAGCATACTTGTGCAGGGCTACTAAAGCTTCAGAATATAGGCATCTGAAGATAAAGAATAGATAAAAGAGCACAAATTTCTTGTTGGTTTGCTATTTTCCCTTCTCATTTTTGCAGATGTGAATCAGGTGCAGTCTATCTCACAATAAGTAGCCCTAGCTGCTTCTTCATGACCATAGCAAGGTGTAATTTCTGTTGTTATTTCAAGATTTAGTCAGCAGTTGGGAGAGCAAAGATTTTCAATTCACCAGCTGCTGAGCCTGAAGTCTTCATGCAGTAGTGTGAAAATGTGACAAAAATGTGCATCACCTGATGACTAAGCTTACAGATCCCTGGTCCTAGCCTGAACAACCTTTGGACCCTCATCAGTCTGTGTGCAAAAAGGCAGAATCTCTCTGTTAGGATATCAATGACAGCTAAAACCCACTATTTCATTATTGAGTTGTTGCATGAAGCATACACAGATTTCTCTCTCTCTTTCACTGAGTGTTTAGCTTGAGTTAAATATTCATCAACACTGAAAAATAAGATTACCAATGGAAAATTTCCGTAAGGACAGAAGGCTTTCAATCAAAAAATAAATGAAAAGGGACTAGATCAAACTGACATTACTGGATTCAAAGATGTATTAATCCTGTGGGATATTTCTGATTGATTAGCAACTAAATTTAGACAAAAATTGGATTATATTACCCATTTAAAACGTATTTTAAATAACAACCTTAACTCTCAGGCTAAGTCCCTTTCAGGTTTCCTGCATATATATAGTAAGCCCAAGAGGAGCACCAGCTTGACTTTCCCATTTGAGAGCTGGCAGTGAGAATAATCAGGCCAAAAGAACAATCCCACAGACATTTAATTATGAACAGAACTCATTTCATCCAGGAATTCTGGAGGCAGTAGTCAAGGTCCAAACTGTAATGTCATTTCTATAATATCATTTTTCAGAGGAGAGCTGGATTTTCAAGCTCCTTTTGCATGCTGTGAAGAGCATGGAACCAGTGTCAACAAATATGCCTGATAAGAAAACCTCCCTCCTGTCCAATTGAAAGCCTTGCGAACATTAGTTGTCAGCAGCGAAGCCCCCTGAACTTCTGTTTCAAAGCAACTTTTTATCTGGAAACTATGCAAATGGGAAGTAAAGTTTTTAAGTAGCAATATATGTGCGAAACACCAGCACATATTTTAGACGTGTGGTTACACAGTCTTGGTGTGCCTCCATTTTCGAGCAGGGCAGGGGAGTCTACCACAAAATCACTTTTTGCAGCTGAGTTGTGTCTGGGTTTCTCCCCTCTGGCCACTTGACCAGAGCGTGGCAGTTACTGTGGCAGACCAAAATAACCCTACAAGGAACGACCTTTCTAGTATTTGTTTTCATTGCTGTTACACACAACCGCTACACATAACGAATGTCAGCCTCTGACAGAGGAGTGCACCCTTTTCCCACATGAAACACAGATACTGGTGCTAAAAGAGAGCACTGAGAGCAAACATTTTATATCATGCACTAACAGTCACCACTGAAGGCCTAATTATCTGGACAGGCAGACACATCTGAGTTGAACCCAAACCCACTCTGCAAGACAGAAGGTGAATACACAAGCAGTGGGTAAGATGCTGGTTGGTGACAGGGGATGCCTGGGTTCAGTTTGCTCTTCCCACACAAACACTTTCCCTTGAACTGTGCCTATTCAGTAACAGGGAAATGTGACTGCAGGAAGGTAAGGATACCTCAGCCAGCTTTCCTCCAGCAAACTATGGCATAGGCTGCAAGTATTTACCGACTAAGGCCATTCAGACCTGTAACAGCAAATTGCTTAGCATTGATGTTCAAACTGAGAAGACAAGGTTGATGCAGATGCTTTTACCCATGCTGCAGCCTCTTCCCTAGCAGAATGGTGACATGCTCTCTGGTTGTTTCTAAACTGACACAGCTGTTAGCAAGGGAAGACCGGGGTTCTTGATCAGATTGCCTGCTCTGTGGAGCTGGAAAAACCAGGGCACAAGTCTGGCACCAGCTTCACATGAATTCCCCATCTGTAGATGCAGTGACAAAACTTCAAGTGGATCAGTGAGTCTGTTGAGGGTGAAATTCATTACAGAGGTCTGATTGCTACTCTAACAGCAATATCACAAGTAAAGTGGAAATGATTTATGAATGAAGTCCCAACATGGATGGAAATTTTGTGTCTGTTAAAAGTCCTAACTAGATTCTCCTGACTACTATGTATAAAATCCAGAAAGTGTTTAAACCAATCATTCAAGACGTCGATGTCCAAACATTAAAACTGATTACAAGCAAAGACTTAAAAAAACACAAATGCCAAAAAAAACCCCCTGCATCTTAAAAAAACCACAAATGCCATACCAATGTATGATTTCACTCGGGATCAGCACGGCATGTACAATTTCCCTTTTTATACAGTGACATGATGACAGGACATTATTACAATAATAGCCCACAGAGGGCTATTTTATGCTTGTTTCTGAACTATTAAACAAAACGGTTTTCACACAAATAATCTCTCTCCTTATCTATTAAAAGGCAACAAATGCCGTATGCAGTCTTAAAAGTGCGCAATCTTACAGGACTTCCTTCTGGTGCCCGTCTGTCTGAGTTCAGCTTTTATGCAGCAAAAGACCCTGATGAAATTGTATAATTTTATGATATTGTTCCACAGTCACTTCTGTGTGTGTGTTGGACAGTTGCAAACCTCCAGAGCAGTCTCAGGATGAGTACAGTACATGACTCTGCAATAGCTAAAGATAGATATCAAGTCCAGATTTACAACTAAAACTGGTCCAAAATTATCTCAGTTTGATTTTTTTTCTGTCCCCCAGAAGTAGAAGCTCATTCTACCTCTTTTTAAAAACTGATTTGAAGACGCACTATGATTTTTACTACTTTCCTCACTAAAGCAAACTGTGCACCTGAGAACTCCTTATTTTGTTAGTGGTTCTTGCAGAATTAACTCCTTAAAACAGGCAATGAGTTTTGTTTCTCTTTTGCTGCAGTATTTGCTGTAATAAGTCTTACTTCTAAATATGTGCAACATAATTTCTTAATTATCTTTGCTCTATTACTAAGCCATACCATTCTTCCTTTATTTCTACAGCTCACAGTCATCTGGCACAAAGAGACACATGTACCTCTTGGATTGCAATGAACTTTGTTCTCACTTCAGATGTAAATAATAGGAGGGAGAAAAAATCAGTCTTGACTGAGTCTGGCTCCTCTGAAAAACTATTATGAATAAACAACGAAGAAGTGAAAAGCTGTACTCCTTACCTGGTCTGAGAGGTACAGTGCACCTTGAAAGCCTCCTAAATGACACAGAAGAAATAGAAATAGTTGAAAGTTTTTACTCATCCAACCAGAGGACTCAGGAAATGACTATTTTGAAATGTTAACTCCTTCCTCACTTCGAAGTGTTTCAAGTACAGTTCCACTGCAGTTTGGTAACGAATGCTCTGCCCTACACAATTTCAATTTCACACTGAGAATATGCAGGTGGCCAGAGGAGAAGACTCTGATCACCTCCATGGAAGAGAAAAAACTGCATAGTTTTCTGCAGAACTGTGACCCAATACATTTTACTGTTGAGTGATGCTTATGTAATGAAGTGCAGAAATGGCCTAGAGTAATGGCTTGACCTCCCAACTCTCATTTATAGAAGAGGTTTAGAGCATTGCAGAGAATATTTAGAGGTTTAGAGAATTGCACTGAGAATATTGCAGTGGAGCAATATTCTCAACAAGAATTCAGTGTTGTGGTGCCCAAGAGAGCAAAGTAAAAAACTAGGTTATTTGAAGGAGCGGCATACATTGCAGCCTGGACAAGCATTTGATATACATATAGTGTATGATACTTTGATACACAGATGGGGTGTCCAGCTGAAAGTCAGGCATCCTGGAGCGTCAGGAGTTAGTCCTCTGCACAAAAAAAACCCAAAAAACCACCAAACCTCTGTGCCTGAAAACCTGTTTCCCTCTCCTAAATGTATCTGTTTGACTAAAAAGCGTTTCTGAGACTGAGCCTGTAAACACCCACAGCCTGAAAGCTATTAAAGGCCAGCTGCTCACAAGAGCACAAGCTACTTCTAGGGAGTGAACACCTGTGTACAGAACCCAAGGTGGCACCTAGGCTTCTGAGCCTGCGGAGAGACCCCATGTTGGGGTTTTCTGAGACAAGGATGGGGTTGTCTTACCTAGCTCTGGGCATTTGCAGTGTAGATGTTTACACCAGAGTTTGTAATTCAAGGCACTCTTGAATTTAGGCAGTGGAAAGAAAAAGACCTTTGCAAGATACTTTATTTGGGAGTTTTAATATCGAAATAAGAGTTCCTTCTGCTATATAGATATATATGCTTGCATGATGTTTTATGCAATCAAGATTTTATAAAAACTACAAAAAATCTTTATTCTCTGCAAGTTAAGTTTTACCTTTGTTTTCCTAATGATTATTTCCAGTAACAAAGACTCAAGAGGCATGCTCCCACAAGACAGCGATGAGGCTGGTCTGCACTTGAAGTTTATCCTTTTACACTCTACCACAAAAATAATGAGGATACTCAAGATCCTTGATCTGAGCAGATGCTTAGTTGCTGTATTGGAATGGAGGCCAAAACATTTGTGTGACTCCTCAGTCTATGGCTATTGATGCTATAGCTTCATATGCAGAAACACCAGGGCATTTTACTTTGAACATGGTTGCAGGGTGGAGACTCAAGTTCTTGCTTTAACTTCTCTCACTTCCACATATAAAAAAAATTAAACCAACTGTCAGTATTCTCATCATGAGCCCACAGGTAAACAGGAAGGAGTTTCAGTCTCACAGCCTCAAAGAGTGCAAAATATATTGAATCAGACCCCTAAAACCTCCACTAAAAATGAGATTTGGTTTGCTTCTTGGGTTGTTGTTTTTTTTAACAATCTTCTTTTAGTTCAAATATTGTAGTTCAAATATAGCAGGCTAGAAATAGAGTTTTGTATTTTCCACTTTTTGATCCTTAAGACTACAAATAATTAAAATTTTGCAACTTTTAATTCACTACCATTTTTAAAGAAGCTTTCCTCTCTAAAACTGGGGAAAGAAATGTTCAGAATGAAAAGACCCAGCATGTACTTCTGGTAAAAAAACCATGAAATTCTGAATTCCTGAGTATTCCTGAGTATAATTCCTGGAGTATTATAATGAGTATATGCAGTAATTAATGCTGCAGTACAATATGCTGTGATATATCATGACATATTATTGAAATTAATGAAAAGAAAATTCTTTAATAATCAAATAATAATAATAATAATAATAATGATAACTACTACTACTTCTACAAGATAATCAGTTTGATGATGTTCATTTGGCCATGCTAAAATTTCCTTAGAAAGCAATTAAGTGCTAAGAAATCATCCCTCTAAAGGCTGGTCGTGTCTTTCAGAATGACTATGAACAACGGTGTAATTTTTTTTAGATGAGTTTCCTTTGGGTGGAGTCCACATTTAGCTTCTCATTGAGCTCAGCAGGCTCTGGAGTTCACTTTTGAGAGCCTTTCCTGGAGCTGTCTCAAGCAGACCATGAGTATTTAGGCTCCTTTAAAAAACTGCAATTCAACTATGTTCTCCTGGGAGACAGGGACATGATTTTTGTGTAAGATATTTTAGAGTAGTCTGGTGGCATTTTTTTTTTAATAGTGATGTTAGAAAGCTCCTCAGTATCTCTCCAGTGCAGAGGTCTTTCTCTAGGGTCAATCTGCAACAGCCTTGAGGTTGACCTAAATGTGGCTTTGGTTCCTGGAGCCCAGAGGAAGCAGATGCAGATGGGGATCTGATTTGTACAAGGCCCTGAGGGCGACCCAGCCTCAGGCCATACCAACCCTTTGTATAAAAAAAAGAGAAAAAATAAACGGTTTTGGGGAGCTGCACTAGGGCTAAATGTTATCATTCATTAACAGCAATGTTATTCCCAGAAAAGCAAACACTAGATTATCTTCTGCAGCTGAGGAGGGTCTGGAGGAATGCAGAATTGCAGGACCTGCTTTGGGGTCTCTCTGATGGACCTAACCTGTCCTTCCATGAGCAGAGGAAGGTCTAACCTCCTGGGAGGACATGGCACAATGTTAGCTGTGACATGAAAACAAGAGAGATGCAAGCTGTCATTCCACCTTCCCAAGGGGTTCCTCATCTCAGCTTGAGCTGAGCTGTGCAGATCTGGTTGGAGCTCAGCTTTAGATGCACTGGGACACAAAGAGATCAGCAGCTTGCACAGGTGGTGGTGGGAGGTCTGTAAGTACAGAGGTATGGGAGTGTGACAGTAGGCAACCTACAAAAAGAAGTCCTGTGATTTGGGAGTGAGAAGATGGAAGGGTAGATTTGTATGGAAGTGAGGGAAGGTGGCAGGAGCAAGGGAGACTGGGAGAAGGAGTCCCTGAACTGTGGAAGGAAGACAAGCAGAACAGAGAGGGAGGAAAGAGGGTCTGGTGAATCTATCCTGTATCATAGCAAGGGTGAAGGAAAGGAGAAGGAGAGAACTTCTGCTTGTCTGCCATCCAGCATCAGGAGGTCTGGAGCAGATCTCCAGGGCTCAGGTGCTTGGTCCATTCTAGGCAGGTGAGATAACCATGGCATGAATTGTCCCACAGCAAGATGAGCTTTTTTGAGGGATGAATGGCAGGCAGGCAACAGGTGAAAAGAATGAGGAGACCCCTGACTCAAAACCAATCTGATTATCTCCAATCTGTGTAATAGCCACCCACTCTCAGAGCTCAGAACTGAGTTGTGATGCCAACAGTGATAGGAAAGACAGAATACATGGCAGACAGAATACATGAATACAGAATACATTTGGTGCTCCTTTTCCAGGTGGCAAAACTCATTTTTGCCCAGTGCTGTTGACATGGGTGCTATGATGCCATTACACATCTGAAGAAACTCCAGTCCTCAGTTATGACTGATTGCTCATTTTAGTGCTAACATGAAATCACCTGTGGAGCTCTCCAGAAAGAAGACATTCCTATCAGCTCTCAAAGAATAAGCAGATTTTTTTTAAAAAAATTATAATTAATTCTAGTTAGGTTTATTACAGATGTTCTAGGCCCATGGAGGGGTGGCATGGTAAGACAGAAAATGTACCTAACAGTTTTTCCTTGCACATGAGATGTGACCTGGTTCCTTGACCAACACCACAGTCTGAAGGGTCAAAACATTTTCTCCTGTCAGTTACTCAAACCACAAATTGCAGGTTCATGTAATGTTGGCCAAGAGCAAATGAATGGGAAAAAAACTCAAAGCAAAAAAATTTATGTCAGTGTTTTCAAACTGACATCTTTTCATTTCAGCATAGGAAATTTCTGTCATAGGAAATGAGAGCTGCTTCCTAATTAAGTGGCAATGGTAGTAGTATATCATATTGGTCTTTGCTTTGTTTGAGATGGGCCTTCCATCCTCTGGGGGAGCACTTCAGTCATTGGACTGCAGAGCCTTTTGGGGCCAGGATCTCTCCAGCTAGATCTGTTCTACCATAGCCAGGGAAACTTCCTACTTTTTACACTGAGGTGAATGTCCTGGTCAACACCTCTAAACCAAACTGTCTCAAGACTTTCAGAGTCTCAACATCTCTTCGCCCTCCAAACACACTCACATTTTCTTTCTGGTTTTTATGCAAAACCAGATTGATTCTCCAAAGCAGACCCCTGGCATATGTTTTTCTTGTAGCAAAGGTTCAGGTGAGTGAGACCTTTTTGCAAGCAAGGGGTGAGAAAAAGCCTGTGAAGGAATAGAGGGAGAGTGATGACAGATGGCAGAGGATAGTTGTGCAAGGGGGGTGGAGCAGCAAGCGAGCAGAGAAAAGGGGGGAAAAGCCCTTAGGTAGGATGAAGCAGGGGGCACGGCCTGCAAATCAGGAATAACCAGACTCATCAGAGGCATTGTGGCATGCATCAGAGTACAAGTTCAGATGCGACATTTGTCTTTCCTGTTCAATGTTGTACAAAATATTAAAATACTCTCAGTGCAAAATACATCTGTGGTCCAGTGACGGGTGACTGCTCCTGGGAGGGAGGTGATGCTTGGAATAAGAACCAAGAGGTGTCTCAGTTTCCTGCAGCTGAAACTAAACCCCATTTTGTGAAACACCAGAGCTCTTTTTCCATGTCTGTAACTGCCACCTCACAGCACTCCTATGAATCTAGCTGTCCCTAAACTCTCTAAAAACATATGTAGAAAAAAAGTCCCAAATAAAAAAATGCCTCTAGACTGAAACTAAATATTTAATCAGCACAAATAAAGTACACATTTCTTGATCTAGTAGAAATTAATGAAATTTTTATCTCTGATTCTCAACATGGTGGTGTTTTTAAGGTTCTAATCACTCTGTCATTTCTGCTTTGAGGTTCTAATCACTCTGTCATTTCTGTTTTGATCACTGTCTCCATTGTGATGGTTCAAAAGCTCAGTCTGAATAAATCCACCTGCACAGCATGAAGCAGCTAGAGCCTTTGCTTGAATTGAATCAGCTTTGAGAAAACCTTTAACTGCCTTTGAAATAGTTCAGAAAATTGCACGTTTGCTGACAGACTGCTGGTCCGACTAAACCTTACAAGGCAGATTTCAGTTTGATAATCCTGATACTCTGTCAAGTGACTTCCCCTTGCTCTGATTTTTATTTCAGGGTATTATTCCTACATAAATGAGTGTCCTTTAATTTGCCAGTCAATGTAAAAGAGGAAAAAAAAAGTGCAGGGATCAGAATTTCTTACCTACTGTGTAGTTATTGGAAGTATTTTTCCACCAGTCATGTAAAGTCCAATTCTGTTTGTCATTTGTCATTTTTAAAAAAATGCATCTCAATTTCAGCCTAAGGCCCAGACTCAGGACTGAGAACTTCACATGTTAATTCTGTGGGAGAAGTGTTGAAAGGATCTATGGCCTTGGTCTATTAGGTTACTCCATTTCACAGAGGGAACTTTCTCTGAGACAGAGATAGCAGACTGGTCAGAAATTTACCAAGGTAACTTGGGTTGGGAGAAAATGTAGTCAATAGTTGTCATTTTCCAGGCACCTGTTTGAGCTGAGCCCCTAAGAATAGACAGACATGGCCACATCCCCCATTGCTCTGAAGCTTCCACAAAGTGTGGGTCAGCTCTAGAGACAAATCTCTGTGGTCCTGCAGAGAGCAGGGGTCCCTCTACACTCTTATGGTAGAAGGAATTGAGGGTTACCGCAGAACTGAACTCTTGGGTCTTGGGTCTTGGGTGTCTGACCCATAGTTCTTAGGAGATGCTGGTAAAAAATAAAACCATGTCAACCAAAGCAGGACATATTCTTGGGTCTCAGTTTCTGGGATCATGCCTTTGAAACACCTAGGGACTGAAATCAGTAGGGGCAAGGCTTTGGTCAAAGCTATGTTACTAGGGACAGGATGAGTTCATCCAACCAATTCGTACTCCACTGAACAATTCACCCTTTGAGTCCATCTCTCTCCAGCTTAGAGAGAAAGGATGTAGGAAGGGACCATGTCAAAGGCCTTACAGAAGTCCAGACAGACAATATCTCTTCCCTTGTCCACAGCTGTAGTCACTGGATATTCAGGCCACCTGGATATTCAGGCCATCTGCATATTCAGGCAGAACTTGCCTTTGGTGAAGGTGTGTCCCTTCCCTGTCCTTCATGTGTTTAAGCATAGCTTCTGGGAGGATCTGTTCCATGATCTTCCCAGGCACAGAGGTAAGGCTCACAGGTCTGTAGTTCCCCCAGTCCTTTCTACCTTTTTTAAAGATGGGTATAATATCTTCCCTTTTTCCAGTTACCAGGAAATTCACCTGATGGTTATGACTTTTGGAATATCATAGAGAGTTGCTTGGCAACTACAATGGCCAATTCCCTCAGGACTCTGGGATGCATCTCATCAGGTCCCATAGTCTTATGCACCAAGTTCCTCAAGTGGTCACAAACTTGGTGCACAAACTTGATCTCACAATGGGATGCACTTTGCTCCCCCAGTCCCCAGTTATCAAGGCTCTTTGGTCCCTTACCCACCAGACTTGTTTCCTGCCAGACCTCAGTAGCCAGCCCAGACTCTAGTGGCTGGTGGGCAGGAAACCAATGCTTCCTGTCTGCATGCTCCCTGATTAACCAAGGTCATGGATATAATACAAGGTTTGGGTTGGAAGGGACCTTTATAGATCACCTAGTCCAACCCCGAATGAAGGACATGTAAGTGGGAAAGCCTTTCCTCAGGCTGACCATCTTCCTAGATCCTTGTCTAACTTTTGGACAAAACCAGCAGCAGGAAAATGGCCAGCTCCTGCAAAAGTCAATACTTAGGGAAACAAAATATGTTATGTGGCTGAAAAAAGAAACTAATGCTTTGTGTTTGTTTTTGCTTTTTGTTTTACCAACTAAAGTGTTTTCAGGGTTTTAGGGGTTTTTGGAACTATTTGAAAAGAGTTTTGTTGTTTTTTTTTTTTTTATTTGCTGCCCAGATGTACACATGACAAACTCAAATATGGCCAGTAGATGCTTCAGAGCACCTTCTGCTCTCAAGCAGAGGGTGCTGACAAAGGAGGCTGTGGCTCTTGTATACAGGATGGTGAGATCCCTATAGGTTTTGGTTGTATTTTTTTCCCCTTTGTCCCCATCTTGCATCACACAGCTGCTGGGAAAATGTATTCACCCCTGTTTGGGTAAGCAGATGCTGTCTTGACTGCCACCAAAAATACTTTGAAGACAAATCTACTTTTACCCCCAAGACAAGGTGTGCAAGAAGCAACCCTGCCTACTGAGCAAGAAGAGAAAATAACAGGTGAAAGAGTTACCAGTTGGCCAGCACCAGCAATTCCACTGACCAAGACAGGGGGTCGACACCTGTGTCTTTAAGAAGACTCAGGATTAGGCCCATCAGGGAGGTGAGAAAAACCACTTTTTTTTTTTTTTAACTGTTACAAAGTTGTTTTTCAGATGTTGTGTAAGACATCCTATTTGTCTCTAACTTCTTACTTATTACAGATTGCGGAAAGGAAGTACTCCACCCAATTTCTCAAATTATCATGCACCATTGCTTAAAGGCATCTCAAGAAAAGTCTGGGTTTACCCCTTCTTTTTAAGAAGAAGAAAAGAAGAAAATAAAAAAACCCCAGATGATCTTACTGCTTGTTAATTATTCATTGTATGGCTATTAGACTCAGAAAATCTCTTTATTTTTCCAGACACACATTTGCTAAGAAATCTTTTCAGCAAGATACAAAAAAATTTTATGGTATTTCTTGCAAAAAGGGCATGGGGTGTGTGAGAGGGGAAGTGAGGTCGTGTATATTCCCAAAGGGCTCTATATTGCAGTTTAAATCAGAAACCTGGATTCCATTCCTATGATAAATGCATCAGTCCTGTACTTTAAGTCTTGAAATTACTCCTGAGACCATCACACACACAAAAAAAGAGGGTCAAATTATGTTCCCAGCTCTGCTAAGGTGCAAGTAAAACCATGGCAGCTCCTGGAATGATTCCAGTATTCCTGACATCCTCATGGGCCTATAGCCTTGCTCCTGACATCTTCATTGCCTTTGCTGGCAAAGCTGTGCATTCAGAATGCTCCCATTCAGGGCAGGGCACATACTTTGAGGTGACT
This sequence comes from Trochalopteron elliotii, assembly GCA_024734555.1. Taxonomy (NCBI): domain Eukaryota; kingdom Metazoa; phylum Chordata; class Aves; order Passeriformes; family Leiothrichidae; genus Trochalopteron; species Trochalopteron elliotii. The sequence continues at coordinate 5,967,686 of JANPWX010000052.1, forward strand.
CAGGAAAAAACCTGCTTGCTTATGGCCCTTGTGTTGGAAGGGCAGTGGGGAGGGAAAAGAAGTGAGGAAGTAAGCAGCATGGGTTGGGCAGGTTTTATAGGAGAGCCCCAGGCAGCTGGGGAGGAGCTGTCTGGGGCGCTTGCTGTGACAGGTGTTCTTTTAGCTGCAGGTCTCCAGAGGAGTGGCAGCATGTAAACCTGCTGGCTTGGACAGCCACAGCACTCCAGCTGGGATCCCACAGGGCACAGCTCCAGCCCTGTGGAGCTGCTTTTGGGGCTCCCTGGCAGCAGACGTGGACCTGCAAGCAAACCTTGGGCAGCAGGTGAGGCTGTAAGGCCAGTGCCTGCAGGGAGGAGAGATGCAGAGCACCAGGTTGGTTTCCTGCGGTGCCGTGCTTTGCCATACACTTCAGATATTTGGGGGTACATAACATGGCGGGCTGTGCCCGGAAATGGCTGATAAAGCACAAACATCATTAGGAAATGTAGATGCAATGTGTTAACACTCAGTGGTCAACAGCTCAAACACTGATTGCAAAGAGGAAACTAAATTTACGTAGACAGATTGAAGATAATCTGTGAATCCTTCTGCTATTCAGTTTTTAACTGCAGGCTCTGTCAACTCATCTGCACTTACCCTTGACCCAGGCAACAATGTATTTTGCTGTCCTTCCAGATATTTCTTTGCTCCATGACTGAATGTTTATTGTATTGTCTTGAGTCATTTCCTTTAGGAATGCAAAAGGGAAAGACGCTTTGGAAGAATTTTTTTAAGCCCAAGAAATGTAATCCAACAGAGTGCAAGTCTCCTGCACTAATGTACACCTTGCATTTCTAATTCAGAGACATTCATATGCTGATGCCAAGAAAGATCACACTGAGCTATTTTGTGATGGTAATTGTCTTCCAAAGAAGTTGCAATTGTTCTGGCAGAGAGCAGTTTGCTGTCTTTTTTGCAAATGGAGCTCAGAAATAGCAGTCTTTTCAGGACCCCAAAAAATCATGAAATGTGTATCTACTCCAGATAAAATGCATTTTCAGTTCTGCAATTCTTTCCTCAGGAAGTTCTCAGCATATCTTCATTTCCAATGCATATCTCAGGAATGTATCTGCAGATCTTCATTTGTGCCTTTCATTGAAACTCTTTGCAGCACAATCAGGATCAAAGTAGAGACTGTTAGTGCCAACAAAAGCTTATACAACCCCAAACAAACTCTTCAGTTTTGCAGTATAGGCTAACTGGATTATTGTTATCACTGTTTCAGGCATATAGCACATCATAAAAATCCTTCACAATACAAAGTTGAAAGCACCAGTGTGCTTTTTGGTTTCCCGGAACTGTGTACAAGAGGAAGTGAAAAGTTTTCATTAAGAAGGTTTTGAATAATTGTGATGCCATTGCTAGTGAGAGGGGAGAGAGCACAGAGACCTGTGAGCCAAAGCAGCATCTCTAATGAAAGCAGTGTTTCTTAAGGAAAATGTAGGCCAGGGAAACAAATACATCAGTTAGCTGTTGTCTATCATTCCTGCACTGAAAATTGTGATGTGTCTTCCTAAATTAAAGTCTTGGAGAAGGTGCACACCAGAGGATCAGATTTGAACACCTCAAATGGTTGTAATGTCACGTGACCAGTTCCTGGGCAGTGCCTGAGGCTTCTGTGTGCAGCCTGAGCTGGAGCATCACCTCCTTCTCCAGAAGGCAACACCTTCAGGGTGACAGAGAGTGGGGCTGAGGACCTGGCTCTTTGCTGGGGACAGCAGGCAATGCAGGCACTTGTGCTATAAAGTGAAGGGCTGCTGGTCACTTATGGGGAGTTTCATGAAGGGAGCCCAAGGCATCGGGCAGCTACAGGATTCCTGCCAGAAGCCTGGGCTGGCAGGGGAATGAGCAAGAAGATGACTGACAGGGCAGTGAGCAGCATTTGGTCTTGGACATCTCCTCTGTTTTGGTACCTATTGCTGCCACAGTTGTAGGATGGATTTGGTGATCTCTACGCAAATTTCTTTATAAGGTAAAAAAAGAAGGCCCTTTCTTTTTTATGGAAGAAAGCCAAATGAGTAAAGAATAAACCCATTATTTTATTTCTTTTTAAAATTTATATATTTTTAAGGAACAAGTGCCCTTACAGATCAGAAACCTTTTCACTTCTTCATTTTCATCTCAGAAAAGAATACATATTTTCATCCATAAATATTTTTAATAGTTATTTTCAGCAGTATTTCATATGTCTCCTAGTTGTAATAGCAATTCAGATATTGGTAACATAATGTATCACAAGAGTGCGTTCTCTCTGAAGAGCTGTTCCCCCAACTGAATATTTCCTTTAATGTATGTTTTTACCCCCAGTCAAGGTATTCTTTCTTTCTTGGGTGTGGAGGCACATGCTAACACTGTGCTGGGAATAGCTTTCTGGCACCTGCCTTGCTCTATGCTTGAGATGTCATTCTCAAGAACAGAGAGGGGCAGTCAGCCTAAAGGCTTTTTAGGGTGCTTTTACACCACCCAGCTGCTCGTTTTCCTGTCATTCCCATCACCCCTGTGAAGGTATGCAGGGCTCACTGCTTCTCACCCCACAGTTTGCCACAATAGAAACTGGAGGACAGAGGTGGGAGGGGTTTGCAGATTGAAAAGCACCATCCCATGTGAATTTGGGGAAAGCCCCTCCATCCTTCCCTGGGTTTCCTCCCTGTGCATTATGTGGGTTTTCATTCTTTTCATCCGTCCTCTGAAGAGGACCCACTTTCCACCTCAGAAATTCTACTTTTCACTTGCTACAGCTCCTGCTGCTGCAGGTTTAGTAAGGTGTAGAGGGAGCCTTGGGCCAGCATGAGAGAAGACAGATAATGGTGTTTCCTGGTGGCTTCTGCTGTGATGCTGAGCTCCTGAAGCCACAAACGCAGGCGTCCTTAGCTAACTGTTGGGCACCATAATATAAGACAAATAAAAGCCATTATAAAGTATTCACGGGAGGGCAACGAAAATGGTGAAGGGCCTTGAGGGGAGGCTATGTGAGGAGTGGCTGAGGTCACTTGGCTTGTTTAATATATTTTTGTAGCTCTAATGGAGACATGGGATGTGGCAATAGCTACGCCAGTTAAGGAGGACAGCCTGCTGCCTCACTATGAGACACTTCTCCTACATGACTGGGACACCTTTGGGGACGCTGGATCCAGTGGCAGAAAAACAAGCTTATTTGGCTTACTGGGAGAAAATATCAGTCTAAAAGCATCTGCAGCAGCATTTTCTTTGGTTCTCATTGACTTATACAGCACTGAACAAGCTCCTAAGAAGCAGCTAGAAGCCAAATGAGAAAAGCGAAAAAGAAAATATTTAAGAAATTCTTTGTTTCCTATGTAGTCAGGCACTGTGGCTTTGTGAAAAGGCTAAGATCTAAACCAATTCTTTTCTCAGGTTTGATTTATTTTTCCACATCTAATGTTGAAGTATCTTTAACCTTAATTTAAGGCCTTGATGAAAATGTAAGGATTTTGATTTTTGAACTTGCAGTGGCAGCTAGATTTTCAAATCTCTGAGCACATGTAAGCTTCCAGAAGAGCAAAATATTTTGTGTTTCCCCAGTTCCCAAAGCATGAACTAATTTGTCCTGGATTTTCTATCCTGCAGATTTCTCCTGCTTCACCTCAGATGTGGGGACATTCTTGACCTTCCTTCTCAACTTCCACACACACATAGGAGTGGCTGCCTCAGCTTTTGTTAACATACGTAGTGGTTTGTTTGTAACCTCTGTTCTTAGAAACATACCTCAAAGGTGAGAAGGCTGAGTCTTTAACAAGCCCATGGCCATGGATGATGAGGCATATTTCCTGCAGGTTTCAGCTCCATCTATTGTTTTTTGTAACAATGGAGAAAAATGAAATGTGTTTTTGAAATCAGCAATTTTATGACACATTTAGTTTGCATTTCCTACTGAGAAAGCATTGGGGATTACCAACATTTATAAAGGAGAAGAAATATGAGCAAACAGGATAAAAAAAATAAGGCTAGTGCGTCACTAATTGCAGCTCATTGAGCTACACTGAATACATTTAAATTTAATTATTCAGTGGGCTAATCACACATGTAGAAGCCTCGACTGACACAAGAGCGTGGACCTTCATGAGCATCAAACCCTGAAACTTTGCTCCCACCTGCTGCCAGATCCTCCTTCTGTGCAGAACTTCCTCGCTCTCCACTTTTGAGATGAGCTGTGCTGTCCTTGCCCCACAGCAACAGCTGGCACCACAAACATCCTCCTGTTCCTGCCAGAACAAGGCAGGAGCAAACAGTTGCTGTCCCAGGGAAGGAAAGAGACACAGCAGGAGGGATGGCCAAGCCATATGCTACTCTAAGTCACTGCAATGTTCCTCTGTTGTTGGGAAGCTTCAGGAAAATCAAATTAGCTGACTTCCAAGTCTTTGCTTTTTATCCATACTCTCCCCAGCTTTTACCCCTTCAGCAGGCTCTGGACTGGATGCAATGTGGGGTTCTGTCCCACAGATTCTATTTTTGAACTGCTGCCCCATTAACCCAATGCCAAACTGAAGTCTGCCTCTCTCAGGGCAGCTGAGACTGTGACTTGAAGAGTCATGTCTTCAAGGACATGTCTGGGCCCTGCTTTGACTGTCAGACACAACAGAAACTAGAAAACTTTGATCACCAGCAGAGACCTGCCTCCCTCCTCTCTCCCTCTCCCTTGGCAAGAAACTAAATTTCTTTTCTAGATAGAAGTGTCTATCACTCCCCAGTTGTCACAATTAATCCAGACTCTTGCATTTTAGACTGTTTAATTCACATGAATCCCATCCTCTGTGAGTTACTCCAGAAAGGAAGTCTTAGCTCATAGGTTTTTTAAGGTGTTAAACTCATTACAGCCATTGCTGAGCATATATTCAGGATGAAGGTTCCAAAATCAAGTCTTGGTATACTCAGTCTATGAAACTAAACTACTTTAGACTGAAGCTTAGATGAAATCTGATAACAGATGAGTATAAAAGTGATTTTCTCTCTCCCATTCCCATTTCTCATAAAATGATATAATTATGACATTTCTGTGGGTGTACGCCTTAGAAAAATTGAAACAAGAGTCTGAGCTAGTACCAGTTGGTGCAACTGATGCTCTAGCAGATTAAGTCTATAATATGGCTAGCTATTTGTAGAGATCTTTCAAATTAAATGTTTTAGAATTAGAGAGTGGGAGCAGAAAGTAATGCTTTTTTATTCCTTCACACTTTTACCTGGAAGTCCTACTGCCAGTCTCATGCACCTAGAAATCCTAGATGTGATAAGTACTAAGAGATGGTTTTAAATATTTATTTATTTATTATTTATTTCTTAAAGGATTACTTTATGGGTTGTCATTCACAGAGACCCACATCTTGAAACTTCTCCCTGCAACTATGGAGATGGAAAACTTTTTTCTTAAGAGCAAAAAACAGGTGAAGAAGAAAGTTCAAGTTATAATTAAAAAGAACAAACTAATGCAATTAAAAAAAGGATCTGAGATGATATGGAGCTGAACCTAAACCAGTTTCATTTATGCACAAAAGACTTGCCTTCAGTGAAATGAAAACAATCCAGCATCATCAACAGTTTGGAATATGACCTGGTGGAAGTATCCCAGGCACCTGCACTGACACGTCATGCTGCTGTTGCAAGAAGTAGGAGAATCCTTCTCTGAAGGATGTTGTGGCAGCTGCAGCCACAGATATAGAGATATAGACTGCAAGCTAAATGTTTCCAGAACAACAGGAAAAGCCAAAAGGAAAGTGAGCACTCATTAAATGTAAAATGTCACCTTTAAAAGTAGCTTGGAATGTCAAATTGGGGAAACTAGGAGATATTAACATGAAAACCGCTCCCTTCTTCCACAAACACTGTGAGAAAGTTTGCTCTTTAAGTACATAACCATATTCCTCCTCTTCCTTTGACCTCGGTCAGACGATGCCTATTTCCAGGCTACCTCAGCTTTACCTGCCTCTATGGATGCAAAGAACTACTAATGTCAATCATACATGCTAAGAAAACAGGTTTTGTTGACACTGCTCATTAGAGCAGGAGCTTCATTAATGCACTCCTAGCCCCACAATTCCATTTCTTTTGTGTCTGCACATAAGACCAGGCACAGTGTTGGCTCAGTATCTACAGATAATCAGACTCAATTTGCAAGAGGATGAGCCTGAAGTAGACCTGACCTCACCCGTGCTCCATCCTTCTGAAACCACTGAAAGACCAGCCGTGGGCAAAATGCAAAAATCTTGCCGGGGAATTGGCATCGCACGAGGGATTTGGAAGCCGCAGGGACAAGCAGGTCCCACCAGGGGGTGGCGTAACAGCACAGGAGTTGCCATCCCTGGTTTACCGCGGTACCTCCATCAGGACCTTGGCTCCTCCAAACTCTAGAAATTCGAGGGGTTTTTTGTCTAGTTTGGTTTTTGTTATTGCTTTTGATTTGGTCTGGGTTTTTTTGTTTGTTTTGTTTTGGGGTTTTTTGGTGGTTTTGTTGTTTTTTTTAAAACAGAAACTCTAAGAAACAATTCTGGCAAATTTGTTTCTACCCTGCTCTTTGGAGCTGTATTCCATTGTTCAAGAAACAATTTAAAGTAATCATGGAGGAAAGAACAAGAAAGAAACTATTCATATAATTAATAGATTTTTGACCCTATCTCCATGTACTTTCTTTCCCCTTTTCCCTGAATACATGAGCATGTATTAAGTCCTGAGATAAAAGTTTCAGTTGATGATATTGTTGAAAAGCCTGGGCTTATCAGCCATGAGCAGGATATAATGGAAAAGTTTTGGGTTTTGGTCAGCAAATATCAAGATTAACAGAATACAGCTTGGGATGGAAATATGTATGTCTGCAGTCCCAGAGTAGGAGGTGAGCTCTGACATCCAGTAATACTCTCTCTCTTTCTTCCACTTGTACTCACAATTTTTTTTACTAGCATGCCCGTCCCCTCTTCCCCTTCTTCCCCTCCCCCCATCTTAACAATTTTTTCAGAAACTGAAAAGGTTATCTTCAATCCTTGGCCTTTCATCTCCTTCCTGAACTCCCCAATAGGACTGTTTACTCATCTATACCAAGCATTTGACTTCCTTTCCATTTGACTCATTCCTCTCAGGTGTCTGTCATCCCTTTCTGGAGACAGCTGATCCCCAGGGCATAGAGGAGCCACAAGCTGTCGGAAAATCTGGTAATTTTGAAGGCAGGAGATACATAGTGAAGTACAGGCAGAAGTTAAGAAGGGATTCTCAATGCACCTCACTTTAGGGGGGGTCTTTGGGTTGGTTGGAGATTTGACGCAAATGAGAGGAAGTGAGGAAAAAACTGACGAGTCCTGACAGTTTCACCCAGACAGCCCTGAAATATAATTTAAAAACCTTTAAAAAAATATATGAAAAATGTTAAAGTCCAAGAAGCAATGGCCCACAATACAGTTCTCAAAGTTCAGTCCTGTCCAAAGAAAAACTTCAAAGGGAGACATCCAATTCACAAATGCTGCAAGGGATCAGCACTCACACAAAGCATTAACATAACATGCACACAGCCATTTTGAAGTAGAACCCTAATACTCAGCTAGGGAGGGACAAGAGTTTTCAGATGCTGAAAGCAAAACCTTTGCACCTACCTCAGAGCTCCTGCGACACTACCAGGCCCAGGGCTCAGTGCAGCTGGCTTGGCTTCATGTCAGAGGAGATCCTTGGATGAAGGTGCCTGAGACTGAAGGACAGAGAGGCAAGGCCCTCATCTCAGCAGGTCGAAGAGCTGCCTTGGGTTGAGCAGGGTCATAGCAAGAGGTGCTGCTGACTCAGTTTTGGATTCCTGAGGCTGGGGCAGTGGCACCTGCTGGAAACCCCTGATGTTCACTTCCTGGGAATTGCTGCCAAAGCAGGGCAGGAAGAACATGTTTAATGCCATGGCTTTGCTGTATGACTGAATTGTCAGGTTTCTGAACCCCGAGTGGAGGCTTGTACCTGAATGCTCATTCCCATATTACTGTTCAAGTAACGGTAATAAAACACACGAGACACCTCTGAAGAAAGGGACTTTTTTACTCTGACTCAGGCCAGGTGCTTTAAGCCTTTTCATGTCAGTGCCATGGCTTCATGCAGATTTCATGCTGAACTTTAAACTCATAAATACAACACAAGTCAAAAAATAGCATTTGTATTTCCTTTTGCTATGTGTTCTGCATTAGTAAGGACTATGAGCATTTTTTCAGGTGTTTCACAAACGGATTTTGAAAAATGGACTTTGCATCACCTATACAAGAAGACAGGAAAAACCAAAGTCCTACATTGTGCATTATTCATTGATTCCCTTTTCCCATCCTTGTGTCTTAGTAATGGGGTCTTTGATCTCTAGGGCTAGCTCATGACTTGTCTCTAAATTGCAGCCAGGACTGCAATTTTCTACCAAAGCAGTTTAACATCCAACAGGTAAAAACATCAAGCCATCTTTATCTCTGAGCAGTTTCATGGGCACAGAACCAATTTCAAGCTGTTCAAAGCAAAGGCACGTCACAATTTAACAAGCTGAACACTCAACCAATGTATTTAAGGCAGGACTTATTTCCTACTAGGTACATGGAAAAGGTAGTTTCCACTGTACATATGAACATGAGGGCATAAAAGTCAAATCTATTTGCTTTCATTTTATGGCATGGCCACAATATCAATCTATAATTGAAACTGCACTTACACTGTCAACAAAATTCTGTTTCCTCCCTGTAGGGTACCATCAGGAACAAGATGATGTTAATTTTTACCTTGTTGTATCCAGCTGAGGCTAGAATCCCATCCCTGTGGCAAACTGCCTGAACTAAAAGCCACTTAGGAGGGGTCAGACAGACCATACACACCAGTTCCTGGAATCCATTAAGACTTTTATATTGTTGTGGTTTTGGCAATGCAGCTGCTTCTCCAAAAAAGATTTCATCCAAATAACATTCCTACACTTGCCTGTGTATGGTGAGGTGGGGATAAATATATAAAAAATCAAAAAGCTTCTCTGATGAGAAACTGAAAAGCCTTGTATTGTTCGTATTAGATCTTTTACCTGAGTGTAACATGAGCTATATCACTGCCTGGAAAGAGACTTTTACATCTAAAACAGGTGATATGAAGCTCCTGTGCATGCTCATGACGGTTATATCCACAGCAATATCTTTTCACACTGAAGTATCAGGTAGCACATTGAAACTTTGTATTGAAATATAAATAAGCCACACTATTGTCAACTTACATTTCTGTTATGGTCTAACCACTGTCTGAAGAGAGAGAGATTTTAACACTGTCTGCTTTCATCCCTTCCTGTAAGGTATACCAACATAAAAAAGTAATGATCTTTGTGGCTGCATGAAGTAAATGTAAATAAGTGTGATCTCAGCATTTAAAGCTTTTACCTGCTCCAATTTTTTCTGCCTCATTACATCTTTAGAGTCGTCTCTTTTCTCTACTGTGAAAGTCTCTTTTTTAGGATATATATTCTGTGTTGTAAAGTTCAGTTACAGCCACAAGAGAACAACATGCTTCCTGAAAAGTACTTGTGCAGAAATCAATTCTCTCTGTTCTAAAGAACAAAATGGTGAATGGCAGAGCAAGCATTCTTCCAGAGATGATCAAAAAAGGTTCTGAGGTTTCTGGGAAGTTCAGGCACTCTTAAAATTTGGGTTTGGTCTGAGTCAGAACAAAACTATACACACAATGATACTCCCTTTTCCCTTCATTTCTCAGAAATCAAGGATTCCAAGAAAGGTTGCTTCCTCTGAGGAAACACACCTTGCGTGGTGCCCTTCCTCTAGGAGCTTGATGCTTCTGAAAGTCTCAAACCCTCAAGGATTTTACTGAGTATGCCCCTTGCGTGCTGCCCAAACACCTTGAAGCCTCCGTGCCCAGTACAGGCTCCTCAGGCCATGGCCACACTGGCCCCTGCTGGACCCTAAAGCTTTTTCACATTATTGGCCTCATGCTCCCGGAGCTAGAAAGCCCTGTTTGGGACCCAGAGACTTTGCTGATAATGCAATATGTGTCCAAGAAAACTCTCAAGGTAATACAACAGCATTTCTCAGTGATCCAAGAAAAATTCAGTCCAGCTTTGCTGCTGAGCCCCTATTCTCCCAGGCTGGGGGTGCTGCCCCTGGCTCTGCAGCCTGGCTAGGTTCACACTGCTGGGATAGTGTCAGGGCAGAAAGGGCTAGGAGCATCACTGGGGTAGCTTTACAGTTCCCATTTCCTTGGGAACTGCATCCATGCCCAGATCTCATCCGTGGTCCTTTCCTGAGCTACACCACAGTCTGTGCCCAGCCTGTACCTGCTGGCCATCCCCTACTGCCCCCAATGGACTTTGTGCCTGTCCCATCACTGGGGCCTTGGCAGATGGTTGCAGGGCTCTGGGTTGGCTGTGATCACCATCCCTGTTTTATCCCTGCTCTATTCCTGGGTGATGACGGATTGACCTGCCAATCTCACAGCCACTCCTGGCTCCTGGCTTGCTCCTGTGGAGCAGCCCCCTCCACAGAGGCTGTGACATCCTTATGGAACAGTGGGAGCAGAAAGGATGCTGCTTTGCACATGTTTTAGCTAATGTCATTTGTGAACATATCTGGTTTTATAGGTTCCAGTAATTTCCTAAATAAAAATCAGGGCACAAAATTGAGGGAAAAAAACCCAGAATACAGCTACTCTGTGTGTATGAAGATGCAAGCACACAGTCAAAAGAGCCCAGCTGAACAGAAAAGGAAGTATTTTGGACATTTCTCATTAGGATTTACCCTTTCACCAGAGAGGTATTGATATAGGCTATGATGTGAACTCAGAGGCTCTGGCATCATATCAAACAGAAGCGGAGAGCAAAATCTGTAAGACTCCCAGCTCTGCTTTAGTCCTTTAATGGGAGTTTTTACAGAAGGTATCAATTACATAACATGTTATTTTTCTAAAAAAAGCAATATAAAAATCAGTGAAAACCATGGGACTTTTTCACTGTCTCCTTGGGGTTTATCCTAAATTGTCAAGTAAGTGTCCTGTGAAGAAGACAGTGGAGTGAAGACAGAAAACAGATTTTTCACATTAACTCTTTCACAAGAAAAACAGCTACCAAAAAACCACTTCTGTACTAGCCTTTCTCTTCGGAAAGAACTTTTTGCCCAGTTATAATTGATTTCTTTATCTGAAATCCTTGAGAAGCTCTGATTGTTAACCTGCTGCTTAATTCATAAGCTCTGCATGCAGTGAATATTAATTCAATAATGTCTTGACAATGTTTAAAGTCACATATGTCTTTCCAGGACCAGGAAAGCCTTCCACAGAAAAGTCAATTTTCTCCCCATATTAACCAGCTGACCATGGTGTGTCAACACCAGTACAGGTCATCTCAGCATCTACATCTCAGCTATCTTCCCTTGTTCTCATCACACCAATTTGACTTTCCCTCTCAGCTTGTTGAATTCATATGCATACAGGAGGACAAGAACAGCCCCTCTCCCTGCAGCAAACTCCTGAAGAATGAGCAGAATAAACTGAGCAGCTCTCTGAGTTTTGGGTTTTGTTATCACATAGTCCTCATCCTACTCACTTCTGCTGTTGTGGGCACCTTGCCCACGTTATACACTAGCAGGTCTTTCAAAAGAGTCACTGAGGAAAATATTTCTTTATGAAGCCTAAGTGACTTCAGAAGGCAAAATCTGACTTGGGCCCTTAAATTACAAAAGCAGTTCTGAAAACTTCAGCCTTTTCCTGAGATGGATTTATGTATGTAAAGCACTTGGAATCATAAAACAGAAGTGGAATTACACAATTGACCAAGAGCAAAATACATAGTTAAATAAATTAACTAGATTAGTAGAAATAACAATGAAACCCTGTTTTCAGAAAAGAGCTATTGCCTTAAACAGGGATTCTTTCACAACTTGATTTAACTGTGGTCAAGCCTAAATTCCATAGAGACATTTTCAAGAAAATGTGGCTTGTTACAGTACAGCTTTACATAATTACACAATCAATATAGCAAAATAAAAACATATTACTTACAATCCATGGGACTTTGGGTAAAATATTTTTGGGGGTGCAGGGATTTAGCCTTCTGGAATTTGTTTCACTGACAGACAGAGCAAAGGTAGATGAAAACCCAGATTTAGCCTTGTGTAACTCAAAATAATATTAAGCAATAGCAACCACAGTTTCACAAAACAAACAGGGCTGGATGGGGTGTTATTTCTTCACATCCTTTCCCTATGGAATATTCAGTTCAATTTCTGACATTAAATGTTTACCTAACATTTTCTTAGACAGAATGATGGGAAGTATAAATTTTTCAAGCAATTTGTTCAAATGCCACCTTTATATGACAAAAAAGAAAAAAAATCTTCCAGATGTGACACTTTACTAAGTCTGAAGCCTGGAACTCCCATTTAACTCACCCTGAACAGAGATAATGAGCTCCTTCCTACCTAAGCCCTCCAAACATTCTTCTTCTCCAGTCTAGACAAACTCAATCTTTTCAAGCTAAAAATATTGAACAAATACTACCACAAATCAAATATTCCTGTCAGTCAAACTGTGTAGTGAATTTTGCTCCTAATGACTTTATAAATTCTAAATAAATAAATTATTTTCTTACCTGATTCTTTAACATACATTGAATTTCTTCAGTCTCTTTTACTGAATGCATTTCTGCTGTAGGATGCCAATACAAACATCTGTTACACTATTAAAATTACTCCTTATTTTCTTTTCTTTTAATCACTGACAAAGCTATTTTAGAATATTTGCTAAAACATTCCAGTTCAAAAACGCGTTTTGTTACTCATGGAGCACTCTATGGCTGTTCCATTCACCTTCCATCACAAGTACCGGAATCACCATCAGAGGCATTTTTCCAAAATTGACTTATGCTTTGCAACACTGAAATTCCAATGTGTATGTACCTTCCCTTTAAAGAAAGGAAAACTGCAAAGCATTTCTTAAAATATTAAGTACTATCCAAGAAGAAGATGGAGATGAGTAAGAGGGAAGCAATATCTTGTCTCTATATTAGCGGCCTGATCTGTCCCTGTTACTTACTCATAAGATTAATTTTCCATAGTGGAAAAAACACGGAACCTGTTTCAATAGTGCCACATGAGGAGTCCTAATCTGTACCAAGGGTCATGCTCTGCAGCTGATCAGACAAATATCCAGTGCAGGATGGTTCCAATATAACACAGGTCTCCAAACTTCTTTGATTATGCAACTCAAGTAAAAAAAAAAATAAGCACAACCTCTCATTATATGTATGTTTATTTATAAATAAATTATATAGATGTACGACTGTAATAATATATTATGTACATTATAAAACCTACAAGAAATAGAAATTACAAAGGATGAGATAAAGATGAAAGGAACACTACTTTAAAAACTCGTATTTTTATTTTATTTGTTAATAGTACAAAAACATATCCTTCCTGCCCTCCCCTGAATTGTATTTCACATTCCTTGGAGTACAGACACCCTGTTTTAGAGGCAACTAACAAAAACATCACATTAAGTAATCCCAGCAATGAAAACAGGATCCTTAGACCTCTGTTGTTCCTGTAAAATCAATTTCTATGCTAAAGCTTCTTCCTAATGATACCATTTGCATTTGTTTTCCTAATTTATTAAACTAGAGAACTTCTCTGTGCTGGTAGTAGTGCCCCATGCTAAACAGATCAGGTAAAAATCCTTCCTGACTGGTGCAAATGTCCGAGACTGGGAAAAGGCTGTCCTCTTTGAGGTCTAGCTGTGATGTTGAAAGAAATTATTACCTCAGCTATTCATTTGTTCCTTAGCAGATAAATCATTTAACATGAGCTCCTCTAAGGAAACATCATATATTAAGCAGCAGAAGATAGAAGCAAAATAGATTGGAATAGTAATATACATAGCAACTTTCATAAAATTAGTAAAAATGAAAAAAAAATCTGTATGTTCAGTATGGCTTTGTTCATACAAACAAGAAATACAAAAACCTGAAAGTATGAGAGGTGAAAAGATTCAGAAGTGAGAAGTAAGCTGGGGCTTTCCAAGAACCAGAAGTCAGAAAGCCTGATGATTAAAACCAGTACATATTCAGAGTTCTTAATATAGAGTCAAAAGCTTATTGTTAGATTTACGTGTATTACTCTTGATAAAAATTAGAAGTACCTGGTAAAAATAGTTGTGCTAATAATAATTTCCCATAATTAATGCAGTTCTGAATGAGTAATACTTAGTAATGTTTTACTTGCAGATATGTCCCTCTGTCTTTCATTGGGCTAGAGTCTATGCTACAGCACCCATGCCTAGCACTCCTCATCCCTCTTGAGGTTTAGTCACTCATTTTAAGTTGCATTCCATTTTTCCACTATTAGGCTGTTCTCCTGTTAGTGGCCTTCAAGGTAAAAATTCAGTTCTGAATATTAATATTTTTCTTCTTTCTTGGCCATTATCTACATAAGCTAAATGTAGATAATGCTATAAATGCTATAGTTATCTATGCATTCTTTTTGTTTTGCCTGTATTTCATTACTCTTCAGTGGGGCACCAGGGAAGCAGTCACAGCACCAGACTGCCAGAATTCAGGAAGCCTTTGGCTTGTGGAGGAGTTGGACTTTGATGATCCCTGTGGGTCCCTTCTAACTCAGGATATTCTATGATTCTTGTTTTATCATAAGTCAGATACACCTCTTTTCACCTGTTCCTGTGAGAGCCTAGTTACTCTGGAGCACACTTCTTGAGCCTTTGAGGTTTTTAGATTATAGATGAAGGTCAACAAAGAGAGCAACGTGCTCTGTGTACAGAAGTCTTTCTAAAAACCACTGTTCTTTACAAGAAATTTTCCTTGCTTTGGTGAAACATCAAAATTTGCAGCCAACTTTCTGCACAGAGAAGTGGTGAGAGGGATGGAGAAAGAACAACATAAGTTTTGTCCTTGTGCTGTTTCTCAGATCTACTTTAGTGCCCAACTTAAGTGATGTGATTTTGAATCTGGCAGCAGCGTAAGACCCAAAGTCACATGCAGAAGCATTGACCTCAGTTGCCCAATATATATTTCAGTGCACTTACAAGTGTTGGCTGCAGTAGACTAAAGTGTGGCACGTGCTCCAGCTCCCACAGTTAAACAAGTTGGGCTGTGCATGAGGGCAGCAGAGGTGTAAACAAATACTCACTTCTCCTTCTTCTGCTTGTGGTATTTACGCTCCAGCAGAGATGCCAAACAGATTGGTGTAGATGATAACATCTTAACCTGAGGTAGTGACTTCCACCTGATTCTGGCTGGAGAAGGAGGCTAGACCTCAAATGACCACAGACTAAATCAATTAGGTCAGCCAGGCTGTCTTTGACATCCCTGAGCCCAGCAGGACACCTGGGCTTTTATCTGAACTAAAATACCTGAAAGAGTTTAAGCCAATGTGAAAAGAATTCAAAAACACTATAAACAAATGGAAATCTCCCCGAGTACTTCTAACAAGTAGCATCACACACTTAGACCTCATCATCACACAGGTTTTAGAATATCCCTCACTAGATTCATGCCCCGAGGTAACTGCTGGCTGTACAACAGACATCACAACAAATTTTGCACACTGGGTAGTTGAGGTGTTAACCCAATTTTCCTTTGTCTTTTAAACTCATCATCTAATAAACCCTACCACATTTCTGGTTCCCAGGGCCTGGATTGAAAAGCAGAATTTGCTAGAAATCAAACACCTCAGGTTTGTAACAGTGAATAGTGGCTTCTGTGTTAAGAACATCTTATTCTGACTATATAATAAAAAAATGTGTCCTGAAAATTTTGGTTGTGGGCTTGTTTCCCTCTGGGCTGAAATGGGAAATGAGTTTAGGCTTCCTACCTCACCTGAAGAAGCCAATGAATAATGAAGGTCCTGTAATCCTCCCACTGAAAGGATCTTAACAAGAAAACCAACTGTTTGATCCTTGGGAGAGAGATTCAGCACTCATCTCCTGCAGAGAGCTGAAATGAAGACCTCAAGTCTGTAACTGACTTCAGTCTTGAGTAGTTTCTCTTCTCCCAATTGACCTTTTAAAACCTCACCTAAGGTGTTTGACTCCCTTCATGCAGGTGTGCCTATAGGAAGCAATAGCTTTAGACCTAAAATTTAACTACCACCATGCTTCATTACCTTAGCTAGAAAGTATTTATAGAGAAGTTTTGACAGGGAAAGAAATTCAGTTTCAGTCTGTTGGACAAACAGTTCAACAATCAAATTGCTTCTTCTGCATACTGTATAGTCACTATCAGCTGTCATGAACTTGGATTTGACAGGCCTTGAGAGTTTATCCTTACTAGGATGCTGCTTTATTCTCAAACTGATGTGCCATATCCCTAAACTCACTATTTTAGTAAGAGCATGCCAGAATGCCAGTGAAAGAAAACTAAGTGAAAAAAAGGAGAGCTGAGCTAAGAGTCAGGGCAACTGCAAACATTTGCCTAAAACTATACTTCCCTGCAATCTGATGAAAAGAACTTGCTTAAAAAGAGTCATGGTCCCTGAAAAACTGACTGAAATCACAGGAATGATATCCATATTAGTAAAGAAAGTTGGGATAGCCCAGCTCTGTAGAGAAGGATGACAAAGTTGTAGATAATCACTGTCATAGAATTTAAGTCTTCTTTCATAATCCACACTATACAATATTGTGGCCATTGTGCCATATATATGTAAAATATTTAAACACATCACAGAAACACGGAAACATTTCCCTTTCTGAATCATACCTTATGACTCATAATTAAGTCTCCTTGTTCTAACCTATATAACATTTCTCTTCCTTTGGTGCAAAGCTTGCTGCATGTGGTTATTTCATACCAAATTACAAGACAACAATTAAACTGTAGTGTAAGTAGCTGAAAATACATTGTTAAGTTAGAATTAATTACTTCTTCTATACATAAAATTACTTGATAAAAACTTTTTATTCTTTCCCCACTTGCAGAAAACTTTCATTTTATTCTTCAAACAGGACTGAAATTATATTAGAGATAACTACTGCCCAAAGATATGAAATACATGGCAACCTCCCTTGTCCGTCTTCTTTTCCCATCATGCCTATAATATTATCTTCAACAGAACAGAGAATTGCAGGTTAAATAGAAACAATAAAAAAATGCTTATTCCATCCAGTCATTGCACAGTTAGGAAAAACAGCTCACCTCCACTGATGCTGTGGGTCTTGCAGCAAGAATACTGGAAACTCCCAGGATTTATCTGAGTGTCTAAACATGGACAGAATAATTAAATTCTACACAGATATGGGTCAGACTTTCCTGTGGTGCAGCTCAGAATAAACTGCAATACATCTGAAGCTGATGTCAGTAAACCAGCCTTTTATCTCCTTACTTTTATATTTTCTGCTGCTTCCAGATGACACAACAGGCAACAGTACCTGAATATCTGCTCATTTGTGACAAGTTCTACCACCTAAACTTTTTGTGAGCTTTCAGTCTCTGGCTGGAAATTGTTTGTTGCCCAATATTAGCCAATATGTAGCACCTATGTGACTTTCAGAATTTCGTATCTGAGTTTTTCATATCTGAATTGTCTCTTTACCTGCTGATATACCTGGGGAGAGAAGGGAGAAGAATATTTACAAATTAATCTTGGGGTAACTTGTCATTCTGTAGCACAGAATCACCAGATATCTGAGGACTTTTCCTATACAAACTCAAGTGTCTCTGTCAGATGCAGAAAGATCTTAGGAGAAGATCAGTTTATATATATACATCAATGTATGAATATTTGTATAAATAGATTGATGTATAGTGATGGATATAGAAGCATGTATACATATATAACAGGCCAGAAACAGAATCTGATAAAACTTTGTCATTGATTTGAGCTGCCTAATAATTATTTCAACTATCTCATCTGCATTTTAGTATAATCTCAATATCTGGTAATAGAAATGGCAAGAAGAAATTTTTTAAGATGCAATTAATGAGCCCTGGCAGCACATTCTGGAACACATTGACAGTGCTGTCTCTATGAAAAGAGTAGTGCTATGTGCAAATCAAATGTGACCTGGCTTGGTCATCCTTCCTTTGTTTAGCTTTTCAGATTTCACAATCAGGCCCTGGAAAATAAGAGAAGGTTGCCAAGAGCAAAAAGAGTGCAAACTCAGTAGAGCATTCTGCCACTGATTCCCCTGACATCCCTGGTGAGTGTGTTGGGAAGTGAGGCTGGGCTACAGACATTGCTGCTGAAACATGGAGTTGATGCCAGTCATTTATACTTAAGCCAGCTCTACCAAAGTATCTCTGGTCTTTTTGGATTAGGTGAAACTTTTAGTGGGCAGGGCACGCTGAACCTACAGATGGGATCTTGTCTGCTTAAAAGAGCTTGTTTTCTTCAGAACTGTAATTCTTCAATTTTAATAATACAGTTTTACCTCTTTAAAAAATTCAAACAAACTCTTTATGGTGTCAACAGTTGCACTTGAAATCAATCTTGTGGAACCCATTAAGACAAATATCCTGCCGAGGAAGGTTAGTGCCATTAACCTGCTGCTCTTCTTTTCTTCAGAAAGGCAAACAGCTCTTGCCTTTCACTCCATAAATTACTAAGAAAATTTTTGGATTTAAAAAGTGTACATAAAAACACAATATGCTTTCATGATTGGTATCAATCTGTAACATGCAATACTATGGAGGAAATACTTCACTTTCAAGCATTAATTTGAATCCAATCAAAATATTTTCCCCTAAACAGACAATGGGAAAAAAGTAGCAAAAAAACCCCAAAAAAACAAACAAAAAAAAATCAAACTCTTTTACATTTTGATTTATTTTAAGTGATAGTTCTTGAAATCTGTCATTATGTGAAAATATTTAATGGATGTACACAGAAAAACTGAAATAACCAGCAATGCATCTGACAGCACAGTACTAAAACTTTTTAAAAAGACATTGTGCTAACAAGTACAGTACAATGTGTCTTGGCAATTAAATCTAATTTTAATGTTTCATAGGCTACAGCACACTATAGTTTGACCAGGCAGTTCGTAAACCAATACCACAACAGATGCCAATTCTGCCTCAGTGAAAGCAAAAAGCAGAAATGTTGCCATTTTTGTTTAGTGTGAGATAGATGGCAGTGGACACAGGCACAGAGACAAATTAGTAGACAATTATCTGTTTTGCATCCTACACAGTGCTTCAAGGCTAATTCTCTGCCATAAAGCTGTGTTAGAGAAAGTGAAACTGGATCTTTATATTGTCATATTCTATTGCTCTAAGCAGAGTGCAACAATTAGACCTGTAGAGAACCAGGCCTGGGAAGTGATTATTAATTCTAGGTAATTGAAGTTGCCCTGCATCAGCATATGTATTACTTCTAATGTTACGTGTTGTTTCCAAGGCAGGTGATCTGTCACACCCACAAACTTCACGGACACACACAACAATCCAAATAAGGAAGAGCAGAGCTAATGAAAGGAAATGGAGTTATTTGTGGAGCTGTTTCTTACCATGGGAAATAAACCAATATATTTCAGTTTCAGTTCCTCTGTTCCTACCCACTTCAGGGATTAATTTTGCTTTGTGGGGAGAGGCTATTCAGAGCCTAAAAACAACATTGTAATGTCTATTCAACAGTAATGCAACCTTTTCATCTGACAGATTCTTCTGTGCTCCTGCCTCCACACTTGCAATTTCCATTCATAAACTGTTCAAATACACAGTGAATCATTCAGTTTTCCCTCTGTTGGAGAGAATAAAGAGATATCCCCTGATCACTGACAAGAGAAAACCAAAATCATATCCAAAGGAACCACAGGGTTCTACATACTCTGTTTTTAAAAATATATGTACCAGGAGCATTTCTAGAGTAGTAGCAAAGATTTAGATGAACACAGGAGATAAATCATTCTCCAAGAGATATAGCTAAGTTTTAAATAAAAAGAGGTTTTCTTCTTCTTTGGTGTGTTTTGGAGAGGAAGGAAGATGGAAGGAAATGAAATGGAATCATACTGGGTTGTTTTGTTTTCTGTAAACACCCACGTAACATCTTGCATGCTTTTGCAAATGACCACTGAGGTCAAGAAAATGGTGCATTTCAGGAAGAGCAGAAGAAGTACACAGATAGGACCGTGTGTAGTTGGGAGGATTATATCCTCTTCCAAGAAAGGAAGAGTGATCTGTATTCTGGCATGGATACAAAACCCAGTATCTGCTGTTTATAGCCCATTTTAATTGTGTTTATGAATAGATCTCTTATATGTAAGTGACAAGCGCTCCCTCTAGTGAATTTCTGTGGTATTTGGTGTTTTAACTACTGAAGGTACAGAAGAGTTAATAGGTAGAAGTAACATCTTCCATTAAACTCTCAGTTGAAGTCAGAAAAAAGGTACAAGCTTTTAGACATGACAGATGGTTTGTAAGGTCAACAGGACAACGTATTTGACAGAATTGGAGAAAATCAATGTCTTACAGTAAAATACAGATTCACAGGCACAGTCGCACTCAGATACTGTCCCTTACTAATGTTTACTTTGCCGGTTCATTCTTCTGCCTTGTTGGTGTCATATCCTTGCTTTACTGACCTTCACTTCAGACTCTGAAAGTCAAAGGTAAATATTTCATTTACTCATTTGAGTATCTCACTGAAAAAATAAAAATGAGAATAACACATCTGCCCAATGTAAATAACTGCATTTCAGCAGAGATAGTTTACCCTTTCTATACTGCAGTATTGATGTTTGATTACTTCTTTTAAAAGGTGTGTCAATACTTCCTCTTGCCCATTTAAATATAATGTTTGTAACAGTTGAGTATATCAGAAAAATAGTCTGTGATAGCTTTAAAAGTTGTGGCTGATGCCCTGTCATGAGTAACCTCAATGCTGGTATTTTGTAACTTTTCAGAACATTGCTCTAGTCTCTGAGTTTAAAATACAGCATATTGATTTCTGGCACAGTCTTGAGCAGTGGGGCTGTCATTATGCACAGGATTCAAAATCATTGCCATATGCAGGGTCTCCCTGCACTGCTACAGAAACTCCCTGGAAGATATCTGGCTTAGCTTTGTGTGCTCCCAAGGGCAAGTTTGTAGAAGGTGTGACGTACAATGCAGGGGCTCTCAGACGACAAAGCACACGCTGTTTCAAATGTTGTATGGTAGCAGTAGTTCCTTATTCTGTGTTTATACCACTACTTAAACATAACAGAAACAGAGTAGGACCAGCAGTTACCAGCATCTGTGGTGTGAAACAGACCTCTGTGCAACAGCTGCGGTTTTGCTGCAGCTGCTGGATTGATGGTGACCTCCTGCGCTGAGGTCAATGGTGCCTCAAAGCCATTATTTGCACCCACCTTGGTGCTGGAGGTTTCTGCAGTCACAGTTTCTCAAATGGTGGAGCTCTATCCAAGGCTAGACCTAGTGCCTGTTTTAAAATAGTGGAGCAGGGGCAGATGACCATAGTCACCCCTGCTCTGCCTTCAAGGGGAAGGGTGGCTGTGCCCTCGTGTCCTGGGCTAGCAGAGAGAACACAGGTCCTACGGAGTGCATGTCCCATGGGGAGCATGTCCTATGGAGAGCACGTCCTACGAGATGCGGCGGAGGGAGCTGGTGTTGTTTAGGCTGGAGGAGGCTCAGGGGTGACCTTATCACTCTCTAGAATCACCTGAAAGGAGGCTGTGGCCAGGCGAGGGTCAGCCTCTTCTCCCAGGCAACTGGAGACAGGACAAGAGGAAACGGGCTGAAGCTGTGCCAGCGAAGGTTCAGGTTGGCTATTAGGAGGAATTTCTTGACATAAAGGGCGGTTAGATATTGGAATGGGCTGCCCAGGGAGCCGGTGCAGTCACGGTCCCTAGAGGTGTTTAAGGAAGGGCTGGACGTGGCACTCAGTGCGGTAGTCTATTGCTACGGTGGTGTTCGGTTGTGGGCTGGACTCGATGACGCGACGGTTCTTTTCCCACCGAACTGATTCTGTGCAAGGGAGAACACTGCCATGCAGTGAGCCCCAGCTGTCCGGACGCCGGGTGTGCGCTCAGCCCAGCGCACGGAGCATCCCTGCCGACGCCGGGAGCGCGGGCCGCGTTTCCCTCGAGTGAAGTCCCCGTCTCCCTGAGCCGTGCGTCCCGCCCCGCCGCCAGGCGCCGTACACTGTTTCCC
>JANPWX010000052.1:5990155-6085484 GCA_024734555.1 Trochalopteron elliotii
GCGGGTTGTTGCGTCGGATGCTAACGGCTGGTGACCCTGGCATCGGCGAGAGGCGCTTTTCCCCCTGGAGTATTCCCGGGGTGTACCCCCACCGCCCGGGCTCCGCCCGCCGGGGGCAGCTGCCGGCGGTGGCCGCCGGCTCCGGTGTGATTCGCCCTGCTACCCAGCCCTGTCCTGCGGAAGGCCGCTCGGCGCTGCCGGCAGGGAGGGGCGGTGGGGCTTCGGGCTTTTAAATAAAAGGGGCGCTTTTCTCTCGTTGCAGACACCTTCCAGGTCTTCCTTCCGGAGAACGTGAGATCCGCCTTGGCGCCAGCCTGCTGGGGTTCACTGGTTGTTAAGTAGATTTGGGAGCGGTGTGACATCGCGCCGCCAGTCCCTTCCCTCCTGAGAAAGGGTAGCTGCTTTCTGAGCAATCACATACCAACTTCATGTATTCCTAAGACTGTCATCAGCATCTTGTTTTCTATTCAGAGGCCTTACAGAGATTTAATTACTTGTAGGCTCTAGTGGTTGTAAAGTAATTTAAGATGTTTGTACTACTCGATTGTAATTATCTAATTCACTCTTGTGTTAAGAGACATCGTTTTAACTTGGGAATGGTTAAATCACCAAAGAATTAAATTATTTATGGATAAGGGCTATTTTGTTTGACTGCTGTTGGCCTGCAACTTAAACTTGCATCTTTTATTTTTTTATCCTATGCCTTTTCTTTGTTATGGCTGCTGCAACAATAGTTCATGATACATCAGAAGCTGTAGAGCTCTGTGCTCCCTGTGGGTTATACCTTAAACCCATTACAAAAATGACCATCAGTGTGGCACTTCCTCAGCTGAAGCAACCGGGAAAATCCATTTCGAACTGGGAAGTGATGGAAAGACTGAAGGGCATGGTGCAAACTCATCAGTTTTCCACTCTGCGGATTTCTAAAAGCACAATGGATTTCATTCGGTTCGAAGGCGAGGTCGAGAACAAAAGTTTGGTTAAATCTTTTCTGGCATGCCTTGATGGCAAAACAATAAAGCTGAGCGGCTTCTCTGACATTTTAAAGGTGCGTGCTGCGGAATACAAGATTGACTTTCCTACCAGACACGACTGGGACTCGTTTTTCCGTGATGCGAAAGACATGAACGAAACCTTGCCTGGGGAAAGGCCAGATACCATTCACTTGGAAGGTTTGCCCTGTAAGTGGTTTGCAGCCAAGGAGACTGGCTCGGAAAAGCCGAGTGAGGAAGTCCTTATAAAAGTTTTCCAGAAATTTGGAGAAATCCGTAATGTGGACATCCCCATGCTGGACCCTTACAGAGAAGAAATGACCGGGAGGAATTTCCACACTTTCAGCTTTGGAGGCCATTTGAACTTTGAGGCGTACGTTCAGTACCGAGAGTACGCGGGGTTCATCGAGGCCATGAATGCCCTGCGGGGGATGAAGCTGATGTACAAGGGCGATGATGGCAAGGCAGTGGCTTGCAATATCAAGGTGAGTGACTGCAGCCTTTTGTGTGGGAGCCCACATCAAAGACCGAGTACAGCTAAATGTTATTTCCATAGTGCTTGAAGCCTTTATCTGTGTACCGTAGTGATGGCAACAGGTGACATTGACAGCAGTAATGTAGCTTTATGGGACAGACATAATACAGTTTTTAAAGGAAAACGTTGGTAGAAAAATGTGTTGTTGGACTACATGACCAAAGTGAGTGGGGTTTTGCTTTTTTTCCTTAACAAGACAGTTCTAGGAATGAGAACTACTGATGGAAGGATCAAGTTTATGAACACGATTTCCTGAATTGCTTTAGAAAATAACGTGTGTTTATAAACCCTGATTTCACTTAAAATTCCAGTTCTGAACAAGTTCAGACAAATTTCACCAGAAAGTTGACTATAAAGTGATTATTCTTTCATGTGTTCACTACAGAAAGACATTTTGAGGGAGAATTTCACAGTTTTTGGATTTGGTCCCGGCATTGATAATTCAGTCTACCAGTCCAAGGTCAGAACTAAAAGGTTTAGTAGCATGTGGCTTGTCTGGTCTGGGAAATACACAGTTAATCATTGGTGTACCTGATATACAGGAAGGCCCCACAAAAATTTAAATGATAATTTTCATTTGTAGCACAGCTTCCTTTGAAATCCCTATGCTTATTTCATTATATTTACATGCAGAGTTTTCCGGAAGTACTTTTCTGTAACCTCATTGTCTTAGAAATTACAGCCAGGACAGGAGGGAACAAGGCAGTCTGTTCAGAAGTAGTGTCTCCGAAAGCATGGCCTCAAGAAAACTTACTCTGTTTGGAGGTGGTCTATGAATTTACACAGCAGTTGAGTGAAATGTTTGTGGATATATTTTGGTATGCTCAGTAGTCATTCATCAAACCAGGGAGTGTATTTCAGAAAAAACCCCCTTTGAGTATTCTTTTGTGCAATATGGGAACATGCAGGTGTTTATTCAAATTGTTGTTTAGTTAGTGTAAGGAAAATACTTTAAGGTTTTATCTTGTTATCGAAGCTTGTCAGTTGTGGAATAGAAACTGGGCCTTGACCTGGTGAAATTCAAACTGTCATTTATGTGCACAGGATCAGGGTTCCCAAATCTGGTTTGTCTGTGCAAGAAAAGTCACACCTTCCTGGCAGCTGCCCTGTCAGGTCAGCAGCTCTCTGTCATACAAGATCACCACACCTTGTCCGTTTGTACCTCTTTGTCCTCTCAGTCTGTTAGTGAAACATTATTTTGTATAAGGCTTGAGTAAATTAAACTGCAGAGGATGTACTCCTTGTTCTCTGCCCCATGGTTCATGCCCGTGGGTGTGTGGAAATGTGTTATAGATCCCTGCCTGGCTGCACTCAGAATTGGAGATTAGGACATCAGGGCTGTGCTGTCTGGTGGTGTCCTGTTCCAGCATGCAGCTGGACATGACCAAGGTGTGTTCATGTATCCTGGAAGCTGAGTGCCTCTGAAGTATCATTTTTCAGATGTGTGCATCTTTCTTCTCTTTCTGTTCCCATGACTTGGGATCTTCTGCCCAGTGTACCTCCATTTGGGAATCTTGGTTTTAGAAGTGGTGGGGAGGCTTGAACCAGGTGCTGAATGCTGTAGAACTATGTCTTCTGCTGAATTTAAGGATCACAGTTTTAGACAGAAAGGAAGGCCTTTATTTAAACCTATTTCTGCATAGTGCTGTACAGTCCCTAACAGCATGCATTAATTTAGAGTTCTGTATGTGCCCATTCTGAGACATTGAAAACATTGAACAGACAGAGCCTCAGCCACACTGGGGTTTCTTTTTGGTTGTGACACACAGAATATGAAGTGATATCTGCTTTTGATACATGTGTGCACACATTTAGTACCCAATTGCCTGATTACAATAGGTCGTGCTTTCTCTGGGCACATAGAGAAATTCCCTTTGTTTTGAAAAAGGTTTTACATGTCTGACTGTATTTACACCAAGTCTAAGTTAAAATTGTTAGGTTGCAATTTTTGATTTTTTTTCTGTTTCCTTAAAACCATTTTCAATTGTATCATGTAAAGGTTTCTTTTGACTCAACTAAACACCTCAGTGATGCATCAATTAAGAAGCGTCAACTTGAAAGGCAAAAGCTTCAAGAGCTTGAAAAGCAGAGAGAAGAGCAAAAACGAAAAGAGAAAGAAGCTGAGGAAAAACAAAAAGAAGAAGAAAGGTATTTATTGCTTATTGTTCAGTTACACTTTTAACAATCAGGCATAACAAAACTGGTCCTTTATATTGGCATAAAAAAAATTGAAAATAGCTCAAGTTTCCTGTAGCTAAAGTGAAGCACTTAAAGCTGAGTGTGGTTATTTAGTTTAACACTTATGCTTTTGTTCAGTTCAAAATATTAAACCTGCAGAATACTCAATTGCCTAAAAGTCTTGCCATTAGACACCTAGTTTCAGAGACCCTTGGCCTTTAGCAGAAGCTGTCATTTTGTCCTAATCACAGAGATAAAACCCCCCACCGCTGCACACATTCATTGGCTTGGCATTTCTCTTTTTGCTCTGATAATTCTCTGCCCAGCTGCCTCATGCAGTGTTATTGTCTCTGGTCAAAGTAGTTCAAAAAACAATTCTTTGCTGTAGCCATTTTTTTTCTTTGAATACCAACTTGTTAAAAACAGACAGAAAATGACTGTTTGCTGTCACAAGTAAGGGTTAACATGTTCAATTTTCTACTTTTCTTCATCAACGTGACTTATTTAGAAACAAATTTACTTGAAGTATAAAATGTCGTAAATACAGTAGGAGTTTGAAATTGTGCTTTGCCTAGGTAAGGCAAAAATATTTATCTCTTTTTTAGGAAGCAGAAAGAGCTTGAAGAATATGAGAGAGAGAGAAAAAGAGAAGAGAAGTTGCGCAAGAGAGAACAGAAACAGAAAGATCGTGAAGTTCGACGGAACAAAAAGCAACTTGAAAAGCTTCAAGCTGAAGAACAGAGAAAGCTTCAAGAGAAGATAAAGCTAGAAGAAAGGAAGCTCCTGTTAGCTCAGAGAAATCTTCAGTCCATTAGATTAATTGCAGAGCTGCTAAGCAGAGCAAAGGTAACTTCAATATTTATTTCAGAAGCTCATGAAGAACCCAACAGAACAAAGCCCTTTACTGGCTTGAGAGGAGGTGGGGAGCACTGTTCATTAAACATCAGGTTTACTACCTCTGAGCTGCTATTCCTTAGACCAAAATTTCAGAAAAGCGCAATGGAACAGTATTTCTCTCTTGGTGAGATATGCACTTGTAGGTAAATGGAAAGTGAACTTGTACCTATAATCCTGAATAGCATTTTTTAGCTGTAGATTAATTGTCAGGTTTCGTAAGTCCAGTAAAAGAACGTGTGAGCATGACGAAGTGAGCTAACCACAGGGGATAAGATGCAAGACTCTTTTTCTAGCTTCAGTTTGGGTGCTGTTTCCCATCTGCCTCACAGCAATTCTGTTCACTGTTCTTTGCAGTTTCAGAGATTGAACTTTCATTAATCATTGTTTGAAATGTGTAGAATGTTTCTTCTGTAGGAAAAGTACTGTCAGCAAAGGTTTCAAATGTTAAATTCTGTCTTTCTAACAGTATTGTTTTTTTTTCACTGAAGCACTGAAGCTTAAGACTTGGATGAAACCATATTAGGGTGTACTGTACGTGAAATATTTTCTGTAGAAATGAAAAGCTGTGTGGAAAAGCACAGTTGTTTTTCTTTCCTGCACTTCAGGAAAGTGAGTGTTTTTGAACTCACAGTGCTATGTACAGCTCAGCTACATGCTAGAGGAAAGGAGAAATGCCTTCTACAGGCTTTTTAACTTTGTGGCTGTGGAATAGAAAGGTTGTCTGATGAAACAGAGAGTGTGTTTCTTTCATTTAGAGAATTCTGAGGTCTACACTAAGCCACTTGACTAGGTGAGAATAGAAAAAAATTGAACTTTTTCCAGTATCATGAGGTTTTAAAGCGGTTGACAAAATGACAAACAGTTTCTACTTAATGTTAGTCCATTTAATTACTTGCTGGTTTTATGGGCTCATTGTAAAAACATCTATGAACCACAGCTGGCAGTCATCTAAAAGAAGTTCTTCTCGATAAAATTTAAAATATTTTCAATTTGACTGAATTTTTAAATTTTAAATTTGACTGAAACCTTCAAGTTTCGACCCTGATAAATGTATTTCAATACTGCAGATTTCACACGTTGTTACTTTTGTTATATTGAGGAGCCATGAAGACAAAAGTTCCTCTCAAGAATTGTGGACAAAGAATGTTTCAACTTACAGCAGTTTTGTATTAGTGGATTTTGTTGGTTGATTGGTTTTGGTTTTTTTCCCCTTAAAAAGGAAGCACTATTTTATTTTGGAATGGTTAACTTCTGTTGGTTAGATTTTATTTTCTTGCTGCCTTTGTGTTATGTTGTACCTTGGGAGCATGAGCAGGTATTTTTTGTTTACTCCTCCCTTTGCCTGTCTTTCAGGCAGTAAAGCTTTTGGAGCAAGAACAGAATGAAGAAAAGATTTGTCTCCAGCAGCTAGAGGAGAGACGAAGGCTGCAGGAGGCTGAACTTAAACGTGTGGAAGAGGAAAAAGAGAGAGCACTGGGGTTGCAGAGAAAAGAAAAGGAACTGAGGGAGAAACTACTGAATAATCTTCTGAGCAAGAAAATGGATGCAATAAACCAAAACAAAGATGAAACTGAAGCATCTCAGACCAAGGTGCTGAAAAGCGCTAGTGCTGTTCCCCACACTGTGTCATCCAGCTGCATCACTTCTACCTCAGGACAGGCTGTTATAGGCAGACTGGCTCCTGGCTCTCAAATAGAAGTAGCATCCCCTGAGAGTGTAAACACTCAATGCAAGTACTTAAATGGCAACATTCATGACAAAGTTCATGTCAAAGAAGATCAGAATCTTCATACTGCAGACTCTGAGAGGTATTCTGACAAAAGAGATTCGGGGGTACTTTCATGTGTTCCCGCCAATAACCAGGACCAGAAGAGCCTCTCCAGCTATGACCAGAACACTTGCAAGAAGGACTTGCACTGTGAGCAGGACAAACATGGAACAGAGCCAAGGAGAAGAAAGAGCTATTCATGTAGCAGCATAAACAGTGACGAGAGTAAGGGTAGGCAGGAGAGCAGCAGACACAGGAGAGATGTGAGTTCCCGGGATGAGAGGCATAGGAAGGACAGGAGGTATCACAGACACTCCAGCAGGAGTTACAGCCCCCGCCGGAGCCGCAGTCCCCGGCGAAGGAGCACGAGCCCCAGACATTCCCGCTACAGGAGAACGCGCAGTCGGGAGCGCAGGCGGGACAGGAGAGACAGGAGTCGGAGTCGCAGAAGTGTCAGCAGGAGGCGAAGGCACCGGAGGTGATCACTGAATCAAAGGAGTACTTGGAGTGGGTAGTGGAGGCCTTGGCTCCTTTGAAAGGCTGTGGTGGGACAAAAGGGCCACAAAATTGGATGCCAGACCTCATCGGTGTGACTGCTGTAGAAAACAGAATTGTTTCAACCAATTCTTAGCTTGCATCTAGTCCCCGAAATCAAGAAAATAGATGCCTGATTTTTTTGAACCTCCTTTGTTGTCTCATTCTAGGTTTCTACCACAATGTAGGTATAATCACCTGTGCTTGTGTTCAAGTTCTAAAGTGCTAAAAGCGAACATGTTTTCTTCAGTTTCAGTTTTCTAAACCTTAATTTTAGTGTATTTAGTTTTTATCACCTAATTTGGCTTAAGAAATACATGGGTGCCAGTTATAGGAACTTCAGAGGTGACAAGCTATTGCATACAGATTTGGTTTAAAGTGTTTGCTGGTGCATTCAATGGAATCATGTTTAACAAAGTAGAGTTTTTATTGATTGAGGTGGATAGCAGGACTTTCATGTTTTTTATTAAAACTGACTATAAAGTTGTGCAGGATGCCCTTTAAACTGCTTTGATTCCTTCATATGTCTGTGTGATGCCAAGCTTTGTGGTTCAAATTATTCTGGCATGTAATGCCTTTGTATAAAACTTCCATGTAAAAGAGGCACACCTGGTGTAGGAAGTAATGAGCAGTGGTAAAATGGTTGAAAGTTGTTCTGATATTTTGTTGACATATTTGGCTTTGTACTTATTTCAGGTGGTATAGGGCTGCTTGAAACATTTTTTCAGGTACATAAAGAGCTGAACATTGTCTTGAAAAAGGGGCCTTCTTGCTAAATTATTTTTACTTGTGTTGTTGAAAAGTAAGGCTGCAGTGTCTCTTGTTAAATCCATTTAAGAATACTTTTGCTTTTAAAATGCAGCTCAGGAATATTAAAAGCTATAATGTTACAGTGAAAGAATTTATTTTGCATTTTTATGGTAAAATTAAAAAGAAATCTGTTTCCAGTGAACTGAAGTTGCTGTTTTCATGTGTCAGTATATTAAAATCTGCAGAAATGTTGTGTTAAGAACCTGTTTGTTGAAAGCATCACTCAGCACATTTGAATAATGAAGTTCAGCTTCTCTTCTTGATGGTCCTGTTATGTTACAGCTGTGTCAGCTCTTAATTCAGCAGGACGTGTGCTCTTTAACTACAGCCTTCAGATGCCATTTTCCTCACACTGATGCATGAAATCAAAGTGCATCCATTTCCTGGAGTGTCAGAGAACCACGTTAGTGCTGCAGCTCAGCTGGGTCCTTGGCTGACTGAGTTTGTCTGCTTTACTTTCAGAATCCATGTGGGTTTGTTTCTTACTAGACCATGCTGCTGAAATCTCTGTAGTTACTAGCTGTGGACAGAAAAGGTAAGACATCGACAACACTAAATTGAGGAGCTGTTTTGTTCCTCAAAGGCAGGGAGGCATAGACAAATCAGAGGGCTGGGCAGTCACCAGCCATATGAAGGGCAAGTGCTGGATTCTGCACCTGGGATGGGGCAACTCTGGATGTACACACGGGCTGGGAATGTGACACTGGAGAGCAGCCCTGCAGAAAGGGACCTGGGGGTTGTGATCCGTGACAAGTTGAACATGGGTTTCAGTGTACCCTGTCAGGTGGCAGGGTCCACTCTGTCCTGGAGCACATCAGTTACAGTGTTGCCATTTGGTCAAGGTAGGGGATTGTTTCTCCTCTGTCCTCATTCCAAACTGGAGTTCTTCCCTTGCAAAGCGAAGAACTCACCCAGTTTCTTGCCCTGTGTTAGGCAGCCATACTTGTCAGTTTAAGCTTAGCTTAAAATCAGGCTTTGTTGCTGGGGAAAGCTCAGGTTCCCTCTTAACTGGTAGGTTTTTTTCCTTCACTAGTGGAAAAATTTCCCCAGTGAGCGTGATTGGTGTGGTATAAATACAGGGTGAAAATCCTATTAAACCATTGTTTGGGCAACTTTATGCTACAGCCCTATGTTCATGCCTGCCGGAAAGCTTAGGAAAGAGACCTCTGAGCCCTATTTCATGCACTGAGTCCCAAGAAATGCCCAGTGTTTAGTCCAATGTTATGCTGTCATTCTTGATCATTCTTAACTCACATGATGAGGCAGAAGGAGAGTTTTCTCAGTTGTGAGAATGTACCTCAGTTGTTGCACTTGGCTCCAGGAGAGATTTCACATCTGTCACTACAATATCTCCTTTATGTCCTTGCCAGGAGGATGGGATCAAGTGGGAACCCACTTTGCTCTTGAGGATGCGTAGGGTTTGGAAGTGTACTGATCTTCTAGTGATACAAGGGAGTGTGTGACCTCTCTCTTGGAGGGTGTGAACCCTGCTATTCACAGACCTCTTTCAGCAAGGTCGGACCTGAAGACGGTAGGAAGTTTGTGGGCCAAAGCTCTTGAGCTCCCTTTTTTGAGCAGGAGCTGGTGCATGTGCTGCTGCCTCATCATAGCTATTGGCAGTGGCAAACAGGAGTGGTTTTTCTGCAGCCCTTGTGAAGCAAAGAAGGACAAGAGTCTCAAAGGGGTAAGAAACCTAAGTTCCTGCTGCTATGGACAGTGTTGCTGCATAATTCTGTTCTTATCCTTAAGGAATGTCTCCTCTTGAGGGCTGATGAGCCTCTGCACATACCAGCCTTTTGACCTGCAGTTTTCTTTTTATCTCCTGGACTCAGCCTGCACTAGGTGGCTCGGGAAGTCAAACAACAGCTTTCCTACAGCAGCAAGGCTAAAGCCCTTCAATATGATTATTGTGATGTTTTCCATCTGATTACTGCCCGCTGTGGTAAAGGAATTGTGATAATGTATGAGTTAAATTGCCAGTAGTTATTGATATTAGTAAAAATGATTACCCATGCTGTAACCATATCCAAATCCTGTTTTCAATTGGCTCTACCTTTGTAATCTATTCAGTGTCCTAAAATAAAGACATAGGCATAATTAGGTATGTGTATAAAAATATTTGTTATATTACCTGGAAGCATCATCTTCAAAACTGACAAAGAAACGGGGAATTTTTGCAGTCGCTCCCAAAATTGTGAACACAAGATGCTATCCATGCCACAAAGCTATAAAGACAAACTAGTAAGAGTCGATTGGTGATCAGGACTTCCTGGATTTTGCACCAATGCCAGCTTTAGGGCAGTTCTTGTATAGGATCATGTAACAGACTATTGTGGCTGCTCATGTTTGATAGCAGAGCTAGAGATGTTACATTCTATATAAGACAGCAATTAAACCAACTTGTTTGGCAAATACCTTAATTTATAAATATGTGGACAGAATTGGGCACTGATGTCTTGTATTACTATACAGATCAAATTTATGTTTATAATGTATTGCCTGTGTCTTGATCTGGTATCCTGCTTTTGAGGTTTGGTTATTCTGGATGCAATACCCATTTCAGTAAGCTTACATTGCATTCTGTTGAACTAGCCTTTCCCAAGTCTAATAAACATATTATTTGCAGAAAGTATCTTTTGCTGCTTTGCAGTAAATCTGTGGTTGTCTCTAGTGTTTGTATAAAGCAGCAGTCTAGTTGCCATTGATTCGTCAGAACTGGGTGCACAGAATGAATCAAGTGTCCTATATTAATCTTATACTGGGCTTTTGAGGCTTGTTGAAAGTGATGTGCACCACCATCCTTTCTTCTTTAGTGGCTGCACAGAAAATGAATTTGGTCTGGTTCCCCCTCACATGCCACACCTCCTGAATCTCCTGCTGCCTGATAAAAAAAAAAAAAAAATCATAGGTTAGCTCAGGCTAATGCTTTGCCATAGCATATGTCATGAAATTTTTGAAGGGCTAAGGTTGATTGGGATTGCTCTCTAATTGATAATTAATCTAGCTGCATGTGCACTGTGGCACCTGCCAGGTGAGCTCTACCTGCTCTGCATGGAATGTTCCGGTGTGCTGTCCATGATACTGTATTATTTGTAGGACAATATGAAGGATGTCACTCCCAGCCACTGCCAGCAAAGGGTCTGAACAAAAATTGATCACCTTCAGATTAGATTTTCCCTGCAATTCTGCATATGATCCTGCACATGCATTCGTCAACGCTATGAGGAACTGCCCAGTGGCATCTGTTACTTTCTACCTTCCCTGTAAAAGGGAAGGCCTGGAAAAATCTCTTCTGTTCATTGCACATGGCTTACTGCTGTGATTTATAGCAGCTGGCAACTCGGCTCCATGCAGCTGTTCACACACCCCTGGTAGGATGGGGTAGAGAATTGTGAGGGTAAAAGAGAAAACTCATGGGTTGAGATAAACACAATATAAAGGTGGAGCCAAAGCTGCATTCACAAGCAAGACAAAATGAGAAATTTATTCGCCATCTCTCCTGGGCAGGAAGGTGTTCCTGCCATCTCCAGCAAAACCAAGCCTCTAAAGTAGCCTGTTAAGGCAGTTGTATATCCACAACTTTCCTTTGTGATGCTTGACAGAACACAAGTAATTTCTGAAATCAGAGCCTGCATTGGCTGCTATTCATCTTGTTTTTCTGTTTGCATCTCTCTCTCTCTCTCTCTCAAGTTTCTGCATCTACCACTTCTAGCTGGTGTAGCTGGCTATCCTCAGGAAGACTGTGACTCTTATCTACTGGCACTTTCCTCTGATAGAAATCTCAATGACTATTTAGTTGAATTATTTGTTGAGAGATTATTTGCAGTCCACATGTTAAACCAAGAACAACTCTGGATTGCCTGAGATGCACTTTAAAAGATGTTCTCAGAGTTTTTACTGTAAGTGAATCTAAAGAGAAAGGAGGGTTTGCTTAGAAAATGAGCTGGATTTACAGGTTTTCCTGCCCACTCCAAGTGTTTGCCATTAGTATATGTGATGAAAACAGAAAAAAACCTAAAATTGATTTGTGTCAAAAGTGATGGAAATAATAGTCATGTTACTAGGATAATACATCTTTTATAAAATACGAGAATAATTGGAGGCTACAAAGAAGAAAATGAGCATTTTAAACTTGATATTCTATTTCAAAGAAAAAGTATGATACTGAGTATCTGGGGTTTTTGAGATTGTTAAAAAAAAAAACCCACAAACTATGGCCTGCCAGAGCATCTGTTATAAGCTGGGTATACTCAGAGACTCAGCCATGATAGCAAGGCACAGTTCTTTCCCTGCTGGCATTATTGAAACTCGTTGTAGTCACTTGGGATTTGTAGTTTTTGCTTGTAAAGAAGGTTTCATGTGAGAATACAGTGTCATCTGCCATTTCTCACTGTCAGACACATTTTACTAAACCTCCTTTGTTCGTAGATAATTTCTTACTTTCAAATGTTACGCAAAAATGACATAATTGTTTTTTGTGTAGCATTTGACTGTAGTGAGTCATTTAGGCAAAGAAAAATGCATCACTGAAATAGAACTGTGGTGGTAAAATAAGGGCTTTAGCCTACATGTGGTCTAAGCCCTATGAGAGAAACTCTGATAGGGTTTTCAGAGAAGGCAAGCCATTGCAGTTTCATCTTCATGAATGCATTTCTCACTTAAAAGGAGCTTAAACTTTAAGCCTCACTAACAATTTACTTGGCAACAGCTACATACTGCATGTGGCTTTTTTCAATCTGGTGTGGGTTATCTGCAAGCCTCATCCCCTACATCTTACTACTAGAAGTAATCCCATTAGATGATTATAACTGGTATCCTCAACAGACAGATTAGTCATAATTGAAAAAGAACTTCAAGTGTGTTTAATCAACTGTGTGGTCATTTTATTAGTGGAGACTCATGTATAATAGAACTTTGCCTTAAGTGAAGTGCATTTATGTCCTGGGGCTGAATAGCTGTTATGTTCCCAGAAGTGGGAAATCCTAAAGCTTGCATGAAATTGCACCAGTTTCTCAGTAGCAGGTAGAATTGGCCATTAGAAGAGAAATATTTTTATTTTCATACAACTTTCTAATCTTTTTGGCTAACAATAGTTATCTTTGGCTGGTGATGTGTGGTTATGTGCAAATTAGTTCTCCGTTTTCATTGGATGAGAGGGAATGGTACTGAGGAAAATAAGTTGACATGGTTACCCATGCAGGTGGAGACTTAGTGAGACTTTCTTAAACTTTCTGCTTCTACAGAGATGTTTTTGAAATGGAACCAAGGAACTGGAAAAGCTGTAGTGTTCACCAAGAGCAGATCTAGGTTTGTCCAAATAAATGAACTCTACTCACAGCTTATTGCATATGCAGACAGAAGTTTATAAGTAATAACTGAGCTCATGTGCTCTCCTGGAGCTGAAGATAGCAGGGGAAGGTTTCTATTATGAATATAGTTGTGTATTTGAAACCTTCAGTGTCTTGTTAAATGCAAGCTGTAGAGATTCACAGGCACTCTGTCAGTGATCTGCTGGTGCTGGGGTGTCCAGCCTGCGCATACTAAATACACAGAATATTAGTGTCCAATCTGTACTGAACAGTGAATCTGGTGCGCTAGCAAGACAATGGCACTATGTTTATGGGCTGTGTTTGCCAAGAGGAGCAGTTCTACATGTTTCTGCAACTTGGTGTTTGCTGTAATTCTTACAATGTTCAAGTACTTAGTACTCTGGTAACACAGGGAACCGTGGTGTTAGAACCTGAGAACAGGTACTCTTTCTGAGTTTGCACACAGAGGGAGAAAAGGCTGAAAACTGTTGCACCTGCTTAACTAGCTTTAACAGCTAACTCTCAAAGAAAGTTGCAATTTCACTACTGGCTAAAAGAAATAGAACATCTTCTGGCTAAAATGTAGAGATCTGAATGGAAAATACAGATTCAAAGAAGGATTATACAGTAGAATCTGAAGCATGGAGTAAGCTGCTGCTGGAAAAATGCTGATTTGTAACATTTTGCCTTCGGTGTATAACCTAAATAAGGTTTAATTTAACATTGTTTCCTGAAGGGTCACTTAATGTGTGATATAAAATCTGAGTCTTTTCCTTGATGGAAAGGATCTTTCCTCACCTGAGTGTTGCCGCATCTACCCCAAGGTGAGATGGGCAAGATGTCAGACAGAGAGAAATGAACAGTGGGGCAGTAGGATTTCAGGAAAGTAATCCAGGGGTTAATTTTCTAATGAAAACCTATGAGGTGTGTCTTGTGTGAAGTTGAAATCCATGCCCCATCTTGCACTTTGTAGTCATTTCATTGTTTCTTCCTAAGGGCCTTCTGCTGCCCATGGTTAGCTTTGCAGAGAAAGGGAGGAAGACTCTAGTAGCCAGCTGGAAAACGTAAAATGTATTGTCATCCCTCAGTACCCCTCTCTGTCAAAACATGACAAAGCACTAGCAGGACGCCCCTGCTGAGGTGCTGCTATCAAACAGGTATTCCTTTCTAAGCTGGTATCAGGGTGGGTGAGAGGACCTGCAAAATACAGAAAAGTAACAAATGCGGATTTAATTCCTCATAGGCTTTACCTGAGTGATCATCATCAGAGCAAATCAGTCACAATGAGAAAATAGCAACAGATTTTTACAGCTCTTGCTGCTTCTGCACTTACAGATGGGGTGTACCCTGGACTGTGGCAAAGCAAGTTTCAGGTCCCAAGTGAAATTCTGCTTTGGTTTATGAATGCTGGTGCATTGCACTGAGTTCAAGTTCTTGGGGTTCTTCTGTACTGATTCCGTTTTGCTTGTTACAAGCTTTCAAGAGCTTCTGAGGTACCAGCATGTTGCTGACTGATGAACTGACAATACAAGCTTTAATCCACACTGCTTCTTTAGGCTTATACTTGATGATGGAAGAGCCAAAGAAACAGCTGATCCAGGTAGAAAGACCCATCAAAGCCAAATAACTCAGCTAACACATTTTGCAACCAGTGTGTTTCTCAGAAGCAATAAGATTCTGTGGATCAGCTGCTGTGCTTTGTGTCTGGTGAAAAGAAGCTTATTTAAATTAAGAGAGCCAGGAAATCTGTGTCTCAGTCCAGAAGGAAGATGGGTTCCACAGAAGACCTTGACTATCCTCAAATCATTGTGCAATACAGCAATGGATTTTTAATCTCAAAGGTAAGAAATATAACTCTTAGAAAGAGTATGCAGACAGAAATATTCAGGGATTTCTCTTTAGGTCCTAAATGTAAGTCTTTGGAAGAGGTGAAAGCAATGGTATAATGACCATTTTTTCAAACATATTTTTAAGGCACAAAGGCAAAACTAGTAATTCCACTCTTCTTACTGTTTGCTGATGTTATTTGCCTAAGCACAGGGGCATAAAATTATAATAGCCAGTGCAGTGGATGATTTTTTCCTCATTTACTACTTAAGTTTCCTATTGTCCCTTGCTGTACTTCTGGCCAACATGGTAACAGAGGGAATGCTCTTTGAGTTGTACAAATACCACTGCACCTTAAGCTCCTGAAAGGCAGAGGAAGAGACAATAAAGAGAGGGAAAATAGATAATGAAAAATCACTTTGTGAGAAAAAGAAGTGCCCAATCAACACTGTTAGTACTATGTTTTTGAGAAAAAGTTTCAACTTTGGTTAAGCCATGTTTTTATTCAGAGTAAAAGGAGCTTCATTGTACAGAAATCATTGTAGATACAGGCAGTCAATTAAATTGATGTCTTTGTTACTGTTTCAGGAGTGTTTATGTGACCAGAGTAATAGGCTAATACTTGTAAGGTTGACTGTGTATAGCTAAAGAACGATGGTTTGTTTTGGATTTTTTATGTATGGTTAGCTATCTCTGTCCAAAGGTTGACAGATGTTGGTGGAGAAGTTACACAACTCTGTGGAAAGACTGGGCAATTTTGCTGGGTTGAATGAAGCAGTTCTTCTGGATGAGAGGAAACTCCCTGCTTCTGGAAGATCACTGTACTCCTTCACATCAGTCCCTGAAAACAAGATCCATAGAATGGAATATTCCCCCCTACTGCAAACCATGAGAGTCTCCAGGGTTCACTGAAGCTTGTGTTAGATCCTTAGTTAAAGAACAGAAACAGAGAACAAGCACCATCACCCAGTCTTGCCTTTGTTCTTTCCAGGAGATTGTGAGAACATGTTCCTAAACTAAGGAAGAGGCAGGAACATTTATACACAAAATCTGGTCTCTAAATGTGGACTTTTGGAAGCCAAAAAGCATTGGCTGGCTTCACTGGAAAAGGAAAAAAAAAGACCAATGAGTGCATTGCGTGGATAGTGTGTTATATCAGTGCTCAGATAAACTATGATTTAATAATTGTTTATATGAAATACAAGTTTATCTGAAATAAATATTATTAAATTTATATTTTCCCTAATTAGGCAGCTTGTGAAATGCAGTAGGCTTTGTGCTTTCACCTAATCCCTCAGTCCCATCTTTCCCTACCCCCAGGTTATGTTCACTGCCTGTGAGTTGGGGGTCTTTGATCTTCTTCTGGAGTCAGGAAAGCCTCTGTCTTCAGATACCATTGCTGCACGTCTGGGTGCCAGCACCATGGGAATGAAAAGACTGCTGGATGCCTGTGTGGGATTGAAGCTCTTGGCAGTAGAGATGACACAAGAAAGAGGTAATAAAGGCAGAGGAATGGGAGTAAGTTGAAAGTCTTAAACCACTGATGGTTTTGAAAGTGAGGTAAGATGTGTAGGAAAAGGTGATACCAAATATTAAGTCAGTTAATGTAGCTGGAACAAGGTGAGAATCACTCCTGGGATTCACTCCTCAGATGAAAGAGAAGAGGCAAATGTCAGCCTGATCACAGGCATAAAGTGAAACACAGGTGTTTATATCCCTAAACATCTTTGTGCAAGAGCCTCATGTGACCTTGGAGAAGATATTTAGGGTCTCTGTGGAGCTTGTCTCAAGAAGTCTTTGGGTCCGGGCAGGATTTTAAACTTAAAATGCCAGGGTGGATGGTAACAGGATGATTTAAATCAGGTTTTGTTTTTCTTAGGGTTTTTACCATTATGTGAACTATTTTGTTAGGTTGTTGGTCTGACTTGAGAGGTGATGTAAGTTTTTCCTTATGTCAGAAACATGGAATGCACTTGGACAGAAAGGATCTCTGGCCATCAGACAGCTGGTCAGGACTTGCTAGAGTCTCACAAGTTGTTCCCCCCTGCTCTGCCTCGTGTTGGCATGCTCTGTTTTAGGGATTATAGTTGTTGCCCAATGAGTTTGGGTAGAGCAGGACCTATCTTTTATATTCCTTTGATATGCCAGTCCTGTGTGTGGGTGAGTGATGCCACTGCAGATCCATTGGAGACAGTGGGGGAGATTCCTGGGAGTCCTTTAGGCGTTCTTCTGTCTGCAGAAGATCCTGCCCTAGTGAGCTGAGGGAGAGAAGGTGTGGCTGGCCTGCTGTTTTGGGGACTTTCCCCACCAGCTGCTGACCTTGTTGATCACAAGAAATACTTGTCTGCAAAGACTTCTCACTTAAATAGAGCACATTGAAGGCTTCCTCTGAGAGCAGAAGTCTATATGTAAATTATAGCACTTACAAGGCATTTTTCTTTGCTCTCCTTGAAAGAAATGTTTGGTGCTGGAGTTAAGCATAGGGAGACAATGTTTACCTAGATGGAATGGGGCAATACAGATTTCAGCAGCCCTCACCCACTGCTCATTACAGTGGAAGGATTTGGTTGTAAAAGTAACATGGTTGTGTCTTTGGCTGTATAGACATCTTCTGGTGACAAACACCAAGCTGTACAATAGACTTGGCAAGTTGTTATATCGTATATGGTAGCAAATATATTTATTTTACCTTTAGCTCTCTACAGAAACACAGAAATTTCCAACATCTACCTTACAAAATCAAGTCCAAAGTCTCAGTATCATATTATGATGTATTATTCCAACACAGTCTACTTGTGCTGGCAGTACTTGGCTGATGCTGTGAGGTAAGGAGAAGCGCTGTGTGCTGTGTGGTGCTTTGCAGCATCTGTGTCACTGTTCTGAGTGGTGTGTTTCTGAGGAAGAGCTCAATAAAGATGCTGGCTGGTTCTCAGAAATTAAAAGCAACAGATAATTCAGCTGTTAAGATGGCCAATACATGTGCTTTTTCCCCACCTTGTTTTCTATTTGTGCATGTTCTTGTTTTCCTTTTCCCTGTCATTATAGAGATGATCTAGAAATCAGATTTTGTTGTTTCACCTTCAGTAAAGCACTTTATCATTACAGAGGCTCTTACTGGATGTGGTATCAACAAAAGTGAATGATGAGTAATGGTGGCTAAGGATCCTTCTGTTGCAAAGGTTTACAAGGGTAATTTAATATGGGTCTGGAGTCTCACTTGTTGCATGGTCTGGAGTCCATGCAACTGATGACCAAACATGGTGTAGATGAAGGTGATGATTGCATCAGTCTTGTACCTTTACTTCAGGTGTGTCCCCATAAATCACAGAATCCTAGAATGGTTTGGGTTGAAAGAGGCTCTAAAGATCATCTAGTTCCAACCTTCCTACCATGGATGCCACTCACTAGATCAGGTTGTTCCAAGTGCCATCCCCAACCTTGAAATGAGCCAGTCATTCTTGTGAGAGGTTGAGAAATATATGAGCACTCTCACAGGCTTTTTCAATTGCTATTTTAGGGAAGGAAGAAACCAATATGAAAGAGCTTTTGGCGTTTCATCTAGAGACCCTTTTGGAGCAATGTACAGGTAATCATTAGAATATTTATAGAATTTTTTTTTATTTTTGTTGAGGATAAAACTAATGTTTTTAATTATGGCTCAGGACAATTAAATATAACAATGTGGGAATTCCTTTCATCAGCCTCATTCAATGTTTTTATTTCTCAACAATATCAATTACTGGAACACTGTCTGATATTTTGAACAGATGCATATCCTTTCCTAATCTGAAAAACATCACAGATCTCTGACAGAGGCAATGGTAGTTGAAGGAAAAAAATCCCTTGGAAATTCTGAGAATGAGCAGCATAATACACTGTTGGATTTCACTAGTCTTAATTCCTTATTTAAATGCATGAATTCATAGCTGTACCCTCCTGATGTAGTAATATTCAAGGTAGGTTTATATGCAAAGAGGACATATTCTGTGTCAATAAAACCAGAGATTTTTGT
Organism: Trochalopteron elliotii; assembly: GCA_024734555.1. Lineage (NCBI taxonomy): Eukaryota > Metazoa > Chordata > Aves > Passeriformes > Leiothrichidae > Trochalopteron > Trochalopteron elliotii. The sequence goes on from JANPWX010000052.1 coordinate 6,009,018, forward strand.
TTAAGCTAAAACATGTAGCAGCAGTTAAATGATAGGAAAAACTGAGGATATGGTAAGGAACCCTCTCTCTGTTCTGTCTCTGTTTGTATTGCTAGATCAGATGAAGAAATGCTGAAATTCATGGCTGGCCAGAACTCGGTATGGAGTATATGTGGCAGAGATGTTCTTGCTGCATTTGACCTTTCCCCTTTCACACAGATCTATGACCTGGGAGGTGAGTGTCAGAAGATCTTCTTTAACAAGCCTCTGAATAGTCTTTTATAAGCTCTGTAGAGGAAAACAACTCCTATGTTATATGATGGGCAAAACAAGGGAAAGCAGGATGTAGCAATATAAGGAGCATTTTACTGATTTGATTGGGTTAAAACCAGAAATTTGAGAGTGATGAGAGCATTAGCAAGCTGAATGCTTTTCTCTACAGTCTGATATATGTAAGTAGTCACTCATTCCCTTGTGGATGTGTCAGCTTTAGCATTTTTTCATGCCTTGCCTGATGCATTCTTCCAGTGCTAGACTCTTTCCTTCCTCCCCTTCAGTCACTGTTGTTGAGGTACTGCCTAGAGCATCTTATCCTACAGCACCCTTCTGTCCCAGCACTGCTGAGTGCTGCCAGCATTCATGGGACTAGGCAGGCTACCCCCTGGCGTCCCTCACTCCTTCCCCAGTGCCTGGTTTAGTGACTCTGTTTTCATTTTTCACCTTCCAGCACCCACAGCTGGTCTGTCTAGGAGAATATAAGAGCAGTAAGGGCTGGGGCTAACCCCATGTCCCTGGGTGCTGCGGGCCCCAGACCTTCCTGCAGAACACATGGAGAGTGTTCCCTCCTCTTCCCTCTCAGTAGCACATGGAGTGCAAATGTACATTGCCAGCTTCCATGAGGCTGAATGCACCATTTCCTATATACTTTCATGGGGCTGTCACTGAACAGGTTGGGTTTGTGTTAGTACTGACCTTCTTTTACTGTCCCCAAAGGAGGTGGAGGAGCTTTGGCCCAAGAGTGTGTTTCTTTGTATCCAAATTCTACCGTCACAATTTATGACCTGCCCAAAGTTGTACAAGTGGCCAGAGAACAATTTGTTTCCCCTGAGGAGCATCAGATCTCTTTCCATGAAGGTAGGTGTGGAGAATGGAGTGGTGGGGTCACAGCTGTTGCTCCAGAGCCCTGTGTGATGGTTTGAAAGCAAAACTAGTGAGAGGCTCCAAGTCAGAAATACAATTTAATAGGAAAAGAAAAAAAGGAAATAAAATAAATGCAATAATACAAAAGACCCCTGACAGAGTCAGAATACAACTTGAGCAAGATGATGGAAGCAGCAATCCTGTAGAAAGGTCTGGTAGCTCTGATCCTCTGTAGATCCAGTGGGTAAGGTACCCCGTATTGTCCCAGATCCCAGATTATATGCAGGTGAGAATGCTTGGCTCCTCCCCCTGGGTGGAGCATCTCACAATGGGATAATGAGTCATACAGGGGGGTCCTTGATGGCCCATTAACGGGAGATAACTCCTGGTGGGAGTTATCTGTAAGTCATCAGCAGGCCATTAACAGAAAACACGTTATCAAAAGACCCATTAGCAGAGGACACCTTAACAAAAGACACCCTAACAGAAAGAGGGAGGGGAGAGTCTGGAAGAATACTGCTTCAGCAATTGGTTTCAACAGTTCATGAAGATGGTGGTAGAATGCTCCGTGCACGTTCTACACCACAACCCAAGACACCCTGGCTCTGCTCTGGAGGTCTCCAGCTGCCCCTTTTGGGGACAGTGTCACGGGCTGCAGCCTCCCCAGCCCAGGTCTGCAGCTGTCCCAGCTGTCCATCGGCAGCTGTCAGAGGCACAACTCAGTTATTTAGCAACATTAATTCCTGAAGAGAGCTATTTCATTTCTTAAGGACAAGGGTACATTAGCAAAGAAAAAAAAAAAAAGCATGCTGCCTGAAATCTGCCATGCTTTGTTATAAATTTTCCTAACACTCCCCTTTCCTCCTGTGCAAACCTCCTGGCAGATGTGAGAGATGCCAGGCCTGCTCTGAACAAGGGTTTTTTCTTCTCTGGTCACAACTGATTGATCTTCAAGTCCTAAGATCTTTTAGACCATGAAAGTGGGTGAACTAGCTCCTATTCCTCTTGCCCAGGGCACTGATCCTGCATAATCTTTGTACCATCTATGAGGAAAATGAGTGTAGGGAGATCTCATTTTTAATGTTTACAAAAGTCTTCAAAATGCTGGAAGTTCTTAATATTGCTCAAAGCTCAGAGAGAGAAAAGAAGCCTTGAGGAGAGAAGGGAGTTTATAAAAACAAAGATGCTACAAAATGGGAGAAGAAATGACAAGGTAAAATGCTGAGAAAAAAAATCTGAATGCAGTACACCAAGTGTTAAACAAAAGGAATAACAAAGTTAGTGCTAGGAGGTGAAAGGTGTATTTTTACCTATGGATTTATGAAGTAACTCTGTGATTACCAAAGATCTTTGAAAACTTTCTTAGAGAAGTCAGTATTCTTTCCTTCTTTCTCATGACAGAAAACATGTGAACCTATCTCCTTAGTGCTTTATGAATTTGAATTTCTGTCATTGGAGAAAATCTAAATTCAGATGCTTTCCTGTGCATCAGTCTGTTTCAGGATGAGTTGTTGCCTTTAAATGTTCCAGGTCTTCTTGAGACTGGTCAAGAGCAAAATTCCCTATGCATTGCAACAGAGGACTTTTACCTGGAAACTCCATTGCTGTCTGATACATCTGAAGGTCATTGCAAACCTGGAATTGAACAGAACTGAAAATATTTGCATAACCCAGCTCTCAGGCTTGTGGGGATTTGTATAATGTATGTATTCTTGCTTCACAGGAGACTTCTTTAATGACTCAATACCTGAAGCTGAACTGTACATTTTATCCAAGATACTGCATGATTGGGATGATGAAAAATGTAAACAACTGCTGGCAAAAGTTTACACAGCTTGCAAACCTGGTAGGTGTGAACTCTTCAAGTGCAGAGAGACATTTGCCTACCAGCAATGTGAAGCACACCAGTCTTGATGGCTCAGTTTGGGTGGCAGAGTTTCAGTGCAGGAGTTTCTTGGTTTAGTCCTTTGCTTCCGTAAGCCATCCACATGCAGCTGAGACAAGCAGCACCTGGTCTAAGATCTCTTTGTCTGGCTTCCAGTTGTTGTCTCCTCTGCAGGAACTCTTATTTCAAGGCATAAACTGTAAGGATTGAGAATTCTGGGTATTGTTTCAATAGGTGTATACATCATAGTAAAAAATCCCATTACGCATCACAACGAAACCTCAGAGTTTCAAAAGCACAACCTACAAAAATCAGTAAGGTCCTGTCAATTTCAGCTGAGGAAAATGGGAAATTTCCATCCCAGCCATAGCACCCCCTTCAGCTCTGGGATATCAGTACCGACATAGCTGAGCAAGGACATGCTATGATGCTTTGGCTCTTTCATTTTCTTCTGTGATGCTGAAATATGACTTAATGTAGAGACTGCTTCTTTCTGAACTTAAGGTTAGCATCTGTCCTAGTAACAGCTCAAAAATAGCTCAAATTCTCATTGCTCAGGGTGTGTTTTCTTTCTGTTCACTCCACCAGGTGGTGCAGTGCTGCTGGTTGAATCTCTTCTGAATGAAGATAAAAGTGGGCCTGTAGAAACCCAACTGTATTCAATGAATATGTTGATGCAGACAGAAGGGAAAGAGCGAACAGCAGCAGAGTACAGCAAGCTCCTGGAGGCAGCTGGCTTTGGAGGGATTCAAGTCAAGAGGACTGGAAAACTCTATGATGCTGTTTTAGGAAGGAAATAGTAGTATTTGTTTTATGTATGTAACAAGACAGAAAAAGTTGAGAAATGTGCTGTTCTCTTCTTAGGGGACAATGATCAACTTAGCTTTTAGTTAAGGCTACCAGCCTTTTTGTAAGCTGATACATTGTCCGAAGACTCAATAGTAACAGATCTTCAACATTTGTGTATTGCAAATCTGGCAGCCTGGCTTGGCTTGCCTTTGGAACAGGGAGGGAAAGAAAGAAATCAACACCTGTTCACAAGAAAAAATCCACAAAAGAAATGTGTAGTGTGTCTGCTTCAGCTTGTATTAGTCTCTCTGATTTTAACATTGAATCTGACAAAAGCAGAGTTGAATTTGTACTTGAGTTCTTGCAAAATAAAACTAATCCCTGTACTGAGCTTTCTTTCCTGCATTTTTATTCCTGAGATATTGATATAATAAAACTGGACCAAATTATGTCTCCTTGTGACATAACTTGAACTCCTTTTCAGAGTTCCAGATGAAACCGTCTCTGAGCCTTGGGGGAGTTTTGCATGAAAAAATTATATTAATTTTTCAATTCCTCTAGACTCTGATTTAAATTATGAAAAAGTGTTGTACCTTAGTGGCTGGTTGAAGCCTAGGGATTCTTATTACAAAACGGGTAGGAAGATGATGCAGCCAAGTCATTCTGTTATGTACAGAAAAAAGCAGGAGAGGCGCAGAGTAAGGAACCCCTGCTTAGAAAGACAACAGCCCCATTGCTGCAGGATCAGGCACAGGCTGGGGGCTGGATGCTGCCTAGAAACATCTTTCCAAAGGAGACCTTGAATGGAAGGCAGAGGGGTGGGAAATTGTCCCATGGGATCTGTGGCTGTAGAACCACCATCGGACAGTAGGACCCACACTCCAGGCTCCCTACTGGCTCCCAGGTTCAGCTCTCCCTTCTTCTACTGACCTGCTCTAGAGAACCATTGAGGCACTGGGAACTTGTCCACAGGTTGTGCTGAACTGTGTGTGCTTCTATAAGTGTGTGTTTTTTCCCCCCAAAGTTCTCCACAGCTCTCCCTTGTAATGCTTTAGCCCTTCAAAAAAGCCTTATTGCACACTAGCTTAGTATAGGGCAACATTTTGAATGAAGCAATATTTTGAATGAAGCTCTCTCAGGGTTATGGAGAATGCTCTACACCAAAGGCCGGGGTGCTTTCTGGAACTCAGTGAGGAAGGCCTGCAACAAATGGTTTGATAAAGCAACAGTTTTAATAAGAAAGAAGAGGGCTATAGATAGCAAGTAAATCTTGATGTTGCTTCAGATGCCCAGCACCTATGTCCATGCTCCATCCAGCATTAGATGTAGGAGCCCTGTTGGATTTTCCCACAGTATATCGTACAGACCCTGTCCATGGAAAGAAGCACCTCATTTTGGGTCGTTTGGGTTATTATTTTCTTACAAGAAAGAGGCCATTCTCACAAGAACGTGTTGCTGCATTGTTAAAGGCAAGGCCGTGTGCGTGGTGGCACCGAGTGGAGCTGCCTGAGCCCCTCCTGCAGCTGAGGGACATTTGTGGCACAGCACAGGCCTGAGACCACCCTGGACGTGCAGCATGGCAGCTGCCATGGGGAGCACTTACTCCTGGATGTATAAAAAGCTCCTGCTCAGGGTCAATGCATTCCACCCCTTGGTCCACATGCAGCTTATTTCCCAAATATTTTAAGGGTTACAGATTACCTTAATAGCACATGAGTTTCTCAGGCCCTAAAAGCAGATGTGGCCTGTCCAAGACACAGACTCCCTGATCACAATGTCCTCTGAAAGGCTGCCAGTAGAGCAACCTTTTCAGAACTGGGTGTTCTCACACCATGCAGCTTCTGAAATGGTGCAGTGTACATGTCCAGGCTAGCTTAAAGCAATTTCATTGTTACAGGGTGAAACAGATCCCTTAAAATAAGAAATAAGTCTTCATGTTACATGTTAGCGCAATCCGGCTGTCAGGGACTGACTTAAAGCACATAAAACTTATTGTTTTTTTCCAACATCTCAGTATGAGACTTGAGAATGGCTTAAGACTCATGCTGTCAGAAGGATGCATATTAAGTCTTTGTTCCGTGCTGTACCTCTTGCCTTTAAAACAAGCAATGCTTTTTTGAAATGGAGCACAGTCTTCAACACATAAACCTTCTGTGTGATAAATGAAGCAGTGTCTGTGTTAAGCCTTGCTGATTTCTTTTTTCAGCATTTATAGTACAAAAGGAAGACTGCAGTTCGAGGATGTGATAGGAATGGTAAGGATATCTTGAGAAAACTGTTCACCTCTCAGTGCTTATAAAAACATGCAAAAATTAAAAATTATGCCTTGTTAAATGCAAGCTGTACAGATTCTGGGCCACATTGCCCAGAATGAGGAGTGCTTTGACTTTTGTGTGTTTAGACCTAGTATTTTGGTAACACAGGAGACTCTGTAGTATTAGACGCTGGGAAACAGATACTGTTTCTGAGCTCTATATAATAGGACATTTTGAATATTAAGAATATTAAGAAATCCATAATGAGAGCGTACCTGAGTTTTGGGACAGAATGTTAAGGGCTCTTCAGTCTCACAGACAAAGGCAAGAGACAAAGGCAGTAATCGACCACATCTATGTGCAAAAGCTAGCAAACAGGCAATGAGAGGCACAGTGATAAATATTAGAACTCCCTGTCCTCTTAGTGGGGGACCACTGGAGGATGCCCACAAAGCCATGAAGAAATTCAGCTAAATATTTTTAGCTGAGAAGAAGGGAGGAAACAAAATGATTAAAGGGCTTATCAGAGTGAAAACATCATGAGAAGTTAAAGTGGGCTTGTGGTAATTACTGTGGGACTTGTGGGAAGCTTGGAGTATTTAGAGAAAGGCTCAAAGGCAGGAAATGGAGGAATCAAGGTGGGTATGAGAGGAACCAGCCTAGTAAAACAGAGAAAAGGTTAGGCAAAATGTACTGATCATGTTTTGCAAGTTGCTGTTCTGCACACCTGTCTGGCCAAGCTGCATGCCAGATCAATACAGGTTTTCTTCATGTTACACTCTATTCATTGCTATGTTCTGTTTCTTTTTGTGAAGCCTTCCCACATCAAAAGCCAGTTCAGTGGAGAATCTATGCTTTTGAACAAGCCTAAAGTAAGATTCTGCTTTGGTTTATGAACTCAGGTTCATCACACTGAGTTCAGGTTCTTGGTATTCTTCTGCACTGATTCTGTTTTGCTCATTACAAGCTTTCAAGTGCTTCTGAGGTGCCAGCGTTTTGCTGACTGATGAACTGACAATATAAGCTTTAAGCTTTAATCCACACTTCTTCTTTAAGCTTATACTTGATGATAGAAGAAACAGCTGAACCTGATAGAAGAACACATCAAAGCCAAATAACTCAGCTAACGTGTTTTGTAACCAGTATGTTTCTCAGAAGCAATAAGATTATATGGATCAGATCCTGTACTCGGTGTCTGGTAGAAAGAAGCTCATTTAAATTAAGAGAGCCAGGAAATCTGTGTCTCAGTCCAGAAAGATGAATTTGACAGAAGACCTTGACTATTCTCAAGTCATTGTGCAATACATCAGTGGATTTTTAGTCCCCAAGGTAAGAAATATAACTCAGTCTTATGTAGATGTCTAAGACTGAAATGCTCAGGGACATTCTTCTCTGAGAATAAAATAGTTCATAATAAAACATCATAATGTAAATTGACTTTGAACTTGAATAAGCATGATAGAAGTCTAAAAAAAAAGAAAACAAGAAACAACTAAGGCAAATGCGGCCCTCAGGATGGACCTAACATTTATTGAGACCCTGCTGACCTTTGGAGGCTTGGTTGAGTAGGCCTTATCTCTGCATGAAGGTTTAAAAACGTAGTGATTTATACATGAGGACTTGTTGTCTGACTGCCTTAAGTGTGGAAGGTTTCTTCTGTAGTGGGATTTCTTCCCACTTTTAGCTTTGATGTCTGAGAAATATAGACCTGTCTTCAACTGCCTTTTCGCCCCTCTGTCATACCATGCAAAGAACAAGATTTTTCAACTATTTTCTTCCCTTTCATATTTTGCCATGCAGATGTCTAAGTTTGATAACATTTGTGTATTATGTCCCTTCAGATGGAAGGGACTGTGAATACAGAGTGTTTTATAATGACTCTCTCTCAGACAGCATATCATTAAGGCAGACAGGGAGCAGTTTCAATTTCCTTAATGTTTGCTGATGCTGTTTTCCTGTGTGTATGTGCATTTGCATAAAATTCCTCTATTCAATTTCAGTTTGAATTTTCCTCATTAACAATCTATAGTGATTTCAAAATTCACATTCTTGTCACGTTTTTGAGAAGTAATTTCAGCCATGTTCTAACCGAAGATAAAAGTGTCCTCCCTCTGATGGATGTTACCAAGTCATTTGCCAGTGATGCTGAACTAGGTAGCTTATGATACTAAGTTAGGGGGAAACATTGAACCCCTTGAGGGTAGAGAGGACTTACAGTTATCTTGATAGATTAGAGCACTGCACAATCACCAACTATATGAGATTTTAGAAGAACAAATTCCAGATTCTGTACTTGGGATGGCATACTCCTGGATGTACTTATGGATTGGGATACAGAGACTTGAGTGTAGCTCTGCAGGAAGGGATCTGGGGTTTTTGGTTGATTATAAGCTCAATAGGAACCAACAATTTGCTGTGGTGGCCAAAATGGACAACTGTCTCATTGGGTGTATTAAGCACTGTGTAATTGAGCTGCTGACAGAAGTGGTTGGCCCACTACACTCCAGGGTAGGTGCAGTCCCACTTTGGCCGCAGTGTGTAGCTTTGGACTCCACAATATAAGGATATATAAACAAATGTTTTCCAATTAAACTAATGCTGAATAGAAATGCTGAAATTCATGATGGGCCAGAACCCTGTAGAGTAAATGTGGCAGGGATGTTCTTGCTGCATTATACCTTTCCCATTTCAGGCAGGTCTGTGACCTGGGATGTGACTGACAATAGATCTTCCTTAACAAGCCTCTGGACTGTCTTTTACAATCTATAAAATGAAAAAATAACTCCTATAATATATGATAGGTATGACATTGGGAAGCAGAACATGTGTCAGAATATTGTGAGCAGTAAAGGGAGCATTTTAATGTATTGTTGGGTTAAAAAGAGAAATGTGAGAGTGATGAGAGCTTTAGAAGGCTCAGTGTTTTTTCTGCCATATCATTTGTGTGAGTAGTGGTTTATCCCCTTGTGTACATGGCAGCTGTGGCTTTTTCTCATGCCTGCTCAATGCATTTTTCTGGTGCCAGATTTTCCCTTCTGCCCTTCAGTCTGTGCCATTAGGTTGAGAGACTCTCTGCAGCCACTTACACTGCTGTCCCAGTGCTGCTGAGCACTGCCAGGATTCATAAGAGTCATATGGCTCCCTTGTGGCTCCATCAGTGCTTTCCTTGGTTTAGTGGCTCTGTTTTTAAAATTTCCCATTTTTCTAAATGTGGAAAGAGGAAGCCAAAGAAGGCTAGTCTGTCATGACTCCTTTCATGTTATAAATACCAAAGTTGTGATTCCCAGTGTTTTGATGCCAGGGGCCACTGAGAGTGTTACCATTAGGCTGGAGGTGACACAGTTCACTTTCATTAGCCTTCGTCTCTTTGCTCTCATGAACTCTGTGTCTGCATGTCTGGCCGTGAGGGCTCCCTACGTGCCTCTGATGAGGTTCAGCCATCTCCAAGGGGAGAGACCCTGCAGTGTCTTTGTGCTTCAGGTTCATCTGCCATCTTTTTTAGCTTATTTTTGTCCAAGATAAGGAAATCTAACAGAGTGGTTATCTATTGTCTACCAGTGTTTGTCCTTTTTTATGAGAAAATTGCGTGAGCTCTTTAAAAGACGTTTTTCTCAGAAGGATTAGCACTTAAATCTTTTGAGATGTTTTATTTTAAAAATAACTGTTCTCAGAAGGAATATCAGATATGTGCCATAACACTGTGCTGTTAGACAAGTGTATACCTCATAGAAAAAATCCCATTAAGCATTTCATTGCACCCTAAGAGCTTTGAAAGCACTCCCTACAGAGTCGTCTTCTGAGCAAAGAAGTAAGGTCTTATCAAATTCAGCGGGGGAAAATGGGAAATTTCTATCCCAGTGATAGCACCCCCTTCTGCCCTGGGACATCAGTACCTACATAGTCAAGCAAATACATGCTCTGATGCTTTGGCTCATTCATTCTCTTCTGTGACGCTGAAATATGACTTAATGTAGAGGCTGCTTCTCATTGCTCAAAGAGTCTTTTCTTTCTGTTTACTCCACCAGGTGGTGCAGTGCTGCTGGTTGAATCTCTTCTGAATGAAGATAAAAGTGGGCCTGTAGAAACCCAACTGTATTCAATGAATATGTTGATGCAGACAGAAGGGAAAGAGCGAACAGCAGCAGAGTACAGCAAGCTCCTGGAGGCAGCTGGCTTTGGAGGGATTCAAGTCAAGAGGACTGGAAAATTCTATGACACTGTTTCAAGAAGGAAATAATTCTCTCTTCTTTCTTCTGCCATCTTGCATGCATAAGTGGGAAAACGAAATATGCCATCCACTAAGTTTTTATTTAGGGCAATCATCCCTTTGGTAAGCTGATACATTGTTGATGGAAACACCGACTGTTGAACACATGCAGATCGTTTGTCTGAGAGTGGGAAAAATAAATTAACATGTACTCCATAAGAAATTACCTATGAAAAGAAGTCTTTCAAGGAGAGATTATGCTTCCTTATCTGTTCACAGTCTCTGCTTCACATTCCACCCCGATTTTTTTCCAACTTTAACACAGTAGCTGACAAAGACAATTTTTAATTTGTACTCTCTTTGCTTCCTGTAAAATAAAAATGTTCACTGTAGTGAGCTCCCAGTTCCTTCACATTCCCTATGGACTGATGTAACACAGAGTAAATTCTAATTCCTTCTGATGAGCCTCCTTTGAACCTGTTGTTCTGTCCTAAAGCATAGGATTGAATGATTGTTGATACAGGAAATTTTAAAATAAAGAACCTAGAAAACAAATTAAGTCTCCTTCTTTTGCTACAGTTTGTGGCACACATTGATGCTGGGTGTAGGACAGCATTTACACAAGGTCTGCACAGGGTGAGCAATATGATTTGCTATTACTATGAAGACAGTTTTTCTCTAACCAGAAGCTGAATAGAGGGGAAAGGTGCCCTTTTTCTGTGGTTCTTCTTATCTGTGGAAAATGTACTTATGGAAAAGGCATCATGGATGAGGAATAGACTTAGGGGAGCACAAGTCCAGACGAGTTTTGTTGTGATAATTTTGGATGGAAACTTTGGTTGTAAGTGATCAGTTCAAGGGCAAAGCAGTGTCCAGGGATAAGTTAATGAAGAAACCAAGACACCAGAAATGTTTCAGTTAAGCTGATATGAAAAATAATGTTGTATTTCCTTTAGTGTACAGTTTAACTTGTGAAAATTGGGAACTTCACAGCAATATCACCACCAGATGTGAAACATCACACTTGATAGTTCTGGACACAGTGTAATGTGCATATTTAGAACAGGATATTAAACGAAGCTCGGTTGTGGTGGGTTACACTGACCAGCAATCACAGAACATACCCACTGCATGCTCACTCCCTGTCCCCAGCAGTGTGAGAGGGACAATTAAATGAGGAAAGGCAAGAAAAACCTTCTGGATATTTATAAAGATATATTATAAATGCAGTTTAACAAGTGAAAGAAAAAGGTAAGGAGAAAAAACCAAACCAAAATCTCCAAGGGGGGCAAAGGCAATCACTCAGCATTTCCCACCAGGAGACTGATGCCCAGCAACTCTTTCAGCAGCAGCTGCCTTGGAAAGACTACCCACAATTTTTACCACTGTGAATGAAGTTTCATGATATGGGATATTCCTCTTGTCAGTTTGGGTCAGCTGTGTACCTGCTACATCCTCTTCCAGCCCTTTGCTCACTCCAAGGTTACTCAATGTGGGGTCAGAATGAGAAACAAAGAATGCTCTGATGCTGTGCAAGTACTGTTCAGCAATAGCTAAAATATACCTGTGTTATCAACACTGATTTGGTAACAGATCTAAAACAAAGCACTATATAGACTGCTGTGAGGAAACTTAATCTACATGTCCTCATTGCCATTGTACTGAGTCTGGCTGGGATGGAGTTAAGTGCATGTTTTAACTAAAAAATCATCTATCTTGAACAATGGTTGTTTAGCATATGAAATCCAGGACTTGTGCCAGAAGGGAAGAAGAGAAAAAGAAAATTGAATTGCTTTGAGTCTTGCATAGGAAAGACAAGGTAGAATCCTGTCCTTTCAGGAGAACTGAATTATTGTACATCTAATTTTTTAGTTTAGTTTTATTGTACATCTAATATTTCTCTGACGCTTAGGGCATCATACTGTTCACTGACTGAGTATCTAACAAAACCATTATTGCATGTATAATTTCCCTTGAAATTCTGCTGTTATGCTTCTGATGTGTAAAATCTAGGCATGCTAAATAGGATATAAGCATATTGTCATCAAATCTGTTGGTATTTGAAGCAATGAGTGTTAGCCATGTGAAGCAAAGAATGAGTTAAGACTAGTTTATTTTGAGATACGTATATATTCTATATGTTATGTATGCATGCAAACATGATAAAACTTTAAAATAAAAATTATTGCAGATTTTTTTTTTCTGTGTGCTGTTTTCTGACCTTGACCGTTTGTGCCTGGTTTATACTTCCTAAACTGGGAAGTGGTCTCTGCTCTGCTCCAGCCATCATCCCACTTGCCACTAGATGCTGCTGTTGCTGCGCTTGTCTGATGAGGGGCACGGGCCGCGCAGAGGGGAAAAGCACCGAGCTCTGCGCGGTCATTTGCGGTCACAGACAAAGTGCCACGAAAATGAAACAGTTTAGGCACTGAGGGTCAAGGGAGAAGTGGTCAGAGAGCCTCTGTGCCCAGCTGTCAGTAAATTCAGATCTGTTATTTTCCTGCAGCTCATGCGTGGAAGAAGGAGTAAAACCTTCTTCGTGTGCAATGATGGTGATGAAAACATGAGCCCATCCTTCCTTACTGTCAAGCCGAGCCCAGGATCCTTCTTCACAGAAGGTCTTTCCAAGCTGGGCTGTAAATCCCTGTTACCACACCACAGGAAAACCAACACTTATACATGGCCCTGACGTTTAATTTCTTCTCCTTACTCTATGAATAGAAACATCCTTGCAAGAGTAGAGCCAGGTTACACCATGGGGTTGGTGCTTCTCAGCCAGTGCTGCCTGGTGGGGGACAGAATATGACATGGGGACTCCCGGGTATTCCTCTAGGGATCCCAGGGTCCCACACTGGCACAGGGTGGCATCGATGGCTCAGTGCTCTCCCTGGCCATAGGTGCTGGTGTGGGTCATCACCTGTCTGGGTGTGGGTCACTGCCTGGCCTGGCTGAGTGTGGACCCTGATGGTGTCCTGGGTCAGCCCTCAGCATGAGCCTCTTTGCCATAGTCCTTGCAGGCCTCCTGGTCCTCATTTCTGTCTCCCCACACAGGACCTGCCTCTGCTACCTCCCCACAGTGCCTGGCTCTCTCCCATGCCATTCCTAGCACCCCTGGACCCCTGTTGGCCCTCCTGAGAGGCTGCTTCACCAGGCACGGCTGTCCCATCCCCTCTGTGGGGTCTGGCCTCTCTCACTGGCCTCTCTCACCAGCCTCCCTGTGACCACAGCCACCCCTCTGGCTTTCTTAGCTTCTGCTTGGCCAGCAACACCTCTAGCCAGGGCACTGTCATCTACCATAAATGCACACCAGGCATTCCTAGATGAGCTACTTGTGCCGAGGACACTTTAAGGTATCAAAGCAGTGTGCAGTGGTGGTTATGGCCCCTGCTTGTGGCTGGAAGCAGCAAAGGCAGGCAATGTGACCTGCTTGGATTCATCACACAGCCCAGGGTGAAGACAGCAGCAGAACCAGCTCCACCAAGACCATGTGAAGGCACTGTCACCAGAGGAACTCCAGTGGTATGTGTCATTGGCATGGTCTAATCATGACACTTACACTGTTTTTCCAAGCATGTGGTCGTACCAGAGAACCAACACATTTACTGTAGACAGTGGTCCATGTGATACTACTGGAATGTTTTAGAAGTTTTCCTTCAACTTTCTGTACCCACAGGAGCCTGTGATGAGCACACAGTACATATTATTTGCTCACATCTTTGGATTCATGTTGTGCACGAGTCCGTGTGGTGTGACTGTCTCTTACAGTAGCTGAGGTCATGTTCCTGCATTTAGCAAGTGAATGTGAACACATGCAAACCAGAACTTTTTTACTTTTGGACAATTTCTGACTTCTTTTGAAGGCAAAAAGCAACATTGCAGACAGACTGTGAAAGAACTATGTTTTCCCCTGGCTCAAATTCATCCCAGGGACAGTGTTTTGACCTTGGCTGGCAACTTAGCTCCGGCAGTGGGAGAGGGGAGAAAATATGAAGACAAAATGTGAGAAAACTCATGAGTTGACATAAAGAGAGATAAAAAACTTAGAGTAAGAAGAAATAAAAAAACAAAATAGTAATATAAAGGCAGTCACTCACTGCCTCTCACAGGTAGATTAATTCCCAGCCAGTTTCCAAGCAATGACTAGCTTCCCTAAACCACTCATCCCTCAGTTTTTATTTCTGAGCATGACAGGCAATACCATATTGGTCAGTCTGGGTCAGCTGTCCAGCCTACTCACTGGGGGAGCAAAGTGGGGAATAGAGGCAGCCTTGAGCAAACACTGCTCAGAAATAGCTAAAACATGGGTGTATTATTGACACTGCTTAAATTGCAGAGTCAAAATACAGCACCATACGGGCTGCTGTGAAGAAAATTAACTCTATCTCAAACAGATCCAGTACACCAATTTAAAATATAATTCTGTAGGGTATCAAGGTCATGATTTGATATTGCCAACAGAAGTAAACATCTAAATGATCAGTGCTCTGCATCTTAGAAGGTAATGTCTACTTCACTTTCTTTCATGTCTTATCCTTCATTGCTGGTGGTAGAGGAAAGCACTTAATGGGAAACACATTTTTATTCTGTGTATGTGATGATCATGTCAAACTTCAGGCTTCTAGAATGATCTGTGTCTAAGAATACTTTTCTTAATTTCCAAATACCTTTTAATTACCTTATTCAAAGGAAAAGTCCTGAAAACGCTGTCTAGGTGCATGGTAATGATTAACAAATCAGTACTAAATAAAACAGAAAAAAATCTTGAATTCTTCTAAAGAAAGACTTCTTGTAAATCTAATTAATGACTCACAAAGTGCAGGCTTCCCCTGTGCCTGCCTTCTCAGGATGAACTATTTATATTTATGTAAATGAACTTAAAGCTTGTCCTGTTGTGTTAAAACCTAATTCTCCGAGCGCCTGGATGTACATGAGGGACCTTCTGGTCTGACACACCTGGAAATTGAAACTTCAAGGGTTAGATCATACAAGACTACTGAAGGAGACACATAAGATCTGCTGAAGAGGGCAGTATAAGTACCAGGAAGAAGCCAATGCCAGGTGTAACACAAGTAACTATCATGGGGCAATTGAAATAAAGATTTGAGCCTGGACGTGTTGCAGTTTGCTTTCCCGGCTCCTTCACTAAATCTATACACCCAGTCTGCACAAAGATGGCATAGTAGAGATAATATAGAAAGTGTGGGTTTGAAAGAGGGCAATCTATTTGAGTCATTTAGTGTTTGGGCTAGGGATAATATTTGGGTTGTGAGAAGAAGAGCCTAGAGCTACAGGTGGAATGATTCTGGAAATAAGCTGTCAATAGGAATTATTCCCTGCAAAGAGAATTTGACTGCAAGAAGCTTTTGGTCATGATAAAAGCTTGATGACTTTGTTGAAGAGTCAGCCCAAACTTAAATTCTTGTCTTTCACCTGTTGTTCAGACTGTAGGTTTAGAGGTTCTTCTGGATCTGTTGACAAAGTCTTATATTTCTCTTTTCATTCCACTGGGGCAGATAGTGAAAATGTATTACTACTCTTTCTTAATCTGCCTTGTGGATCTGAAAGATTGTTTTATGGTGTAAGCAGATATTTCAAATGTGACACCTTTCTCCTGAATGGCTTATCTTGTTTATGAACTTTTTGACAGAAGTTTAAGGTCATCGTTATTTATCTTTTGTGTCATTTTGCATTAAGTTTTAAAATTTGCCTTATGTTTTTTGGCCAGAAGATGCCATTTACAGTTTTGTCAACCTTAACTGCTCAAAGATTAGGAAGGTCTGCAAATCATGAGATTTATTTTTAGAATGTATTGACATTTTAAACTTTCACATTAATGAGACTGTGGCACATGTTTTTTATGTTTATGAGCATGTCTGCAGAGATACACAGCCTAGAAGCCTCCCTGTCTCTCTCTTTTATTGAAAGATGATATTTTACTTGCTTGTGATTCTCTGGATATCAGGAAAAACCTCCAAGCAGGTGAAAAAATAAAATTACATTTTAGGGATAATGAAAGCAGTGAAACAGTGGTGTGTTCATCATTGTTTGAGGTGGACTCATCTCATCTGAGCTTCTGAAAGTGATCCCCTATGTTCAAGGCACTCCAGGGTACTATTTCTCCAAAGTATTTTTGCATGCCCTATTTTTCTAGAAGGATTGGAACTCAAAGTGAGGGTGAGTGGCTGAGACAAAGATATCAGCTGATCTTATCTGTAATGCCTTCAATTCAAGAACAGATGCCTTTCTGAAATGAATGTTCACTTCAGTGAGTTGTTGAGCTCAGTAATAGACAACAAAACGTGCTTAAGAAGTCTTTGCAAAACCTATTAACTTTGTGGGGCTAATCTCACTGAGGTCTCATTATAATCAGAGGAGACAATGAATCAAGCATGGAAGAAGTCTGAGCTCATAGCCATATATAGGAGCATCCTTCTCCCTTGGTTGTAGGAGGAGCACAGGAAGAAAGTAGCCTCAGAAGAGGAAAATTGGCCATTTGTGACATTCTGAGATAGGCATAAATTTAAATCATAAGGCTGTAATGGTCTTTATGATCCTGACACTGATAGGACACAGTTCATGAGCTACTTATGCTCAAGTAGAATCTCATCCTGTAGTTATCTGCAAGACAGTGCAGGAGTTGGGGTAAGTGGTTTTGGGGACCTCCCTCTTAAGCTGCAGTCCCTGTGCAGTGTTTCCTACCTGCAAATTATGTGGTGTGAAGGTGCCTTTGCCAGGAGCTGCAGCCTGTGAGTAATGTGTTCTGAATGCTTGCTCACTTTCCAAAGTGAGGTGTTACATCCTGCAGCAGCCAGGCACAACACAAATAGTGAAATGATGGTAACCAAACAGCCAGCAGGGATGTGTGGGGCTGACTCAGATCTTTGTCTGTTCCCCTACCACCTCCTTAAAAATAAAACAGTTCAGAGAAACGATTTTGCTTATTTGACTATACTAACTGTATAGTTATATTAGTTTCATGCTAAAAAGTAGCCTGAAGGAAGTGGTGGTATCTGTGAATTAATTACCCTTTTAAGTGAATGAATTAAGTGGCTAAATGTGAACCCTCCACAGTTTTTACCAAGGAAATGTTAATTTACTCTTGATTGAGAAGTACTACAAAAATCAGCCTATGTTATATGCTGTGGGGAAAAAATAATCCTATACATGGGTGCCTGCAAGGTCTCCCAAAAACTTCCTTCCCACAGTAGATACACAACATCAAGCCCATCTCAGTGTCTTCCCTGCTTATAATTCTGTCCTCTTATACCCTTTTCAACCCTGCTTTACTTGTTGTGGCCCTTGCTGTGTGAAGCCAGCTATAAAAAGTCTGATATTTAGTTTATGGAGCTGTTACTTCATGTGTGTTTAAAGCATCCTTCATGCCCATGGATTGCTGCAACTCAAGAGAAAGTTTGGTCTCAGGGTGTGGTCTCAGTCCTGAAGAACTTTACACCATAAATAAGAAGGCTTGCCAAAAAAATTGAAACAAGGGGGCTTTGGTTCCCAGGATGAATCTGGAGGTGTACAGGGAAATAAAGGTAGAAAAAGAGGTAAAACCAGGGCATGCCCGCAGACTGCCATTTGCTCATGTTGTGCTTTGTTCTCTGATTCAGCAAATATATTAGTCATAGTCAATATGCTAAGCTGCATATATAAACTGATAATTAAGTTTAATGAATCAAAAAATTCTCGTCTCAGTTGTAATTCTTTTCTTGTCTTCAGTAAGTGAAGGAATGGGGCATTTGAATTTGTTGGGCCTAATTGCCTAAACACAGTGCTTCTGTGAGTTAATTCATTTCAGTAGGAAAAGGCCTATGACATGGACTTACCACAATAGTATCTTTGCCAGGAATCCTTTACAGAGTGAGCTCAGAGTTCTTTCTGTTCTTTTGAATGCTGAAGTTATTTTCCTGTTAAGGCATCAGCATCTTTAAAGGGAAGGTGAGTATCAGCTTGGATGGATGAGCTTAATCTAAAACCCTGTCACCTCTCCTTCAAAAGGATTCTTTTAATTTTTTCTTATTTTTTTCTCTGCATGAATTCTGTATTGAGGATCTGAAAGAACCTGAAGTGAAGCTGTCACTACCCTGTCACTGGCCAGATCAGTGACAGGGTAATCCCTGGGTGCTCTGCATTTGAAACAGAGGCATTGAGGTATCATCAGTCTCACCAGAGACTCCTCCCATTTTTACACAATAAATAAACACTAAAGAAGAGCTGTTCTTGACATGGGGAACACACGTGTTTAGCAGAACCAAGTTGCTTCTTTTGCTTATGAGGACACTGCCATGTGAGGAGGAGCCACCCTTGCAAGGTCTGCTAACACTGGTGATAAATCTTGCAAAAAACCTGCTTTTTCTGGGATCTTTCTGTGTAACAAGTGGTTTCCTGTATGCAGGAAAATTAAAACCCTATTTATGCTATCATTTTGCTGCTAAAATGGGGATTTCTGATTACACCTTTTTATATGTGAAGTTTTTTCCGTTGTATTTTTGCCTGTCATTGGTCTTTTAATGTATATATTCCAGCAACAGACACACTGGCATCCTTCCAGCAACCTTTAACCGTCCTTTAAGCAAATTGCAATCAGCATAACTAGTTTTAGCAGAACTTTGATTGAGGAATGTGGTGTGGGAGGCTCTTACATATGGTTAAATACTACAATCTACAAAATTCTTACTAAAAGCATTTTTTGCTAATAAGCAAGTAACTTTGGGCTTAAGTTTTCCACATGATGAATTTTCAGCCTGGTTCAACTTCCAGCTATGAAACCAAAAAGCAGTTCCACGCTTTAAACAAATAGGTAGGCTGAGTGTGGAAAAATACCTTGAATCAGTGAGGGTGCTTTATTTCCATAAGCAATGATGAAGGTTTATTTTTTTATGGTGATGAAGGTATTTTCAAAGGAAAATATCCACATAATTTTAGCAGAGGCTTTGCTGCCCCTCAAAGCCTATTTAGGTGAAGCTGAGATAACATGTTGGTGTATTTGAGTAATGACTTGCCCTCAATCATTCTGCGTCATTTTGGTTTTCTTGGCGTCTGAGTGGGTTCTTCCTAGAGTAGTGGAATGGAGGAAGCAAATTGGCTAATCCCATACCTAAGATCCCCTTGCACCTTTTCTGCCCTTATATTTTATTATATCTTGAGGTCTTTGCTGCAGAGGGGGATCAACTCTTATGTGCCTAGAAGGAGCATTGCTGGTTTTTTTGTAACATGCAACATGCAATGGAACTGCTCAGGGGAGCAGGGGATAGGTATCAGTTTTTCATTGAATTTCATGGCTCTGAAAGCATGATGCAGCTCATGAATCCCTTTTCTTTCACACCGGTGCAGAATGTGACCGGAAAATGTGTCTATAAACTCTGCAGGTTGAGAAACTATAAGGACATATGCAAATTCTAACCTTTCATTTATTAAATTTTAGAGAAATTATCCCAAGTTTCCTGGTAGTGAAACTCAACTGAAACTCAGTATTTTGTCACTTTTTCTGAGGCAAAAGTTAATCCATCAAACTTAAAGTAGCTGCGATGCAAAAATAAAATTAAAAAAAATCATAGTATGGAGGTCTCTGCTTTTCACCAGAAGCATTGGTTGTAAGTTCATTGTTCTATTTCTTTCTATTTCTCAGGTCTTTCTTTGACATTCATTTCATGATGTAAAAATTGTGTCCCATGGACTGTTGACACTAAAATTTTAGACTGTCGTTTTCTTCACTTTATTTTTCCTTGGTCCGGTTCAATTAGTAGCAAAGCTCCCAAATAAAGCTTCTTTCTACTCAATGTATAATTCTGTAACTACCAAGTAACTATGTAATATGGTTTTTCATTATCCTTAAAGCAAAATGAAAATTTTAAGCTTCCATGAAAATGTTCTAACATTGCAGTAGGAAAAATCATTGTCCTAATAAAATCCAGAAGCCAAGATCTGGGCTCCCTTCTTTATTTTTTTATTGGTTTCTACAGTCTCAGAAGCTAACATGGTGTTCTACAGAACTGGAGGCATATTTTATGCGTATTAGAGCATCTCTTCCAGTTTTCTTGGCAAACCCAGAATGCAACATAGCACCAATTCCAGTGGTTAATAATCTGAAAGCTACTTTTGCCACAGCAATGGAATAGACATGTCAAAACCTGAGAATCTGCTAAGGAGAAGAATAAGTGGCTCAATTTTTTATGTTAGTCTGAGTGAAAATAATAAACCAGGCAAAAGCACAACAGTGTTGTGCATTAAAAGATAAATTACAAGAAAAATAAAATTATGAAAATTACTCAATGTATCACCATTTAAAAATGCATTTATCTTCATGAAAAAACAACTATTAAAACTGGCCTAAGTATTTATATTTGACCTTGTTTGTTGAGTCCCTGATAAGAAAATCCTAGTTTTCTTTGAAAGCTAGATGTTAGTGAAGTTGCCATTGGGTGTAGCTATTGTGTTACTCTCTCCCTAGATGACTGTATAACAAACACGGAACTGGTTATTTTTGCAAGACACCTCATATAGAAAAATTATTTCTCCATAATAACTCCTGGTTCAGAGGTGCCTTAGAAGGATGACAGAAATCACACTAATTATTAGCATTCCCTACAGCAGGAGTTTGCCATAAACCCATTGTTGTAACTGATGCATATTTTAATCACTGAAAAAATACATATAGCACATTTTGTGCTTGAGTTTGAAGCTGACATACTTGACGAGATGTGGCTTTCCCTAGTTTGAATAAATTTGGGTTTGAAATAACAATGATCTGGAGGAGTGGAAAAAATCCACTTAAGGCTAATGAAACCTCGAGAGCATGCAGGGATGTCTCATAAGCAGATTCTGTGTGCCTAGCAGAACTTGTTGTTCTACTCCCACGTGATTAGTTGTTCTCATGGGAATAAAGGCAGCAAAATAAATGGTTTTCCCTCCCTCTCCTTCCTTCCCCAGCATATAGGACACTGAGATGTAAGCACTCAGCTGCTCTTTACAATGTTAGCAGAAAAAGTAAGAGAAGTAATAGGATTACAGGACTAAGCCAAAACAACGAGGTGACCATTGAATCTTCTCAGATCTATTGGAGAGTTCACCACACTTAAACTGGTGCTTATGTACAAATTTAAAAGCCTGAATGTATGTTGCTTATAAGCATTGCCTTTAAGATAGGGGAATGATGCAGCAATAAAATCACTTGAAGAGTGGTAGAAATAAGTACTTCTGAGATTTTTGTGTTCAGATGCCAGAGAGAAGGACATTCCCTTGCATAAAGGGCTAGTGTGTTCCCTGCTCTTCTGCAGTGCAAGACATATGTGAATTCCCAGGGGAAGGACAAAAGAGTCACATTCCCTCTCTTGTACCTTATGAAAGCAGATCTTGCAGGATGGAAATCATAAGTGAAGTCTGGGAGACCCTTTGTGAGGGTTCATCATGCTGTGTCTTCACTTAAAGACACGGCTGCCTCCAGGCAGGCATGTAGTCTCTGTAGTCATACTGAGGGTTGTCAAACACACTTCTGGTTTTAGCACTAATAGCTCCATTTTTCAAACTATTTTTTTTTAATTATCTAAATCTGACTTCTGAGCTCTTGAAGCTTCAGCTGACACAGTAGTTTTGGTTTTGGAATACCATAAAACACAGATGAGAAAAATAACAAACTAATACTGTATCTTGGTGTTCATTAAAGAGAGGCAGTTCTAGCCCTAACTTGCACAAGCACAACCAGGTGTTTTCATGATCCTTCACACAAGTCTGTCAATCTGCAGATTCTTCAGCACTTATAGCTATAGAGTATCAGGGAATGACCTGTGCCAGGATACTGGGAAAGATCAGACTCCAGGCTAGGATGATAGGATAAGGAAGGTGCACAACTGACAAATGAATAGTCACTATTCTTGGTCTTAACCAGAAACTTTTCCACAGCCATTTTAACTGGGCAGTTATTTGCTCAGCTACCAAAGAGTTTATTTGTGATCCAGGTTACTTAGGACAATCAAAATAGCCAGTTTTTACAGTAAGTTATTGCTGTCTTATTCAGGGACTTTTTTAGACAGCTAGAATATCCATAAGACTCAGAGACACATTAGTAGTGCAAAAGAATGTAATAAATTTTATATTTGACCCAGGGAATGTGGGTATAGATTCAGGAGTTCCAAAAAGTGAAACAAATGTGTTGTCTTTTTGAAAATATTAACTCTGTCACGAGATCTAATAAAGTGCATTACAAGATCCCATGCTGGACATGTAATATTAGTTATTTTGTGTCAGAATATTGAAAATCAATATACAGCACAAAATATGTATTTTTTAATGGTGTCCATAAAGAAAAATTAAGTGCAGCAACAGGGCTACTGGTGAATTATGCTTTGGCCATTTAAGCCAGTGTGAAGACAAAGGGCTTTTTTGCCTTTTTTCTGCTCATATTTGGGTTCTCACAATGGATCTGCTACCTATTTTAGCCTTTGATCTTTATAAAGGTGTTAATCTGGTAAGATCTCATCACACTTCTTTTTTCTCAGCCTCAGAAGCACCTGGGAGGGCCCTGCAGTTCTTCACATTTGATGGCATCATCAATTTAGCAGGGATAAAGGGAACAGCTCTTTTTTATACTCTTACAACATTTTTAGGACTAGACATTTGTGATTTTGCATTGTACCTTCAGACAAATCCTGTTTCCAGGGCTCTGGCTGTGATGACTTTTTCAGTTGCTCTGCATCAGAAGGATGCTAGAGAACTGTGGCACTAAAAGTTACATTGGACCATAAAGATGAAAAAAAAGGAAAAAAAAAAAAGGAGTTAGTATGGTGTTCGTAAGATCAGAGGAGAACATAAGAACCACATTAAACATAATGAAAATGAAAGCTAAAAAGAATTGCTTGCAGTACTTAAAACAGTACTCCACTCTGAGAAAAGAGGTGGGAGAATTATCAAAAACAATTTTTTAAAATCCTCTGTAGCCATTCAGGAATGGTTTCTAAGCAACCAGAACATGCAGATAGCCCCAGGAGTAAGAGGTATTATGAATGCTTGGAGACACAAAGAGGAAGAGAAAGATGAAACAGAGCTGGAATCAGGCTGGGTGGATGCTGGAGTGGAGGGCTCTACTTAGCACCATCACTGCATCTGGCAAGGCAGAGGATGAGCTGCCTCATCATGAGAAGATGCACCAAAAAAAGGAAAATGAAGGGTGTAAAAAGATGAAAAGCATAAGCTTTGTATCACTCTTTCAGACCTCCCATTAAAAGTGGGCAAGAGTGCATGTCTTGCTGTATGTAATTATCTTTATTTTGCAAAAGACTGACATTTACAGTTCCCATGTACTTTCTTCTAGCTGTTTAAGAAATGTTCTTGTTAGCTTTTGTCCAGAACAGTAATTGTTCACTTTTCATTCTGGCAAATCTTTCTTTAATGACTGTATTTAATCACTAAGGAGAAAGATAAGTATCTAAAAAATTACTGGCTGACTAGATAAATGGCAAAAACTGCATAATTGAGTGAATATGATGGAAAACACTGAAAGGCTGGTCAAAATGGTTTTGATGGTTAGCTTGGCTAAAAACTGCATTTTTAGAGTATGGTTCTATATATTTTTGAATTATTGTTAATAAACCACAAACCTCCTTATATTATCTTTGGAGAGAAAAATTTGATGTGCTTTTTAGAATGTATATATAACCTAGGTCACACAGGCTGCTCAGAGAAGTTGTAGAGTGTCCACCCTTGCAGATGTTCATAACTTGCCCGGACATGGTCCTGGGCAGCCAGCCCTAAGTGGCCCTGTTTGACCAGGGAGATTGGACCAGATGATCTCCAGAGTTATCTTTCTAACCCTTCTAACTGTTTTGTAATTCTGTGAAATATAGCAGAGTCCATATTAACAAGTTTTAAGGCAAGACCTATTGTTTCTTTTTTGTATCCTTTTAATCCTAAGTAAATAGCTTTCCTAACCTCTCTTTTAAGACTCACTAAGTGCAGACCAGGAGACTCCATAAGTCATGGGATTGAAGCCTCCTGAAAGGTGCTTCCCGTTGAGTCCAATAGCAATAGAGTTAAATACCTGCATGCTGGGTGTTCAGATCCCATCCTGGCTGTGTCCATCAGAACTTTTGCTCTTGAGTTAAACCTGCTGTTTGCCATGCATGTACGTATCTAAGTATGTTTTCAGCTCTTTTTACAATGGAATATCCAATGGCAAATATTCCACTCTTACTGTTCAGTTATAAAAATAATTGAATTCTTTAGGTTAAAAAAAACTCTTTAGGATCACCAAGTCCAATCATTAGTTCATCATTGCCAACTTCACCACTAAACCATGTCCCTTAGTGTAACATCTGCATGTCTTTTAGATGTCACCAGGGCTGGTGACTCAACCTTCACTGGACAGCCTGTTTCAGTGCATGGCAAGCTTTTGGATGAAGCAAATTTTCCTAATATCTAATATTAACCTCCCCTGGTGCAACTTGAGAACAGTACCTCTTTTCCTGTTGCTGGTTGCCTGGGAGAAGAGACTAGCCCTTACCTGGCTTCAGACTCCTTTTGGGATGGCTGTAGGGAGTGGTAAGTTCACTGTGCAGCCTCCTTTTCTCCAGGCTAAACACACCCAGCTCTCTTAGCTGCTCCTCACAGGACTTGTGCTTCAGACACTTCATCAGCTCTGCTGCCCTTCTCTGGACTTGCTCCAGCACCTCAATGTCTTGTAGCGAGATGCTCAGAGCTGAACGCAGGATTCAAGTTGTGGCCTCTTCAGTGCCAAGTACAGGGGGACAATCACTGCCCTGGTCCTGCTGGCCACACTATTGCTGACATAAGGCCATTGGCCTTCTTGGCCAGCTGAGCATATACTGATTCATGTTCAGTTACTGTCAACCAGCACCCCAAGGTCCTTCTGCACTCGGCAACTCTCCAGCCACTTTTCCCCCAGCCTGTAGTGCTGCAGTGAGTTAATGTGACCCAAGGGCAGAACACAGCAGTTGGAAATTTTCAACCTTGTACTGTTGCCCTCAGCCCATCAACCTAATCTGTTCACATCCCTCTGCAGAGCTTTCCTACCTTCCATCGGATCAATGGTCCAGTCCAACTCGATGGCATCTGCAAACTGACTGAGGGTGCACTTGATCCCCTCCTCCAGATCATTGATAAACATATTAGACAGAGCTGGCCCCAATATTGTACTCTGGGAACAACACTTGTTACCGTCCACCAGCTGGCTGGAAGTCCATTCAGCACCACTCTCTAGATTTAGCCATCCACCCAGTTTTTTACTCAGTAAAGAGTAAAATGGGCTACAGTCTACTGTAGCAACTTACCTTTATTCACTCACAAGTTTTCCTGTTGGGGACCAAGAATAGGTAATGGACTATTTCAACCACTAATGGAAAACATAAATCTCATCCTTCTTTGATGAATCTGTAATGTGTATCTAGACAATGATTTAATTACCAAAAAGCACTTTGAGCCTCTGATTCACTTCTAACTTTTTTTTGAAAGTCCAAGGATTCTGTAATAGATACTCTTGAGTTAATGGGCAGCATGGTTTACATAGGCTGTTAACTTGTAAATGTAGTATTTGATTTCAATCTCAATTTCCTTATAGTTACTTACCAATGAGTAAGAAACTTCATACAGCCTCTTCAGCTTATTCAGATTCATTTCTGCCTGCCCGAAAAGTTTTTGTCCATTTTGGGAGTGATGTATATGATAGGCAGCTCACTAAAATGCAGCAAGAATGCAGAAGTTGCTGAGCTATATACAATGTACTTCAACAGCAGGCTCCAAATTGAAGGCAATAATTTGGAAGAATAGCTAGGAACAATTCTGAATGCTTTGAACTGAATTAGGAAAAGATTTGGCTTTGTAAAAATCAAATTAATATAGACCTGATTCTCTAATGTGTCATCTCAAGTTTTTATTGGTATAATCTCTTAGGCTTGCATGGAGTTAAACCAATAGACAGCAAAAACAAAAGAGATGAGAGCTGGGCTCCTGTGAGTTTTGGGAAGCATGCTGCAGTGCAGTGCCTGATCTGCAGTATTGAATTCAAAATGTAAAAGAGAAAGCAGTCATATTAAACTGTCTAATTCCACACCCTCACTCCCTTTTACAAATATGAGTAATGTTTTCATCAGACAATTTAGAGAAGAAACATTTAAACTCATGACAAATTGCTGAAGAAGTCTTGTTTCTGTTGGAAGGAAATGTAGTTAGTTTTGAGCTGATAATTATTAGAAAAGATTGAAAATATCGTGGATGTATTTTTATTATTATGCAAAATGAAATTTTGAGTAAGACTATCAGAATTCTGGGAAGAATAACAGGAAAACTGGAAAAAAACCAAAAACCACAGAACAAAAATGCAGTCAGATTGAGGAAAACCCCCCAGCACCCAAAAAAGCTAGCACAAGTTTTTTCTCCCTTAAAAACAGAAATCTTGGATAGGCAACAAAGGAAAATTAGGAAATGGCCCAGTGGATGCAGGTCCGGGGAGTGCCACAGATCTTTGCAAAGATGCTGAATGCACAGACTATGGAGTGACTCTGCATAGACACTACTCTGCTCTGATAAATCTGATTACAGGAGAAAGCTTGCATATGGATATTCACAGAATGCAGAATCAACACAATGACATTAAGCATTATAAAGTTATCCTGACAGGACCTCGGAGGACTGTGAGCCTCATGCCTACTGACAGACTACTGTAGGGACACTGGGTAGCAGGAGCCCTCTGTTTCTTTTAATTTTTTTTTAAAGTGCATTGTTTCATAAGTTATTTGGGAAGAAGGGGGTTGTGGGCAGAAATAATTCAGCATTAGAAAGAAGATCCCAGTGAGAAACTATTTTTGCATGGGCAGATGGATTTGAAACTG
This sequence comes from Trochalopteron elliotii, assembly GCA_024734555.1. Classification (NCBI taxonomy): domain Eukaryota; kingdom Metazoa; phylum Chordata; class Aves; order Passeriformes; family Leiothrichidae; genus Trochalopteron; species Trochalopteron elliotii. The sequence goes on from JANPWX010000052.1 coordinate 6,036,114, forward strand.
CAGTTGGCTCAGTGCTGTTCCTAATCTATATTAAGAAACTGTTGTTCTGTGTGATATCCTGGCCATATGCTAAAGCCAGAGGATAGTCTGTGGTAAAAGAGTGAAGAATAGTTTCTCTTTTTGAATTTTTTCATCCACTATGTGTCTCATGCTTCTTCATCTGACAAGGAAAGCTCAGATGATGATAGCAGATATTCTTCTTGATTCCTGTCTTTATTGTAAGAATGGAACATTTCACATCTTTCCTGCAAAATATGGTTTTCAAAACAGACAAGAATGAGTTGAACTTGCAGGCTCAGAGGTTTTAAATAACTTCATGTCTCAGACCTGTACTCTATTTTATACCATGCTGGTGGGAGGAGGCACAAAGCACTTTAGTTTTATAGAAAATGCACAGACATCTAGGTAGAAAAGAAAAATCAGAGGACTTTCTCTTCATGCCATTACATCAGACCTTTTTGCACCTACTGTCCTAGAGGGCTGTCACTCTCTTGTCAACTTTTCTTCTTCCCAAGAAACACTGTTTTGAATTACAGACTTTTTAGCCTTTGGAATATAGAACCAAGCTGGACACATGAATGAGATCTTGGTGCCTTGAGGAAAACAGAAGCACAAAAGTGATAGCTGGATTTCTAAGTGTCAAGGAACCAAACAAGGATCCCGCAAAATTATGTTACCATGCAGGATACAAGGAGCTGCTACAATTTAGCAAGTAGAAAAATTTGATAAGAAAAGCACCCAAGGATCATTCTTTCCTTGGAAGAGGCTGCATAGCCTAGAAAACTGAACTGGTATGCCAGAGTGGGTACACAGTTTCACTGAAAGTAAAGGGAAAGGTAACTTTAGGGGCATTCAACAGTCACCCCAAAACCTCCATACAGTCCTTCTGGATAAGAAGGAGACTGGCTGCTGAAGAGAAATTGCTTGTGCATCCTTAGTGCATCACTGTAACAGTCTGCAAATAAGCCAAGAGGACATCACAGATCTGACACCCACTGACAAGCCAAATACAACAGTGGACAATATCCAGTGCAGAACCTGGCCAGGATGGAACCTTGCATGGAACCCGGTGGAGTACCTCCATTCTCACACATCACAACAACATCCACATTTTTGTAGTTGCAGAGTTTTACTTGATACTGCCTCATATGTAGAAGCTGCAGACACAATAATTGGTAGATGGTACTCTTAATACATCTTTATATAAATTTACTTTGCTTGTTTGGTCCTGTGATGGTTTTGTTAAGGAAGTGAAAGTGGGACCTTAAGAAGACTGAGGAGCATTTGTGTGGGGTGGAGCTGCTGATCCCTGTGTCAGATAATTTCTCAGAATTCCAGACCAAATGCTATCATATTCTCCTTAGTCAAAGCATAACATTCAAGAAAAGGTTTGAATATTGCTGAGACATGCATATGTGCCAGAAGGAACACAGACTTAGTCAAAACATTTCCATTGAGATATGAAATCTGTAGGTTTGGCTTGTGCCTTTCTGATTTAACATCCATCTTTCAAATGATGCATTTGCTGAAAAGAGTGTTAAAACTCAGGAATGTACTTGTAATTTGAAGTGGACTAGGACTTACTAGAGTTGTGGCACCACATCAAGGTTCAGGAATTCAAGTTAGATGGCTGAACACATGTATTTCAAAAGAAGGCAGCTCTAGAGGTAGGTTGGCACACAGAGAAAAGCATGGTGTAGCATTTCCAGGACAGCTGCAAGCTAAGGAATGCATCCACGCCCTGCAGGACAATGCTCTGCGGCTGCCAGCAGCAGTCCCAAGGGTGGAGGAGTTAGCACAGTGCTGACTATGGCCTAATTCACCCTGCTGCTCTGGGCAGCTTCTTCATTCAGACAAGACATCTCATGGACTGGATTGTCTCCTTCCAGGCCATCAGCTGACTGGGAGAACTCAGCGTCCTTCTCCAGTTTCCAGGGCACACAAATGCTCTGCAAATGACAATTTGGTTTGAATTTATCATGTTTTTCTTCTAAGTCTCTTACTGACATCACATGCCTTTTAGTTGAAAAGGTTTTTTAAAAAGGGAAATATATATCTTTGTCACAGACCTGGGAATAGACTGATTTTCTTGACAAATTCTATTCTTGACTTTCCAGGCGTAACTATTTCCAGTAAAATGAAGTAATTTTATAATAATACCTGGCCTGTCTTTCAGACTATTTTGACTGCAGAATGAGTTTTTCTTATATAACAATTATGATTTGCATTTAGAAAGGCTGAGGGATATATCTCATTAGAAATACACAAGTGAGAATTAACTCATTTATTGCCTAATGCCCAGAGAAAATTCTTAGATCTAGCAAAAAAATATAGGGGGAAATAATTAGAAATATTCAAATTTTTTATTCCACACATCTGGAAAGGGGTTGCTTAAACAACCAGAAATTTTCAGTTGAGTTTTTATGAAGCTGAATTTTTTTCCGCATCCATTTCTGCCTTCCTCCTTGTTTGTCTGTTTCTCTTCTACTTTACTAAAAAAATATGATGCAAAAGAGTGAGTTGACAAAACATATTTTCATGTTTTCATTTTCTTGGAAAAATGTGACATAAAAAATGTTTAATCTAAACATAATCTCTTCTAAAATGAACAGTTATCAGAAGTTCAACCACCTTCAAAACAGTAAAGAACTGGCTAGTAAAAACAGGATGCTGTCTATCCTGGCTTGGCTTTGCAGTAGGGTTGCAATGCTGTAGCATGAGATTGTTCATCAAACTGGGTTGAAAGAAACAGAATATCTTTGTCCCTCTCGGCAGCTGTGCTAGAGAAGATCTTGAATGGCATTTTGTTCTCAAATGAGATTTGAAATATTATGAGATCTATTGTCTTTAATGGCAAGACGTGAAGCTTTTCAAGTTAAAATATGGACAAAAGAAAGAAAAGAAATATTTTGGTTGCAGAGGGTTAGAGGGAGAAGCATCTGTGTGCTTTGTTAATTTTAACTGAGAAAATGTTTGAACCAAATTGAAGTTGAGTAGGAAAGAGCTGCCTAAAATGCTGAAATAACAGAAGGGATTTTTAACAAGATGCTGTAAATAATTGCTTTTTTATAATAAATTCAGGGAGATGCTATAAAATCTAGATGTTATCTTTCTAGATAGACATAGTTTTCCTCCCAGGAGAGCCAAAATTGACTTATGGCCTCATTCATGGTATACAAAATAAAGAATTGATTTTTAGATCATGCAGAATTGGAAGAAACACCCAAGAAAAAAATTGAAAGGGACAACTAGGAATAAACTCAGTGGATAAATACCAGTTAGTGGGCCTTCTGTGTTACTGTGTAGGATATGAGGACACAATCCCTTCATATGAGCTATTTCTGACCACAGCTACCAGGTCCTTTTGCAAGATCAAGTGGAGGACAGTAGTGTTTGGAGACAGTAACTTGAATGCTTGTGGAAATGGATAAAACATAGATTGACATCAAACCCATTCTAATTTTAGGAATTTTCTAATTCCTAAAACAAGAGGAGATAACACGTGTATAGAAAGACTTCAGCCCTGGAAGACAAAAAATATATTATTTATATTTCAAAGGGGAAAATGTTGTTTGTTGTAATTCTGGAGTAGGAATTCAGCTATATGCCTATATGACCAATCTAATGCCAACAATAAATATGATGATATCTTTAATCCTGTGGTTATGTTATTCTAAAAAGAGAAACCTATGAATTGATGGCCAGAAGAGCCATAAGTTATATAACACTGAGATAAAGAAGTTTATGAGGCTTATGAAACCATCAGAAACCGGTATGGTCATACATGAGATGACTACAGTGAAGCACCATAAAGGCAGATATAAATTAACCAGTCTGACTACAGAGTGGAAGCAGTGAAAAATTTGTAATTCTGACCTAGAGAGAGATAAAGTGCTCTAGAAAAATAAGTTATTAGATCTACTGATTAAAAGTATAAAAGAGTGTCTTCAAAAAAAACAATTTGGTCAGTATGGTAGCACCTAATGCTTCAAATGACTGTCCTGCATTTGAAGCACTGAGGGTCACTTATGTATGCAGCACCAAGGACAAGCATTGGCGAGACAAGACAGCACTTTAAACCCTCATTACTATAAATCCTTAGGGCCAGAAGGACATGCCCTTAATGTTTCTGGACGGGATGCCTCTTTTCCAGTTCTACCAATTAATATGTGCTAGTGTTCTGGGAACTGCTTGCAGAATTGTGTGTGCCTCCACAGCAGTTAAAAATGTCCTTCAAATTTGGAGGGAACAGAAGCAAGAGTTTTGTATAATCTTAGAAGTTTTTCAATTCTTTCCTTTCTTTTTTCTTGGAAACTCATCATATTTTACTTTTTTTTCCCAGCATAGTACTTCCATTCCCTTTTAAAAGATTCTCTTCCCCAACTCTTCCTTTTTTATAAACTAAAAATTTTATAAAATAATCTTACCTACTTATTCTACTCTAATATTCTCAAAGGTGCCTAAGGGGAGCTGAACTAATTTCTGACTGGAAGCTAGTAAAGTCTCAGGCATAATCTGCGAGATGGTAGTGAATAAGAAATGGAAATAATTCGTCAAAAATGAGTCTGGCAATGAATTCTTTGAAAGCTGGAAATTTTTTCCTAATGATGTGAAAGGAAGAAAAAAGATCTCTACAGAGGAATTGTAGTAAAAAGGTAGTAAAAAAGACATAAATTTTATTTTTTAATTAACTTTAAATAATAATATTAAGAATGACAGCATTTGTTGAATTGTTTTCTTGGCTGTGCTATTTACTGCACCTGGCAAAAATAAATGCGAGCAGGTGTATTGCTACTCTTATTTCTTGTCGTTAGAGGTTAATCTCAAGGTTTCCCTTTTCTTATGTCTGCTCAGTGTTATCTATTTGCTGGTAAGCCAGTCATTCAGCTGGCTCTTGTTAACTTTCTACAAGGTCAAGCAAATTCCTTATGTTTCTTTTGCTTCTCTGCAACTTCTCAGCAAATTTCTCTAAAAACTCTATCCTGGGCTGCTGTTTAGCACATCCTGGGGGGAACCATGGGTTTGCAGGCTTGGAAAGCTGTGGTTGCAGACCGTGCATGCATGACATGGCATGCAGGCACAACTGCTCTTACCTCTTCCCCTGCCAACACAAGCATATTCCCAGTGCAGCTGGGCCCTGAAGTTTTGGTTTAGTTTTAGCCTCCTGCAGCACACCCACTCCAAACTGATGGGGGCCAGGACCCAGCAGAGGTTTTTCCTGAGGGTCATGATCCTCTCCATGAAAAGTGCAGGTATGTCTGGGGTAATCAGGACTGAAAACAGATGATTCTAAGCATGGAGAGTAGGTGGAGACTGGTTCAGTAAGGATGATGCAGCAGGGAATGCAGGAAGATGGGTGTCTCATATGTCCTTGGCCTTTCTCAGACACTCAGTAACTGGGCTTGCATCAGGAATGGTGGTTCAGATTTTACTGAACATAACCCTTGCCTTTCTCTAATCATGACACATCATCAGTCATGTCTTGACAAGTTGGAATATTGGAAGTTGTGACATATTTCTCAAGAAAAGTGAAAAACTATTTGTAAGAGTGTCTTTTCAGATTCATCATAGCAGTGTTTTCATTGATTAACTCTGACTGCTGTATCTGTTGGAGGCTGACATGTACCATCACTGTCTTTTCATGTGTCTCCATACAGTGTTCATTATCTCAGATGCACCAATAGTTTACAAAATGGTTAAGTGTGCTACTAAATAAACACAAAGGATATGGAAATTACTATATAATTCATTTGTCACCTTGGCTGCTATTTATCAGGTCTCTGAAAGCTATTATGAACAGATTTACCCTTCAGATGAGACACCTTCTCTGATGTCAAAGCCAATACCTGCAAGGACTGGTAATATCAGCCATTTATCCCGGTCAATGTTTTTCTGTATTTTCTTTCCCACATAAAGTCCATACAGTAACCTCTAAGAAGACAATGTCAGTACAAATGTGTTCAAATATTTCCTGACCTTGTCAGTTTTCTGATCCTATGCTCAGGCCACACTTACTTCTCTGCTGAATCCTTTTTGCACTGGGTATGGAAAGAAGAAGAAGGAAAATCTTGAAGGAGCCAGTGAGTGCTCTCTCAGCCATAAGCCCAACCAAGCAGAGAGCAGGAGAGTCTGCCAGGGTAATCCAGCATGAAACACTGCTGCTGGGCTAGAGGAACACTGAACAACATGCCAAAGCACTGTCTTTCTTCCTCTCTTTTCCTCTTTGAGGGAATTGTGATTAACAAAAGCAAGAAGAAAATCTCTTTCTCTCCCTGCAGGGACACTTGTTTATTTCAGAGGAACCCTCACTAGGGCACTTCAGATAAGTCTCTTCTTTCTTTGCTTTGACCTGAGAAGATGAAGTCAGCAGTAGATCTGCCTTATAGCAGCTAGGAAGTGTTTTCCCCTTTCCTTCCTCTCTATTTTAACTGTTAATGTTGATGAATCAACACAATCAAGCTGAAAATTCTTTCCTTTTGTTTTGCTTTCTTTCTTTCCAGTGGAAGTGACTGCTCATTGGTGCAAAGCTAACAATTATAATAATTTGTCCCAGAAGGGTTTTCAGAGAAATCCTTTAGAGCCAAAGCTTTTCTTTATGACTTTGAAGTTAGGGGTTTGGGTTGCTGATTTTCTTTTTAATTGAGGTTTTCAACCCTTCAAGTTTCATCCTGCATTTGAGCCATTGTAGGATGCTTCAAAATCGTGCAAGCTAAACTTCAAACAGAGGACCTATTTCTTCTCCCTTTGAAGTCATGACAAACCTCCTGTTGATTGCAGAGAGGGAAACTGACTGGACCAAAAGTACAAAGCATTTTTATTTCTTTCTGATTTCATCAGTTACCCTGCTATGGTACCATGTATTAGAAGTGCTGCAGACTTTTGAAGGCAAAAGAGATAAGTCAGTAAAACAAATTCCCTAGCAGCAATTTTTTGAGCTCCTGCTTCAGCACTGTTAAGGCTGATTCAGCAGCAACTTTTTCTGGTCTCTGCTGAACAGTCTAAACAATCCATCTGTAAGATGGTCCTCTGGCCTATTGCAGGAAAAAAAAGAGAGCACCCAGAGATGCTGGACAAGCTTCTGAATTCAGTGGTCCTGGAGCAGGCTGCTAGGCAGAGCTGCTCAGGGTGCTCTGCAGTTAGAAAGTGCAAACATCCATGGAACATCTCTCTTTCAGGTAGCATCACCGACTTCGGCTTGAATAAGCTCAAAAGCACTTGTATTTTCTTTTTGATGACATTCCCTGCAGATTCACCACTTTGCTTTCCTGCCAGATCTAATGAAAAAGACACCTGAAATCGATCAAATGCAAAAAAAATGCTTGTCCTGAACTTAGAAAATTAGATGCTCTACTCTGACAAATCTTCCTTGATAAAAGCCACCAGAATGAATGAAATGACACCAATCTAAAATGAAAGATATCTCAATTTCTTTAACCAGGTCATCAGGAGACATAAGCCTACTTGCAATATGTCAGAGGAGGAAAACACACTTGGGGGTTGTCAGTGCCTGGATGTTCTGTTAATGAAATGACTGCTGGTAAGTTTCTCAAATGTGTCCCACTAAGATTGCACCAGCCTTGTTGCCTTGAACTTGCTGAAGTTCAGTCAGTGCTTGCAAGATGTTTCTCGTCTATCACTCCTTTTTCTCTATGTTCCTGTCCTCATCTTTCTGACTTACTCCTACTTTCTTTTTTTCACATGAAAGTGCAAAGAGGTTGTCTTGCTGGAAGGCAATAAAATAGAGTATGTACTCAGGAATGTGTCACTGGGGTAGTGACTGCCGTTAGTGGTTGGCACAGGGCGCAGTTACAGATTTCCAAGAGCTGGTCTGCCAGTTCTCCATGTGGGAGAAGGAAAGGAGCAACTGGATATTTGTCAATAAATAAAACCCCTAAACATGTAAAGAAAAATGTAAAACTATGTACAAAATTCACCAAAGCTGCCAGGGCTGGGGTCCCTCTCACCTGAGAAAACTGAGCTCAGCTTCCCAAATTGCAAACAGAGAATAGTAGGAGCCTATTGGGTGATTTGCTTAACCTATTTAAATTTGACTTAGGGTAATTGTCTTTAATTGTCTTTAAGATGGAATTGGCTGCAACATAGGTATTCCTGCTTTTGTCTTTTGGTTGTAAATTTGCAGCAAATGCTCTGCACCCAAACAAGGAGGATCAACGATTACAGCTACGGCCAGGTTGATCCCATCCCAATACCCATGAACAGGATGACCTGGAAATTGCTGAAGAGGTTACAGTCAGCAGGAGGGCCTGGTTTAACAGGCCACACTGCAGCACGGATCAAGACAAACTTCTAATAGGAAGATTTGCTGGAAGATAATTGCATGGGTTGAGGCATTTGAGCCAGTCAATTCACAGTCTGTTTTACAGACGCTGCATTCTAGAGTGGTCATTACTGGCTATGCAACTTTTGGTGTCTAAAGCAATCTGGGAAACAGCGTCTAAGAAATGGTGGTTTCATGGTCCATGGTCTTTTCTTTGCAGCTGTGAAAGGCAGGGAATTTTTCCTCAAACTGTGTGTTTTTATGTATCTTCTCTGAGCCTATGAAGGCACAGACCTTTCACCCACTCACCTCCATTGTTTACATCTGACTTTTACTTATTAATTTTTTTTTCCTTAAAATTAAAAAATTCTGTGAGTAAAAAATAAATAATTCCATATTATCAATTCTGCTTTGACTTCAGAAGTATTTCAATGTATGTATGTCACAGAAGACTTTTTTCCAGCATATGACCTACCAAGTAGATATATCTCTGAAGAGTCCAGACAGCATTTCCTATTTAGGAAGGATATGTGGTCTAGTTATTAAGGAGACAGATTACACAACTGGTTTGTACTCAACTTTGCATGCAGCAGTAAGCAAATCCTACAGTTCCTCTGTAGCTTAGTGTTCCCATCTGTAAAATGAGGATGACAGCATTCATTTATTTCACAGGGGTGAGTCTTAATCGCTGTTTGTAGAACAACTGCTGAAATGGATGTGAATTCTTTCTTCTGCTGTAGCCAGTGCAGGTTTTGCAAAGCTCAATCCACTGCAAAAGGATTGAAATGTCATTCTTGATGCTGTAGCAGAAGAAAACATTTTCCTATATCTTAAAAGTCCTCTCTGCTTGCTCATAGGTGCCTCAACCACTCTTATCACATAAATTCAATTTACGAATTTATATCACAAGAAAAAAAATTAAAGTTATTAATAACATATTAATTTTCTGGTTTCTGTTTTCCTTTTTTTCTCTCCCCAATAGAGTTGGTTAAAGATGGCTTGTCTACTCTGAGTTTTTTTAAGTTCCCAAGAAAAGTGTCTGTTAGAAGCCAGTGAGATATTATTAAAACTCACTCCCCACTGCTGAAGATCCTAAAGGCATTAAGAGCTTTCAGCTTTTCCCATCATTCAAGATAAGCTATTCCACAAAGAGTAGTGGGAAACTTGAAATTAGGGAACTTAATTATCATATTATCTCCTCCTTTGAATCCTTTAAAAAATTTTGAGGAGGCAAAACTGTCAGTCACCTCTTATGCAACTAAGATGGCTGGGCACAGATCTTGCAGTTGTCAGAGAGAAAATCATAGCCATTAAACATCAGACAAGAATTAAAAAAATATCCAATGACAGAGATTTTAAGATAATTTAAAAAATATCATAATAGGGTATTTTCTTATAAAAATTGAGAAATATTTAGATTGAAAGATTGGATAACAAGAACAGTAAAAACCCAAAATTACGCATTTTGCCAAGATGAGGAAAACATTCAAGCAGTAAAGAAAGACTATTTAAATAATGCATGACAATTTCTTTTGGCACTAAAGAAACATTGAGGAAAAAAGAAAATTATGGCCTTTTTTTTCAAAAAAAGAAGAACACTGGGATTTTTCATGCTTGTATCTCTCTTTACTTCATTCAAAATTAAATATCAAGTAAGCCCATTGCTCACCAGCAGAATCCTGCCTTTTTGCTCTTGGTGAAGTCAGCACATTGCAGAAGTCAGAGCCTGCTGCTTCCCAAAGCACTTGGCAGCGCCTTCCGCACTGGTAGACATCATCCCCCAGCACCCAGGGAACTGAATTGTCATGAAGCAGTGAAATACTCTTCCCCCATATAGGTTAAAGTGAGAAGGACAAGATTCTAATTTGTTTAAAAAGAGAGTATTTTTACTTCCTGAGCAATTTCTGAAATACAACCAACTTACACAATGAAGAATCCCCACTGGCCAGGAAACAAATAATTAAATAAATACAAATTCCATAAAGCTTTTGAAAACATGCAAAGCAAACTTTATATTTGTTTGATGACTTATGTGTAGGACTTTTCTTTCATAGAGTTCCTGGTATAGTGTGGGAATGAAGATGGCACAGAGAAAGACATTACATGTCTTCAACTGAAGGAAATTTAATCTTACTATTCATAAGCCAGGGAAAAACAAAAAGGCAAATAAACAACACTGGACTTTTAAACACATCTATTAATATTGCTCAAGAGTAATATATTTGTAAAATTTTACCTACAACAAAGAAAGAAGTACTTGAACTCTTTCAACAAACATATCAGACTTATTCCTCAAAACAGGCCTGGTCTAAAGCATATATTTATGAATGTTACAGAATTTCATATTTATTATGCAGATATAGATGCAAACAGTTCTCTAGAAAAGAATTGTATTGCTGGGAACAGAGTATGTTACTTATAAGTTTTGTATACCTGGGCCAAATTTTCTTTAAAATTGTTTCAATTATTAAAAAAAAAGAAACAAACCACATTTTTAATCTTAACAAAGCACCAAAATATCTTCCTTTTCCATTTGAAAATTTACACAAGAATGCCCATTACCTTCAAAACATTGAATAGACCCAAAGAGAAATTCAAGAAGCCAGGCAACGCATCTTGACACATCCTTACAAACCTGGATGAATTCTTTCAAATATCCGAGAAATATTAATTAACTGTGGCAACTCCTCTAACTGAAAGTCGAATCATGAATAACTGGAAGCAGTGAGGATTTTGTTAAAGAGAGATAGATCTGGGCATCATATGGAAATATTCAGAATGCAGGAGACAAGACAAACAGCAAAGTTTTAGACATCCATTTCCCCTTAGCAAATGACATAAATATATGGCAGACACTGATTTTTTCCTTTTGTGAGGAAACAGTGTAGTTGATATGAACGCCAATTCTAGATTTCCATTTATTCTGAATATTCACCATGTCTTACACTCCTGCCTTTAATGCTAATTGAAGAAAATAGACAAAACCATGTCTTTTCAGGGTTTTATTGGGCAGTGGAGGATTACAAACCCAGAATTTCCTTGCAATAATATAAATATCAAAGTCTATGGCTTGTTTTTAGATTTCAGCAGTTCTACATATTTCTGTCAGTTTTAATTCTGAGCAGGCAAAACATTAGCTTAATCTCATGGATTGTGGAGTGTCTGAGCAGCTGTAGTAGACCTGGCTTCTTTAGTCCTTCCCTGAGTTTTGCCCTCAGCCTGTCACTAAAGCCCTGCAGTGGAAGCACAGCCCTAAGAAGCAGTGTGGTGGTCTTCACTATCTTGAAAATATCTTATATTTCTGTGTGTTAGGGGAACTCAAGACTCTGCAGAGGAGATGAAACTGCCTTTTCATTTTGGAAGATCCTCCGTTCAATTAACTGACTGCTAATCAATGTATGGGAAAATATGTTTTCCTTTTGCAGCAGTGAAAAGAAGATTCTGTCCAGAGATAACAATATTTTCCAAGGAACTAGGGTGCTGTCCTCTCCATGCCTTGTTACACCTCTAATGGTGCCCTGCAGAGTGACCTTTGTGATCCACTGAGGTTACTTGGATTCCCACAGTATACAACAAATTTACACATCGCTCACCAGGATGTTTGAATTAAACATGGATTTCAGAGAAGAAGTCTGGGAGAAGGACCTCTGTCACCTCAAAAACAGTAAAAACATATTTTCACATGTGTTCTCACCATTCCTTGGAGCTTTGCTTAGGAGTAATTCAGCAGAAAATTGCTTGAAAGATTGTGTGGGGACAGCTATTGACTATTTAAAACAGATGATGCAAATCACACTGGAGCTGGTGTTGTGACTTGGCAGGTGTTAAGTTGCTGCTAATGTTGGGGGAATACTTAAAGAACTCCTGGCTACATATGGAGCTGGGTGACAGGTTTATATTTGCACAGTCACAACAGTGTCATTGCAGCACCACTATGCATGCTGCTAAATAGAAGTTAAACAAATGTGAGAAGGGAGGAGCTTTTGTTTTTTTGGCTTTGTGTGTTTGGGTTTTGTTTTTTGTCTGTTTGGGGTTTTTTTGTTGTTTTTGTTTTGTTTTGTTTTTTTTCAAAGAAGCATTGAATATTGTTCTCTTATCAATGGTGTGTGTTTTCTCTAAGTGCACAGATTTCAATATTAATGCCTCAAATTGAGAATGGCCACAGCTTGCAAATCCGCGTGTATGGAAATCAGTGGGCAAGCATGAGGAGCTGGAAGAAGTTGTAAACGTGGAAGCAAACTACCCTGTGCCAGTTGAGATGTGAAAATTCTCTTTCGTGTGGGAGAGCATGGCTGCCTGGTTAGCTACAATAACTCACCAGCAGCATCTCTGCTTCCCTGTTAAGGTGCAGGGGAAAGTTTGGAAATCAGAAGTCCCTGGACTTTGAAGTGGTGGTGAATAATCAAAAACTGAGAAAAGAACAATTGGTATCTTACTTGGGAAAAGGAAGGAAGAAAGAAAAGCAGATGATTATATAGTTGTCTGTTAGGCGAGGATCTTTTGGCAAAGATTCAAAGGGTCTGGCTTCCCCGGGAACATATAAAATCAGAAATCAGGGTGTCTCTTGCCCAGTGAATACTGAATCAGCCCCAATAAAAAATACTAGAAGAGAGCTCTGGCATATCCAATAAAAATAAGAGCTTTTATGGTATAAGAACACCAGCAGGATGGAAGATCAAGGCCATGTGTCATCTAGATTTACATACCCTAATAAAAATATTATACTGCTATGAGGAGAAAGGAAAATTGTGTTGCCAGTATCAGATATGATTTATATGCAGCCAAAGTTACAGGAATGCCTGACATTAAATCTGTGACAAAGCTCTTTTGTGGGATTTTTAAGTACCTCTACCCATCATGAGAGGACCCAAAGGTATGATGAATAATGTTATAGCCGTCGTGGATATTAAAAAGAAAATAAAAAGACCTGAAAGGTCAGTAAACAGAGAACAGAGAATAGGAAGGTGCTAAACAATTTGTCCTTGATAAGCAGGTGACCAGTCTTGTTCCTTGTGGGATCTTTCTCTGGAGTTTCTGCATGTGGTCCAGAGATCTTTTGAACAGAGTAGGGAATCACCATAGAAACAGGTGGATAAGGGCACCAAAATGACCTCATAATGGAAATTCTGCACTCTGCCACCTGTGAACCTTATGCTGCCCTGCACTTGCCATCATCTCCTCCCTCTGTGGGGCTGCAGTTTGAAGCTGAATGACTCTAATTTTCTTGCCCCATATTTGGATTTCACATTGCTGTGCTGCTGCAGGATGCAGAGGGAGAGTGTGCCTTTCTGTAAACAGCCCCACACTCAGAGCACCCGTGTCCTTGGCTCTGAATTTTCCCTCTGTTTCAGAGACTCATGGCATGGGAGTTGGAGTGTGATTCTCCAAGGAAAAGGCCTCACATGACAAGGACTTCTGATAAAGAACCTATAGTTAAATTCTTGGAGAATGGGAGTACAGGAGGAGGAAAAACTTGTAGAAAGGGATGTAGCAATGGATGAAGTCAGGATGAGGGACAGCAGAGATTGATTGATGGTATTAATAGTGAGATGTGTACCTGTGAATAGGGAAGTGAATATAGCATATTATGGAGGGTGGCGTTATTATTTATTAATAATTATTCAAATTAATTATATAAAAATTATTTAAGCCAAATGAAAAAATGACATAACTATAATGAAGCACAGTTAAGTCATGGAGAAAAAGACACCAACTGATCTGATATGAGAGGAGAGTTTGCATGTACCAGAGAGCTAAGTTCCCAGAGCAACCTTGGGAAGGTAACCAAGTAGTGCTAGAATGAAACTGATGTAATTATGAAAGAAATTTAATAAGCTGGATGTTACAGCTGGCAGGTAAGTGATCATACTGGTTAAAACATTCTCTGATGGATCTGTTTGTCAGTGTTACCCTAAGGATACTTCTTATGCAAATGGAGTACCTGAAAGGAGCCTCAGTCTTGAATTCACACTGTAACACAACATGGGAGAAGTTCCTGTCCCTGGTACCTGCTAAAGACACACCAAAGCCCATCTCTACCACCAAGACTTTGCTGGACCAGACCTTGCTTGGCCTCTGGCCCTCCCTGGGCTGAGTCAGCTTGGTCCTACCCACCACAGGTGCACTCAAGATGGGAGGTGGGATGCAAACTTGCAATGTGAATCCATGGCACTGGACTCAGGGAGGCCCTGGTTTCAGAGCCCTCTGCTTCTCCAAGAGAACAGCAACAGTCACATCCACAACAGCAAGTCAGCCTGTGCTAGAGCAGAAACCTTGGGCTGAGGAATAAAAGGCAGTTAACACATTGTAGTTAGACAAAGAGGTCCAATAGCCAATGTGTAGATTAGAAAGGCAATGTGTAGGTTAGAAAGTCAAAGCATACAAAGCCAGAAGAGTCATCCATGTGAGCTGCAGCTAATAATGTGTTATCTATGGTTTGTAATAACACTATTTTTAACCAAGAGTGATCAATTGCCAGTGTCTTGTTTGCAGGGATAACCAGTTAGGTGAGGAAAAAATACATCTGGTAGTAAGGAAAAGCTGTAATCTTCAAGGTTTTCTCTAGAGAGCAGAGCTGGTTTTGAGCTGTGCATGGTTCTTGCTACAATTGTGTTGTGCAAGTGTTGAGTTCCATTTCTGCTGCTGGCCTCTGATAATGAAGCAATTTGAATAAAAACATTTTCCATTTTAAAGGAAAACCAAGCTTCCTCTCATCCTTTCTACAGCATACAACATTTTTCTATGATATTCACTTCATAATAGATTGTTTTAGGTAATGCAAATATAAAACTAATTAGGGATGTAGTTGCATGTTTCACACTAGTTTGGTCTTATTTTTATAGAATCGTGATAAAAAGATACAGAATGAAATACTCTATACTTTCACAAAAATGTATCTTTAATGTATTGTATTTTTTTTTTTTTTTTGCGTTTGTTGCTCAGGATCCTTTTACTTTTCTTTTGATGAATATCCAGTTTCCTTTGGAGGTCTTTTGAAGGTTCAGCTAGCAGCAATTTTTGTGGAGTTATTGAAGTATGCGCTTGACAAAAATAATCTATTGCGAGTAATGTGTAAATATTTTTCTCCTTTTATAGGGTGTTTACGGGTTTAATGCTGGAGTATTTTATGCATACATAGATGGATTTTATACATAAATTTTTGACATTTATAAACTCCAAAAGAAGTTTCATGATTTTTAAAGCTATTGCAATAAAATAGAGACATTCTTGTGATGCAAATCAAACATTTCCATAAAATTTAAACCAAACTGCAACGTGAAACTGATCATAAATATATTATAGGTTCTCCACAGTATTTGAATTTACGTATGGTTATTATCTCTGTTGCAGACCTTAGAACAGAATAAATGATATCTACATTGCCATGGCATGTATCAGCATTTAGCATTTTTGCCTGCCCTCCAACCTCAGCTGTGTTTCTCAGCACTCTCCATGGGATTGTGATTGACAAAACTTACTTGAAAAGCCCCAAATAATATAGATGTCACCACTGATATTTTGATACATTATCACAAATTCTCACTGTCAGAATGAAATGTACTTGTCCCAACTTTGTGGATCTATGAAGACATCATGGATTTCTGTTGATGAAGGGGTCTCTAAGAACTGCTATCACTTGCAGAGGAGCAGCATCAATGAGAAACTTCAGTGTCCATATTTCAACTGCATGGAACTGTTTTCTCATCCACAGAAAATGCGTCAGAGCTACTTGAACTCTCCCAGATCACTCGCAATGTCTTTTTAGTAAAGAAATGTCCCTTGAATTTGTTTGAGTTACACAGAACATAGCTACTACCTGGGAGGGAGGAAATCAATGGGGAGATCAGCTGGATGTTTTTCTGTCTTGCCTGTTGTAATTGTCATCATTGCAACCATGTGGTTTTGAATTTCCAGGATCTGGACATCTAATCATAATACAAGGCCATTTCAGGGTGCTGAGATTCTCTGCAATTGGTTGCTTACTCCCCTTCAAAAAAGAAAGATGGAAGTACATGGTGTGCAGCAGCAGCTTTGGAATAAATGTAATATCATATCCTATCATCTTTGAAGAGGCAATACATAATTTTTGTGACAACGGCACAATATTTATTCTGCTATTATTTTCCTGTAACTCTTCACCTAACCAATTTTTTTTCCGTTCTGAGATGTTGACATTGAGCTGCCCTTGATGATGGTTTTATTATGTGAGTAATATTTTTCAGCATGATCTTGTGCAATGAATAATCTCTTCTAACATTAAGAGTTGAAGATGTGACCCTATACCACAAAGCCATGAAATGGATTTGTATTTTGACAGAAAGAGTTAGTGAATGACTAGCATTTTATAAACCTGTCTTTCTGCAATGAAAATGCAGAATTTGTTCAGAAATAATTTAAATATTTCTGTGGCATACTGAGTACTCAAACATTCTCCACTGCAAGGCTTTCCTATGTATGTTAGCTTCTACAGTAAGTCCTTTTCATCATGCTTTGTCACATATAATGTGCCCCTCCTTTAACTCTAGTACGTGAGGGGGTTGTAAATAAGATTTGTCTTTTTTTAACACTCAGTCTAAGCATCAAAGGACTCTTTTGGGCTGTCAGCTACACAATTAAATGACCAAATAACTTGTTGCACAGCTAATTATTTTCCAGTTTCTGAATGTTTTTCTTTTTTTTTTCCAGAAAAGTAGCTGAACTTCATAACACATAGCACTCTGGAAGGTAGAATATAGAGATATTTTAGGACCATATGCTTTGAGTATTCTAGTCAGCAGCCGGCTGAACATGAGCCAGCAGTGTGCCCAGGTGGCTAAGAAGGCCAATGGCATCCTGGCCTGTATCTGGAATGGTGTGGCCAGCAGCAGCAGGGAGGTCATTCTTCCCCTGTACTCAGCACTGGTGAGGCCACACCTTGAGTGCTGTGTCCAGTTCTGGCCCCTCAGTTTAGGAAGGACATTGAGATGCTTGAACGTGTCCAGAGAAGGGCAACAAAGCTGGTGAAGGGCTTGGAAAACAAGCCATATGAAGAATGACTGAGGGAGCTGGGGTTGTTTAGCGTGGAAAAAAGGAGACTCAGAGGTGACCTTATCACTCTCTATAACTTCCTGGGTAGTTGTAGACAGCTGGGGATTGGTCTCTTTATCCAGGCAGCAACTGACAGAACGAGAGGACACAGTCTTAAGCTGCATCAAGGAAAATATAGGTTGGATATTAGGAAGAAGTTTTTCACTGAAAGAATGATTAAATACTGGAATAGTCTGCCCGGGGAGGTGGTGGAGTCACCATCTCTGGTAAAAAGAGACTGGATGTGGCACTTGATGCCATCCATGATCTAGTTGAGGTGTTAGGGCTGGGTTGGACTCGATGATCTTGAAGGTCTCTACCAACCTACACATTCTGTGATCCTGTGATTCTGTGATTCCGTGATTCTGTGATTCTGTGATTCTGTGATTCTGTGATTCTGTGATTCTGTGATTCTGTGATTCTGTGATTCTGTGATTTTGTGAGTAAGCACTTTCATTAATGAATTCTTAGCCTTGTTAGTGGAGGCCTGTCTTTTGGATATTCCTCCTGCCCCCATGAATGATTCATCAAAAGTCACACCAGGCTTATCTGACACAAAAACAAGATAAATTTTCACCTCTTCACCATGTACACGTCTTTCATATCTCTACTGAGGTTGGTTAGATTAAAGGGATCCCTCTGCATTTTACATCTGTGCTGCAGTTGTTCTGTACACCTCATCTGAATCTTGGGCCTTGTCAACATGGAGAATTTAGTGCACAAACTACAGTGTTAACTTATATCCACAGTTGCTCTTCACTGATTCAGTGTGTGGACCATAAGTGAACATCAAGTGCAGGGAAGGATTATTCTGTGTCTGTGGGAGCAACATACCTCATAGAACATCATTATTAGGGTATCTTCTACAGGAACTTGAAAATCTCAGTGCTCAAAGTGTCTTACTGTCTATTATCCCTGACAGGAGTAGAAGCCTGAAGGACCAGATTTGCCAAGGTCAGTTTGTTCATTGTAATTAAGCCCATAATTAAATTTTTGGTGAGCTATGGAGCTCTGATACTCTTAATGAAGATAAGCAGATATACAAAAGACTTTATCCTTTATACTTGACCATTCTTGGTAAGTGTTAAACAATCAATTTCCTTGGCTGTCAAAGGCATGAGATCTCAAGTACACCATATAGAAATATTTCAACAAACTAATTCCTAGCTGTTCTGTAATTATTACTTACTGCAATATTAATGTGCTTAAGGTTCAGCAACATCTTAGAGTGTAATTGCTTCAGCATTAGGTGCATCTGTCTCTCACTTGATGCTAGGGAAAGAGACATAATTCTTACTGCAAGCCAATATATATTGCATACATCATTAGGTAACGATCCACGTGAAGATTTGGTGCAGAGTTCTTAATATGCTGTAAGTTGCATTCTAATTCACTCTGCGGTAAAAAAAAAAAAGTGTTGGGTAGGCAAGCCTCACATTACACCAGGAGCAGAAAATCCTGAGTGTAATGTTATATGCATCCTGTATGTAGACTGCAAGAGAATTTAGCACAGCCTTTAGCAGAAGGTTTACAACAAAAATATAATAAAGCTGATTATGGAATTTCTAAAACTTGCTTCCCTTCCACAATCATACCTTTAGGAAGGCAAAGAGTAGTTTTGTTATTTAATATTTTGGGGGTTTATTGCTTATGGTTCCACTGAGACAAGATATGGAGTTTTGTGTGGAGTGCTTAAACTGCCTAAGGAAGGGGAAGCTGCAGATAAAAATGAAATCAGCTGGCAGTGGAGCATACGCAGAGCTGGTGTGCCTTTTGCACCTGAGACTTCATAACAGAAGCAACTGTTTATACTTGTCTAGAGCTTTTCCAAACCTGAATCATATGGTGTATCCATACTCACTTTCTGACTTTAATAAAGGTCTTTCAGAAGAGAAAGAGATTTCAGAGGCAGAAACTTGTGATTTATGTACAATTTCCTTGTGTTTCTTCCTAGGACAAGTTTTACAAGGTCAGACACTCATATGATGTTTTTTATTAGTTGAACAGATGTACATGCAGGTAGGAATAAACAGCTTTTTGACAGCTGATTTGGCTTCTCTTATTTATTACTGCAAAATGATGTTGGAGAAGAGCTCATAAGAAAATGAAACAGGTTTTTACTGAAATATTATTTATTTATCTTCTAATAATTCTTGTAAATAACCATTCTTAGTATTTTTGATGATTTGCTTGCCTGAGTGAGCTGAGTGAGCGTCCATAAATCTATCAGGACTATGTGGCTGTGGACAAGTATCTCTTGGACTCAGACAGCTGCCTGAGCACAAGACCATCATCATCAGAGATGGGGGTGGGTAAATAAGGCTGAAATGAGAGTGGGCAGTGGATCTCATCTAAGTGAATTTTGGTCATTCCGTAACAAGCCCTAGCAGTGCTTTAACCAAGGTGATGCACTCCTGACTTACTCCCTCACACCTCCTGTTTGCAGGACATGAACATGGACCTGGCAGGTATCAGCAAATCAGTCCCTGCTCTGGCTGCACCTCCCATGGGTAGGGACAGTTAAGTTCAGGCTCTGTGGGAAAAGCAGATTTAGGTGTCAAGGTGTTTTCCCTTCACAAGAGCTTTCAGTCTTTCTCCTACATGTGCAAATGCTTCTGTGCAGCTCCCTGCCAGAGCTTTCTTCTGGTCTTCTTGCCCTGCACATCAAGGCTTACCAGTACATCTGCTCCATTCTGCTATGCCCCAGCAACTTGTGTAATAAACCGTTATCTGACTCAGGATGACACCAGCAGCTGTGGCTTGTTCTCACAAACTGTTTTGAAATTATTTATTCAATTTAGCAAATTTGTTGGCTTTTGCCTTGCTTATTGTGCTGTTTACCTGTGGAATGTTTTTAAAGCTTGTTCACCTCTGCCCTGCTCATTGACATTTATTTTTATTTCTATTTTTATTTTTATTTTTATCTGAAATTTGAGAAGAAGAAACTTCTGCACAAGTAGTTCTGACTTCCTTAGAGAGGTTTTATTAAGCATACAATTTACAATGATTTATTTATGTTACTATAAACCTAAGTCACAGCTAGCTCCAAGTGTAGATCTCTTCTTAATTTTTCTTAGCGCTCTCTTCCTGTTCCCATTTTTCTTTTAGTAACATTAATCTTTTGACATGGGCATCATTAGTTTTCCGGACCTGTAAGAACACTTCCTTTGTGTCTGTGTACCATGCAACACTAATTCATCCATTGGTCTGATTGTCAGGGTTAATATGTTAGTGTGAAAAATGTTTGCTGAGAAACATCTGCATTATTAAAGATTATGAATAAACTGAAATGAGGGCAATTAATCTGATGAAGAATAGCAGTATACTTTATGGAGCAGCCTTCCATTTGAATGACAACCTGCAAAGGGGGCACTGCTGCTCCACTGAACTGAGGACCCCCATGAAATCTTGTCCAGGGTGCTGCTGGAAACTGGGGATTCTGGGTCCAATTCACACAACCTTATTCAAAAGTCTTCCTCAGACTAAGTTTCAGACCCAAAAGGTTCAGATCTAATGGCTTATCCTGATACTTGCCTGCCATTTTAAGAGCAGGCAGGTAATTTGGGCAGCTCTGTTGATGGAAATCTGGGGTCAAGGTGCCCTTGGAAAACCCATGCTGCAACAACTCAGTGAGACAAGATGTGGAGGAACATCTCACCATCAAATCTCTCATACCTGCAGTGCATGAAAAAGCTCAAATACATCTACATGATCCTACGTGATGGAAAGACACATAGAGAAGAATATTTTAAATGTGATGAGAAACACTTAATTTAAAGATATACATACCAGCAGAGGCCACATCTCTCTGTGTGGCAGCTGGGCAGGTTGGATTCTGTGAGAGCTGTACACAGAATAGATTGCAGAAGGTCCTGTCCTGGCATAACCAAGTACTTGGTTAAATTCTTCATTTGGACTTCTCTTCTTTTTCATGCACGAAGCAGTCTGTATTATAGAATAAGAAGGGATAATTTTACCCTTTTATTGAAAACCAGCTGAGTACTTAAAAATAATTAGGTAGGCAGACATACAAATGGATGTGGAACAGTGCCAGATGTGACTACTGATATACCTTTACAAAATAATCTTCAAGATCATTTAGACCAATTACCAAGTGAACATTTCAGTGAGCATGGCATGATTATATTTCCCATATCATCATCTATCCTTCCCATGGGAGTCAACCTCATATGACCCACCATTAACATGAGGTGGATGTGAGATAATTAAAATATAAGTGTAATTGATGTTTTCAGGAGTATGCATTGTATTCTCTAAACAGAGTACAGGATACATGCCTATGATTTCTTTATATCCTGCTGATTATGCATGATAAGCCTAGAGTCCAAAGGTATAGCATAGGATTAAAAAATTTATTATATCACCTTATGTTTGTCCTCACCTAACCCTGATGTATTTCTAATTGTCTGCTGTGCTACACAATAACCTCTTTCATTCCCGACATATCATTAATCCATTAAACACAAATTAGACTGGCCTATAGGTTTCTTCCCTTCTTTGTTCCCTGCCTCCCAGCTCACTATTCTGCATTTCAGTCTCTGAAACATTCTACTTGTATTTAATATGGATCATTTTTGCTGTTGGAAACTGTGGAATGACTGCCTGTGAGCCTTCATCTTTGCTGTCTTAGAACTCTATATTAAAAATGGTCTATGATTTTGTTGGCCAAAATTTCTAGTGGAAGAATTTAACTGACATCAGTAGAATTATGCCAGGATATAACTTTCCTTTAATATCAGACTATCATCAAAGACCCTTACAAAATCAAAATTAACACAGAACAGTCTTGTTTCTGTCTATTCTGTATTAGTATGCACAGAGTTACTTTGCAACTGTATTATTGAATATCCATGAGAATCAGAAGAGGTTCACATGTTGGTTGCAGTTAGTTCTTATTTCTAATATGAGAATCACAAAGCAACATAGAAATGTCTTTAGCTGATTGTCTCTGTTATTGTTGATTCCATGGAACACAGCTATAAATTTTTGTGACTGCAAGGAGGTCATGTCCATGACAAGATTTCAAATGTCAAACTCAAAAGTTTTGAACTCGATTGAGTTCTCAACAGAAAATAAATTTAGAAAATAAAGAACTTGGTTGAGTTATTAATATCAGTTAGACCTGGATTATGAATTTTCTTGATCTTAGTGAATTTTCTGATTCCTTTTTCATTGTTAAAAGCCAAATACACTCATGATATTAAAAGCTAGAATAATTTCTTTAATTTTTTATTTGAAAAAACTTTATTGATTTTATTGCAAAGTTGCTCCATTTATGTATTTAAAAATTATTCACATGTAGTTGCTGTATCTCTTGAAATATTTTCATTAAAAAAATTTAATTAAGGTTATCTGACTGGGTATCACCAGTATCCACGTGGTATTTTTTCAGCCATGCAGTAGGAGCTTTTGGAAGGAAGTAGTCTTGTTAATATTATCACAAGTAATTGTCTAAGCCCTCAAGAACAACTGATGCAATGAGACAAAGGATATTGGGCAGTGCAAAAATCACAAGTGAAACATATTGGTGTATTTTGAAATTATTTCACCACTTCTGGTTAAGACCAATTGAACACCACACAGAAATTATGAAAGAACTGACTGTACAATAAGAAGGTGCCTCTCCTTGCCTAGGCCTTCTGGAGAGTTCACAGCTATCCATCTCAGCATTCCAGCTGTGGGAGTCATCTCACCACGTTTCCATGACTGTAATTGTGTCATTGCTTTCCTGCTGTACCA
Organism: Trochalopteron elliotii; assembly: GCA_024734555.1. Lineage (NCBI taxonomy): Eukaryota > Metazoa > Chordata > Aves > Passeriformes > Leiothrichidae > Trochalopteron > Trochalopteron elliotii. The sequence continues at coordinate 6,059,218 of JANPWX010000052.1, forward strand.
AGGCCTTCAGCTCCTCCTGTTTGTTGCTTATGCTGAGTACATTGGTGTAGATGCAGGTGTCCAGTTTTTATATCTGAGTCAGATGCTGAATGCTGAAACAGATGAGAGGTGGGGAAGACATAACCCCTCCAGACAGTGTGTCAACTGTACTATTAGCATGATGCATCCAACCCCTTTGAGAAAATGGAGGCAAGGGGGTGAGGGTGTTTGATAATATGGAATATTTCCTCTGAAATGTAAGTGAATGACATCCTTACCTATCCATGCAAAGATCTGTAACATTCTTGAATGCGCTATAACTGGGAAAACGTTTTATCAGCTAGATGGACAGCTCTGTGTACAAAAGGGACTGTTCTATTTAAGCCACCCTGACTGGTATTTAATTTGAAGGAACACCAGAACCCTAACAGTCTCACTGTGGATTCGGTATCCAAAGAAATGATACAGAGAAGAAATAGTACTAAAATTGAATGTGATCTCACCCCATAAGCTAATTTTTTATTGGCTAAAATAACCAAGAGTAAAACTTTTAAAAGAAGGGGACAAACAGATTGCATAGTAAAAAGAGAGGGGACAAAGATATGTTTAGAAAGCATCTCAGTGATATCAGCTCCCCAGCATAAAAGGAGATAATTAGTATTATTTTCCTCCCTAAGACATGTCCCTTATAGGGCTGAGACACTAAAGCCACCATTTGGGAACCTTTTTCTTAGATATAGTTTAATATTACAAAGCATTAGACTTGACTGCTGAAACTTTCACTTGAGTTAACCTGTTAATTTAGACTTTCCCTTTTGCTTTGCAAGAGTAAACATTCTATTTTTCTTTTGCTGTGATTGTCTAATTTTCCGAGTGAGTCCAGACTAATTTAACTCATTTAACCCTGTTCTTACTTTCAAAAAGACTGTATAGAAAGTCAAATACACAGTGCAGTCTTTTTTGGAGCCTGCAACAAGTATGGAAAACACAGAAGCTGTTTTTCATAAAGCTAAGAGAGTCAGCTCAGACCCAGCAAAATTCTGGGAGGAATTCTTTTCGGTGAGTTTAATCCAATGAGCAGGTTTGTCTGTGCGAGATGATCCTTGGCTTCAGGTAGCTCTCAACTATCAGAAGTACCATTGGCATTTGGCTTCTCATCTTTCAAATTGAGGGCTGAATCAGTGGTTCAGCAGGATTCAGGTTGCTGCTGCAGGCCAGATGCAGCTTTCACTGCCTGCAGAGCAGGTGGCCCAAGAACTGGGGAACTTTGAAATGATCAAGCACAGCCGTATGCTTTTGACCAGTTGGACTTAGATTCATTTCAGCAGGTTGATGAGAGACATACTTTCTGCTCTCGAGGGGCTCTCCAAACTGATAGAGTTCATTGCAGCTTTTGCAGAAGGGCCTGGATGAACTGTAAGAATGATGGAAAGCCAAATAAAGAAGCTATTTTACACTGGAATACACCCATGGCTTCAAACTGCTTTGTTTGCTGGAAATTCTGAAAAATAGCTTTCTGTGATATCATCAGTCCCCCCAAAAACCCCAAAAGAAAAAAAAAAAAACAAGTGTATCACCTGAAAGCTTTTCTGCCAGCCTTCTCCTCATCTTCCGCCAAGCAGAGCAGTTTGACCAAGACTGAAAATATTTTGGAGACAGGTGCTGATCAAGGCCCTTCCTCTCTCCTGTCTGAAGAAAGACATTGAACCATACAGTTGAACAGGTGTCAGTGACTAAGTTTTAAACAGACTATCACTACAGTCAGAAAACAGAAGATAATTTTCTTTAGAGAGGCAATATATTAAGAGACATAAACATAAAATGCAGTTTGTTCAATGCTCTGAATCAGGAATACATACAGGAAAAAAGAAATCTTATTTTTCAATTTGATTCCAATGTAGAAGGAGCTTGCTGCTACCAAAAAGCCTGAGGATATATAATCAAGCAAGCAGAATTGCTTCCAAGACAGCATGCTATCAAACATGCTACACATCCAAATTTAATAGTGAATAGTCTTTAGATTGCTTAACAAAACAACCTTGAAATGCGTGAAATTCAAAACTATTCTGAAAAGGCATGTTTGAACAGTGTAGGAGAGATAAGGATCTGGTTTCTACTGCAAGAGCATATATCAAAAAGGATGATTACACAGTAGGGCACCTTTCTAATATGGAAACAAGTAGAAAACAATCACTGAGATGTAGCACCTGCCTGAATGAAGCCCTTTAAGCATTGAATTTGCTTAGCATTGCTTTGCTGCAAACATATGTTAGGACTAAGTTATTTTCCCTGAGCTAGAGAAATGACTCTATTATCCCATGAAGTCCTTTCCAGGAAGACTTCCCTTTGATCCTCTGGGGTTTTTAGGTAAATGGAGGGGAATGTCTGTATGAAATGGTCTACTTCAGTGACTCTGGGATTGGATCTGATCAGAGAGACATGGATTTTTTGTGTCAGATATCTGAATTTGGGTTTACATAGATCACACTTAATTAATGCTTCCAGTAGAAGAGTTTGCCCAGCTTCTGGAATATGTAAGAGTGTGTTCACCACCCATGGAAGACTAGAAACAGCTTTTCACAAGAGGTTACCAGATTTAGGCCAAGAACCTTTTAGAAAGAACGTTCAAGAAAGGAGGGTCAGAGAGGTTTGCCCTGTTTGTAGAAGAAAGGATGGACTGCACAGAGTTGTGTTTGAGAAACTAGTGACAACTGACATGGACAAGACTAAGGTACTCAACAATGCTTTTGGCCTCAGTTTTCAAAAGTAATTTCTATTGCCATATATCTCAACCCTGGACCTCTAGGCAGGGGCTAAAAGAAGATCACTCAACCACAACATACACAACTCATGGGACCTGATGAGATGCATTCCAGGGTCCTGAGGGAAATGCCTCATGTGGTTGCCAAGCCAGTCTCTAGCACATTTGAAAAGTCATATGGATCAGGCAAAGTCCCTAGGGACTGGAAAAAGGAAAACTTCACACAACTTCTAAAAACAGTAAAAAGGATGATGCTTGCAACTACAGACCTGTCAGCTTAAACCTCGTGCCCAGTAAGATCACTGATCCTCTTGGAAGAGATGTCAAAACTTATAGAATACAGGCAGGTGATAAGAGACAACCAACATGACTTCCCCAAGGAAAACTGTGTCCCACTAAACTAGCTGTCTTCCATGATGGAGTGACAAGGGAACATCAGCAAACAAGGGAAGAGCTACTGATATCATCTACCTGAAATTCTGTAAGATCTTTGATACTTTCCCACACAATATTCTAAACTAGAAAAATATGGGCTTGAAAAATAAATTGTCTGGATGAAAGTGTCTGAAAAACTATAGTCAATGGCTTGATGTCCAACTGGAAATCAGTAAAAACCAGTGTCCCTCAAGCATCCATACTGAGACCTGTACTATTTAACATCATCAGTTACAATGACAGTGGGGCTGAGGGCACACTTAATAATTTTGCAAATGACACCAAGCTGAGTGGTGCAGTTTATGTACTAGAGGGAAGGGATGCCATCCAGAGGGAACATTACAGACTTGAGGAGTGGGCTCATGTAAACTTCACAAAGTTTAACAAGGCCAAGATGTAAGGTGCTGCACCTGGGTTGGCACAATCCCCAACACCAAATCAGATTGAGGGATGAATGGATTGAGAGCAGCCTGTTGAGAAAGACTTGGAAATAAGAATTGATGAAAATTTAGTTGTGAGCCAGCAATGTGTGCTTGCAGCACAGAGAGCCAACTGCATCCTGGGCTATACCAAAAGCAGTGTGTGGCCAACAGGTCAAGGGAGGTAGTTCTGCACCTCTGCTCCACTCTTGGGAGCTCTGGGATCCCCAGCACAAGAAAGACACAGATCTGTTGGAGGGAGTCCAAAGGAGTGTCTCAAGAGTGATCAGAGGGCTGGAGCATTTCTCCTGTGGGGACAGGCTAAGAGCACTGGCACTGTTCAGCCTGAAGAAGAGCAAGTTCTGGGAACACCTGACTGTGAAATTTCTATACATAAAGGGTCTGTAAGAAAGGCAGTAAGAAACCTTTAATCAGGTAGTAGTGAAAAGACAAGGGGTAACAGTTTTAAACTGAAAGAGGATAGTTTTTTTTTTTTTTTGGACATAAAGAAGAAATTGTTTATTATAAGGGTGGTGAGACACTCAAGCAAGTTGCACAGCGACATCATGGATTCCCCAACCCTGAAAGTGTTCAAGGCCAGGTTGGATGGGGATCTGGGCAACCTGATCCAGTGAAAGGTATTTCTGACCATAGGTCCCCTCCAACCCAAACTGTTCTATTATTTTAAGACTCTAAATCCTGATAGACAAAAAACATATGCTACCTAATTCTGGACAAAATTTTCAAATTAAACAGTGATATCTGCAAACATCAGAAAAAAAAGTGATTATGAATTTTTTAAAACTAAAAAGTTCAGGGATTTTGTAGTAATCCATACTTAGTTTACACAGATCTGAGTGTTCTGACTTAATTTTCTGCAATCATGTCTGCTGAAACCAATAAACAGTTTGTGATAAGTAAAACTTAGCCTAAAATATAGTGAGCACATTACAAAAACACCACTCTTATTCCTATGCTCTAACCTTCTGGAAATGAGTTGCTGGTGACTTCAGTAAGTGACAAAAAACAACCCACATCTGATTTTTATCTTTCATATAGCACACTGTGGGCAAAAAAAGAATCAAACCAGTGCTAAAGAAAATGTTAAAATATTTTAAAGTCTTTTGCAGTGTGTGTGGTGACTGAACTCTGATCAAACATGGGAATATTTGTGTCTGGTAAACTCTCTATACATATGGCTTATTGGCAATTTCCAGTTCCAGTTCAAGAGAAATATGACACTTATAAAAAGAATACTCTCTCTAGAAGAGTTTAATGTTCCTCTGTCTGTCATGGACTAGAGTTAAAATCTGAAAGAAATCAGAGGCACAGTTATTTAAGTGGGGAACTCAATACGTATCTTGTATCCTGGATCAAATAAATTACCGACTCTTTTCTCACCTTCTGCTGAACACAACATGCATTACTGTTTCTAGGAGCTTAGAATGAACTGGAGACTGAGCCATGGGGTGCAGGATGTGCAAAATCTAAAATCAAACAACATTCAACAAAGGATGTCAGCATCACCCCCACCCTTTCTTTTCCCAAAATTATAATGTAGAAAAGTTATATGCTTGACACTTTTTAGAGGCACAAAAGATACAACTTTTTAATTTTTTTTCTGAAGTTAGAATAGGAGGAGAAATAAATTTCAAAGGCATCATGCTTCAAGAGCTGCCAGAATTTAGCACTTCCTACTGTGATCTTTTACTTTCATTTTCCTTTCCTCCCCAAACATAATTGTATGCCCTCAAGGTGAGGAAAATAGGTAAAAAATGTTAGCCAGAGTCAATTATTTGCAGCAGGACTCATCTGTCTGAAATCTTATGTCTATATTTGAGTAACCTAACCTTGGTTCCCCTCAGAGAAAATGAAGGGATATTATCAACTATATTAGAGAGATATGTAAGAGAGGTTAGATGAATTGCATACAAAATTGTCACTTTCTTTCTACTGGCTTTGAAGGGAGTCTAGCTCATATGTAGACATAGTTAAGTCAAACGAGTGACACTCTCCATATTTCCTTTCTTGCCAGCCCTCCAACAGAGAGCTGTCATAATCCTATGGAAGAGATTTGCAAAACTGGGAAAAGATATAAGGAAGAATGAAGGTGTGAATGATACCCTTCAGAGGTAGTCACATATTATGACTTTAAAAAGAAAACACTGCAGGTTGAATTAATTCCATTAAGTCAATATTTCATAAAGTAAAAAAAAAAAAAAAAAAAAAAAAAAAAAAAAAAAAAAAAAAAAAAGGCAGTAAGAGCTCCCCACACAGAAATGAAAGGCCTTGAAAGAATCAGCAGCCCTACTGAGAGATGGTAGACTCATTTCTAAATTTGCATTAGTATGATTAACAACTGAAACAAACTCTAAGGAGAGCGAATCGTTCACACTGCTTTCAAAACTAGACTTGACTTCTTTCTGGAAGATTTTGTAGACAGTGCTTTGTGTCCAGTGAGACAAGAGAATCTAATGGTCCTCTCTAACCTGAGAATCAATGAACCCATTAACAACTTGGACAGCACATTAGAGTTAAGACATTATCCTACAATCAGACAATATTACCTTTTCTCTGCTCCAAATTCATGCACTGCTCTCTTACTCCCTGCATCTAATTTCAAGTTATCTTCTTGATGAACCAGGCTACTTTTCCTGCTGTGTTAACTCACAAAACAGCTTGGTACCAGCAACAGCAACTGCATGTCGTGTGTTTCAGCTGGTATTAACCAAAAGGTGAGTGTGAGTGAATTTCTAAGTGCTTGGAGAACCCTGCCACTTTTGTCTCTTTGAATACACCAAACCTCCACTGTTTACGTGTGTTTTTTTTGTTGTTGTTTTTGTTTTTTGTTTGTTTGTTTGTTTGTTTGTTGCTTAAAACTGAAAACAGTAGTTAGGTTTTGCTGTTCACTGCAGTGGAAGAAGAAATGGTTTTATTTTAGGGAAACTGAAATGATTATGCAAGGACTGTTCACAATTGGTAATATCACCCTGACCATCCAGACCTCTTCTTGTCATGCCCTTCACATTTTTTCATGCCACTTTTCATACAAAATTTCTGCATGTCAGGTATTCCCTAATTCTGCTCCAGATCCCTGCTGAAGCCTCTTTTCTTGGTGGAATTGTAGAGCAGTGAATCAAAGGCATTAACTGAAATTTTCTGTGTGGTCACAGAATTGCGTAGGAGGGCTAAAGTGTGCCAGTTGCCCTCCCTGGGAAGTCATGTACATCATGCATTCCTGTAATTATTCTTGTGTACTTATTCTCTCATAGCCTTTCGCCTCTTTCTCTTCACAATCCTACTAATTGTAAATAAGGGTGTCTGTGGAGACTTTGCATATGTATGAAGGTTTTCCCTGCCATAGTTTAAATGAGGAGAAGGAGCCTAAACAAGGAGGTCTGAAACCAAAAATCTTTAAGGTAAAATGAAATACTGGGGTATTGAATCTCATTAAACTCAGGGGACATCCAGTTGCTATGGAGAGTTACTCGACTCATGCAAACGCAGGTACGTACACATGGTCACCTGCAGAGCTCCCTAGGCTCCTTTGACTTAGCTGTTTAATCCATATGGAGATACCTGCACCATGGACATCTAATTTGAATTCCTTGCTTACTGTCATTTTCAGTTGTCAGTTTCATTGCATTCTTCACACAATGGCCTCGGTTTTAACAGAAGGCTGGAAAAGTGCCTTCATTCAGGCTAATCTCGGTGACAGACATCCCTGGTGGCAGCTGGCCAAATAAAGGATGCTGATAGATTCAAGTTTTTCACTTTCAGGGTATGTACTCAGGTCATTGTTTTGTAATAAATAAATGAGCTATAACACCAATATCTCTTCTTTCAAAGAAAACTTCATCTTTTGGATGCTGTGATTCTGCTGCTGTGTTTTAGGTGCATGAATGGCTATTCAGTAGTGTCTTCAATTGACAAGTAAATGGAAAAACTCTTGTCTGGATCTTGTTACTCTTTTGCCATTTGAAGACACATCCTGTACTTATCTTAAGCACCAAGTGTGTCGAGATGGCTGCTGGACTTATTTTGGGATGTCAGACATAAAGTCAATTTAGCCTGATTTTGCACCAGAAGCTAACTCAGTATGAGGATCCAGGAACTATTCTCATTTATAGTTTGTTCCCATTAGTGCCTCATTTTCACTGTTATGAGTCTTCCTAAAGTCTGACTCAGTATCACATTATCTGACTCTTAATGCATTCTGTAGGAACTATAATAATGTCAAATTTCACTTTTTTTACCCGTGTTTTACATGTTTTTGGACACCAGACACAGAATCATAGAATGGTTGAGGTTGGAAGGGACCTCTGGAGGCCATCTTGTCCACAAGCCTCAATCTTGTCCATCTGGCCTCTCCCCAGGCAGAGATACCCAGAATCCAGTTGTTCTGGACCATTTCCAGACAGTTTTTTAATGTCTTGAAGGAAGGAGACAAGTAAACAAGTGTTTCCTGATGTTCAGAAAGAACCTGCCATGTTTCAGTTTCTGCATGTTGGCTCTGGTCCTGCCATGGCACCTCACTCTGAAAAGGCCTGCTCTGCTCCTTTTGCACCTTTCCTTTAGGTATTATTTTCCTTTAAGCTTCCCTTTGAGCTTTCTTTTTGCCAGGCTGCGCAGTTCCATCTCTCTTAGTCACTCCTTATAGGGAAGGCGTTCCAGTCTCTTAATCACCTTGGTAGCCCTTTTTTGACCCTCTCCAGTATGCAGATGTCTCTCTTGTACAGAGGAGCCCACAAGAGGACACACCAAACAGCAAGTTCTCATTCATTTTTTGCTGGCACAACCCTGAAGGAGTAAGGCCTCACCCACTACAAATTACTCTCTGGAAAGTTTCAGCTCTTTGTTTCTAGAATTCGTTGAAGTGGCATTTGTCAATCTTCTTTCAACTTTAGTTTACTTTATCTTATTTCACTTCTTTGCTGAATAGTAAATCAATGTTGGAAAAACTTTGTAAGTGTAATGGCAAAATGCACATAATTTAATGAAAAAAAAAAATAGATAATTACTTTAGAAATCAAGTCAGATTTTAAAGCAAAATTGTAAACCATGAGAGAATAGAGCCTGAATGGTTTAGTCATAGCTTTAAAAGCTTCTGTAGCTATAACTTTTCCAAAACTGTTATTCTTTGGACAGATTTATGTTTGTGTATATGGTCTTATATTGTCTTGCCAGATTCCAATCTAAACAATTGAATTTGCATACATCAAATTTTCTGTGATGTTTCACATTGTTGCCCATTTCCCTCTCAAAGGCTTTCATAAGAAAACAACAAAATCCTATTATGTTGCTAATGAAGTCAGTCTAACACCTGTATTTCAATGATGAAGTAATTATCTTTTCGGATAGGTATAGATACAGACATACAGATTTCCCAACACATTTTGTATGTTTTACTGGTGAAAAGCATGAACAGGATGGTCATGTTTGAATACTTATCTAATTCCTGATCTATAAGGTAAGTGAATACATGCTGCCCTCCTATTTCCATCTCCATGTTTTGCCAATTGATTCATTTCTTCAAGACTTACTTTAACAGTCAACACTCATCTGACAAAGAAGAGGCAATACCAGTGAAAAATTAAGATCTAATATTAATAGTTTATTTTTATTATAGTTTATAATATTAACTGTTTAAAGCTAAATCTTATCATTTTGGCACGTATTATCTCATGCCCTTCTTCTAGTGCCAGCTCTTTCCCTGTATCTCCTAAAAGGTAGTTACAGCTTTTGTCACTGGTGATATAAATTATGGCAAAATAAATATAAGTTAGGACTTCTGGAAATGGGAAACCTCTCTGAGCATAGAAGGACTGAAATAGTCATCATTAGTAGAAATATGTAGGGTTTGATCCTTTTTCCATGGAATTAAATTGGGTTATAATCTAAGTGATTTCTTAGGCATGTGTCAAGTAGAATTTTTTATTTTCACAGCACACAGTGAAGTGAACTGTATTAAATTAATTTCTTCATGTGTTAATTAATTTGATTCTTCTAACCAAATACTTCAAAGGAAATTAATGAAATTAATATCCCCATAGAGTACAGATTTCTCACTCGTTTCAAACAGCTATCTGCCCCCTTTCCTCTGGTTTTGCCTGTATCCCAAAAGCATCTTGAGTTGATGTGGGTAGATTGCCCTTAGTGTAATGCAGTGACTCAATCTCACACAGACAGCTGAGCAACACCCTCAAGACTTTCTCCAGAGGACTTCTAGATGTGAGTGGTCTAATGCTGCTGATTATGATTTGTCCCTGGAAACGTCATATTTGAAAGTTCACTGAGTTGGCAAAGACATCCACGCCTTTGTTAGATTTCATCTGAGGCTGGAAGGGTGGTACATTTGCTATTGTGCTGCATTTTTAAGGAAGACAGGACCCCGTCTCTTGGAAGCATAATGAAGAGTCAGACAGAACTTCAAAATTCCTTCTGTGACAAGGGGGAAAATGAGCAGAAAGCAAAAATATATTTTTTTCCATGCCCAAAGCAGTATGCCAAAAAAGGCTCCTAAATCAAAACAATGTTTTTCTAGAAAATAGTTTTCCTTCCTTCTTCACAGTCAAAGGAAGGGAATTGGAAATCGATGATCCATGAAAATATATATTTTTAGAAACATATTATGCTACAGGAAGACAGAATTCTGTTGAGATCTGAAATGCTGGTACAGTGGCTTATTTCCAACAGGATGAAACATTCCTTTTACCTTCCCATTTTGTCACAGAGATGTGTAGGGGTTTCTATACCTAATTTTAAAGATAATTTGAGTTAGTTTATTTTTTGTAATGCAAAAAGTTAAGACAGACTGAGATTAGATCAGTCTACCCCTCGATTATTTAATTGATTAAAATTCTGTACAGAAAGATTTTTCTTGTGGTTGCTGGGGTTTTTTCCTAGTGATAGCATTTTCCTTACAAATAAAACAGTATAAAGGATTATTTCCTGAACAACTGGAGTACATCTCAGCACATATTTTATCCCAGCCATCCAAGAAGTAAAAGCAATTCAGATTCTGAAAATGTACGTTGATGCCAATCAAACTCAACATCTCCTAAGGAAAAAATAATGTGTTGACTCTGATTTTTGATTTTGAGCAGATAACACTCACCAGAAGGAGTGAAGCTCTCTGTGAAACACAAAATTTACCACTGAAGGGAGCTCAGAACATCTTCATCAAAGACAGAGAGGCAATCAGAAAGCTGTTCGTTATTTTATTAAAGCAACTTGTCATTTCATTATATATTCTTAGTATCACCCAGTGAGAATTCTCTGGAACTGTATGGACACAATGACTATCTTTACCTCACTCTTCACTTTGCAGTTTTTCATAACACAAGTTATCTGTTATCCCTCAGGGCATCTTTCTCCTCTACCTCAACCAATGGTAGCATAAAGGCATTCCAGCTCCTAAAGAAAACAATTCCAATAACTCCAGCCTTACAAACACTCAGGGCTGGCTCACAGAAGGGCTTTGTTGTTTGCAGGTTCTGGTTGGTAAGATGCCTGCCATGGGTGCAGAGGCAGCTGAGTGCCAGGGGGAGCAGAGCTGGCTGGGCAGGAGGGCCAGTGCAGAGCTGTTTGAAGCAGGCTCTGAACGACCCTGCACCATCCTGTGGGGCTTTGCCACTTTGATCTCTGAGAGCTCAGATCCCTACACCACACCACACACTACAGCTTATAGGCAAACCCTTGCAAGCCAAGAAAGCTCCCTAATTAACAAGTAAAGAACAATCACTACTGTCAACTCATTAGTTGACTAATTCAAATACCAAGCCAAGACTTAATAGGAATCCTGGGCCATACGTACTATTTCTATTTCATAGAAAATGTTTGTGTCCTATTTCCTCCATTCCCTGTAACACTCCGTAAACACCTGGCCACATTCTACTTTTTAAGAATAAGTAGTTACAAGAGAGGCTTCTTTTTGGATCTAGCTTCAGTATTGCCAATATTGGGATCATAAAAGTTGTTCTGTTGCTGCATTTCAAAGCTCATCTCAATTAGAAAATTGTATTGGCAGCAGCTTGGGAGTGGATGAATTTTTAATTCTCTTTTCTCCTTTTCAGGAAAATGCATACTGCTACAGGTCATATTGCTCTACTGCAGAGACATTGGTGCTTCTTCCTGTCTACTAGAAACATGCTACTTGGTAACATTTGACTCTTTCATGGTCACATTTCATGAGCTCTTCACAGTCATTTGCATGGACATGTAATATATAAAATTTTTATTTCCCAGACAGCCTTTCAAATGAGGAGCTCTTAGTTTATAACTAAGCTTATTTTAGCTCCTACATGCATAATCTTCTATCCCATTCCTATAGTTCCCAGGGAATCATACATAACTTACTGTATCTCCTCATAGGCATTAATGTACCCCAACTTAGTGTTAACAGCAGTTTCTATTAGGATAGTCCTGCTTTTTTGGTCCATTTCATTAATAATTCTAAATAAATTCATACTCAAAGTTGATTCAACTCAAAGTTTGAGTGACTACACTAACTGGAGCCTTCTAGTCTCATCCTTTCTCTGCCAAGACAACCCATCCTTGGCTCTCAGAATTCCTAATCAATTTAGATGTTGAGTTAACAATTCCTGTCTTCTCATTGTGCTGTATGTTCTATTAAAGCCTGTGTTCAAAATGATCACCATAATTAAGCACACTCAGGTATTTTACTCTAATCAGATATGTCTTATACAGAACAGGTACTTCAAGATCAGCAACACTTCTTTTCAAAAAACCCATTTCAAAGGTTTTAAAAACATGAGTGGAAACTATTTTTATTTATTTTCTGATCTTTTTGCCTAGGGAAATGACAGTATTAGCTACCAGGAAAGCAATTACCAAGACTTCTAAGAGAGAGGAAAATTAAAAGAATAAATATAAAACACCAAAATGATCCGAACATACTTCTGATACAAGATTGCCTCAGCTTTAACTCCCAGTGTCCTGATATTTCATAGCATTATTCTCCCAGAATACAACCCTTATCTTGAGAAGCTTCTCTTGCTGACTCTCTTTGACTGTACTTATGCATTTGTTATTTGTGTTCTGTTTGGAGTGGCTACAAAATTATAAGCTATGGTTACATTTTTGAAGTATCTATCTAAAAGTTAGTTCCCACAGTAGACACCAGGCTATCTGGTAATAACAAGGAACCAAGTGAAAGTCCTGGTTGTAAAATGTATAATGGTTTGTCATTAGTGTAAAAAGCATGTATAAAGCCTGCTAGTAGAGTAGCTGAAAAACAACAAAGTCAAACAAAGCAAAAAGTAAAAACCCCTTTACAACAGGGTGATACAGTGGATGTTAAAAAAAATAAAAACAACAAAAAAGCCCCCAAAATCATAAACAAGACAAACAAACAAAACCCCTAGATATTTTCATATTAAGAGACCTTATGAGGTGTTGCTGAAATCCAACACTGCTTGTTACAATTATTTAAAAATTAACATTTCAGAATCCTGTGACCCAATAAAGTTGTCGATGAAAGTACAGGTATTAACCAGCAGAATAATGCAGTGGAGGCAGGCTACAAAGAATGTATAGATGAACTGTTTTTAACAAAGCATTGAGAGAGGAGCATACTGACATTTTCACTTATCTAATTCTTACCAAATGAGATGTTTGGTCAGTATAACAGTTCCTAGTTTTTGATTTGTAAAAATACTTATATTAATATTATTGGTAAATACATAATTTTTTAACTTAATGTGCACATCTTATATTTCCTATAATATTTTTAACTTCCCTGCCACTGTTTTAGAGATATGCATCTCCTTAAAAAAGAGGTTTAACTGACCTCTCTCTTTCCAACCCTGAAGAGCCCTGCAGACTGGGAAGATTTGGTATTTAAAGCTGCACTATCTGGTACATATAAATCTTGTATTATCAGGGATGAATCTTTAGGAACAAAGCAGAAATTTCACATTCAGATGAGAGAGAAGTAATTTCACTGAAAGGCTGAAGCATTTAAAAAGTAATAAATTATTTTAATAACTACATAATGGTAGGTATTACACAGTGTTCTCTAATTATTAATCCACTATAGACATGTTCACTGCTCTGAGAAAGAAAGACGTTTTGGTGCATAACTTCCCCCAGTTTGATAAGGTCATAGTGCTTCATTATTTCTGATTTGAGATTTCGCATTGAGGAGGTTGTCTCGTCTTTGCTGCCTCCTTCTGTTTGGATATTTCAGATTATGTATATCTTCCCCTTGCTTCACTGTGCAGTAAGTCAGATGCTGATATCAGATATTAATTTTTCAGGTCTGTCACCCCTCGAAGCTCTGGTACATCAGTAATTCCCTTTTGCTTTCTTATCTGTAATTTCCTTTCTTTCTAGGCTGCTCCAAGACTCAGTACTTTGTCTTTACCACATGTATTGTTTCTGCAACGCATATTCAAACTTTTAAAAGGTATAACATTCCTTACCAAAAATTCTTTCTTCAAGAGTTTTGTTAAGGGACAATAAATCCATAATATCTCTCCTAATTCCTGATGCAAAACATAAACAGAATTTATGTCTGAGCTTTGGGTCTATTATGAAAGGCTTCAATGAAGATTTCTAAATGCTGTGTAGTGCTCAAATGGAGAACAGCATTTTGTATCAATCAAGTTTTTTTCAGATTTGTTTTGCTAGTCCCCAAGCTTCCCCATCTCCTTTGTTATGACAATATTTTCTCTCTCCCAGAGGAAGCTGGGAGCATCACACAAGGAGAAAACAAGGAAATAAAATACAAACAGTGTTTTTTGAACCGTCTTAAAAGCCATGTGTGATGGGAGGAGTGTGTCAATTGATTGTTTGTCATTTTCCTTTTTTTGCTGTAAAGGGTTTTTCACTGCTTGTCTTGTCTCATTTTCTTTGTGAGTTGTTCAAGACCATATGTTTTCTTGTACCAGAAATCAGAATGGATTTTACCACCTGTGCATTATTGTGCATATATACATTTCATAGAATCATAGATTCAAAGATTAGTCTGAGTTTGAAGGGACCCAGAAGGATCACTAAATTAATTTGCAATATATCAAAAGATCTTGATTTCAGGTATTCCAGAGGTGAGCCATGAAGATGGTTTTCCCTTCTGCCTAATAATGCAGAAAATTTTCCTCTTTGGACTGAAGAAATTTTCAAGAAGTTTTGCTGTGAATGCTCTTTGCATTTAACCTGAATCTTTCAGTCTCATAACACAGAAATCTCATCTTGCACAGTCTACCCTGGTCAACCTGGGAATTCAACTGTCTTTTTGAAGAATTTAGAATGAATAATTCTGATACTATTACAATTTTATCCTCTTTGTCTAGGAAAACATCGCAGTAAGACTTTAACTATAGCCCTTCATACTTATTCTCCCTATTTTACATCTAATGCCTCTTTCATACATTGTAAACACATAACAGTTATAAATCATAAGAAAATGCCTTCTGGTCCCCAGGTCTGGATGATCAATAATAGCTTGAAATTAAAACACTCGAAGATAGTTTAAAGAGAGTGAAGGTAGCAAATAAAGTTGGAAAATTTAGTTCAAGCAAATTTGAATTAATTTTATTAGAACTTTATTAAATGGAGTATTATTAATTACATGGAGTATTTATTAAATGGATGTTGCAAAGAGTATGCTCAAAGAGAAAAAAAAATATATGAAAGTTTTGAAGAAATACTTGCAATTGATCTACATCTAAAAAAATTGCTGTCTAACTAAACAATTCCAAACAAACAATGGGGTAATGGATGGATGTAACAGTATCTGACAAACCGAGACACAGTCACAGACCATCACCTTGTAACCAGCATTTTAGTGCAAAGGTGCAGCAATGGCAATGGCCCTGTTACAGGTGCCAGGACTATTTCTGTGACTTCAATCTGTAGCAGGCTGGGATGTAAGGGCTGTCCCTCTTCCTTCACTGACAACACATGGTGCTTCACAAACTTTCTTCATGGCTGAGTATTCAAACTGCCCTTCCCTTTGGAAATGCACCCTTCATCAAAACAGTTTTGTCTAGCTGTTGGGGAGAGACTGTTGTGGGGGGGAAAAAAGAGAGAAGTGCTCAGTTCTACTCAGATTTAGAGGAAACTGATCGTTTTTATGTGGTAGGTGTTGCTGAAATGGTCTTAGCATGAGGAATCGAGGCTACTGTGTCCTAATTCATAAAGAGATACATCTCCAGAAGATTTAGTACTCCAGCTCAAAAGAGGCTTTATTGGCCTTTTTAACCTATTTTTAAAAATTTAATTAATTTTAAAAATTTAATATTATTTTTATTTTGAAACTTCTACACCATTCTCCTCCAAAGATTTAGTTTTTCTTATTAAAGTTTAGCTCTGTTCCTAACTGCCACTTTCTATGCAAAACATTGTTCCTCCCACATCAAATCATAGTTCTTCCTCCTGTTATTGCAATTTCACCCAATTTTCCCACAGGATCACTCTTTAGCCTGGAGTTTCTCCTCAGCTATATTTCTGTAAATATGGTCATCTGTGCAGTCTTTTATTAAATCTCCAGTAAAAGATACTTTGCCTGCCTTAATTTTCTCTTAGGTTTTGTTGCTCAAACAAGCACCCATTTTTCCCCCCTTCAATCTAAGTAATGCTTCATAAAAAATAAATAGAATCCAAACTTTCTTAAAATAAATATCTCATAGTAGGAAAATTTAGGAGTTGTTGACTCATTTCACAAGTGTTATCTGGCCTTCAAGATGCAGAGATTTTATCATCTGTTCTGCTGGGCCTTTGGCAAAGTTTCAAACTACTCCCCTGTAGATTATGAGTAGGCTAAGAAATACATGAGATCTAGCACAGTAGATTCAAATTTGCAAATTCTGCCTGAGGTTTAAAAGATTTCTTGCAGAGGATGTCAGGAAAATTAGAAAGGACACAACCTTGTTAAGCTGGCAAAGTCTGTGCAAATCTTTGATTGTTGTCATAAACACATTGGCCAATTGACAGAGGACAAAAACCTGGTCACCTAAGGAATAAGTTATCTGTAAACTCTGTCTGAGGTACAGCACAAACATTCTGTGAGTAAATGCCTGGTTTCGGACTTAGTATCACAGATGAAATAAGCTTTCTCTTCTTGCAAACATGGAGGGAAGCAAACAATGATGGAAGGCTGAATATCACTTTGTCTTTTAGTCCTCATCTCTTACATCTGACACATGAGAAACTCAATTTTGCTTGCAAGAAGGGGGTTTGCTTCACGCTTGTGCCTGCAGTCCTTAAGAAATTACTGTAGAAGCGAGCTGCTCAATGCAGTGCTTTTCCCCTCTCCCCTCATTATTTCTGTATTTGCTTTGTAGAGAAATCGTGGAGAAGTATTGAGTGGGACTATTCCTTTTGCACACTAAACACCAGAATATCTTAAAAATTTTTGGTTCTCTTTTCTTTGAAAAAATAGATCTTAAGAGAAAAGAGGATAAGCCAGAGTAGAGCTGGAAATGAAAATGTCATTGGGAAAGAGAAAATACAGTGAGAATGAAGACACAAATTGTATTTTCCTGTGTTCTGTCTAACCATTAAAAAACCTAAGTTACGAAAGGTCAGTAAACAAAAGCAAAAATCCATCCATTTTGTCTAATTAGTTCACACATCCCGTTAATGCTTCTATATGCATTATTGCAACTATTAATCTATTAACAACACCTTTCTTACTGTAAAGCCACACTTGTCACATAGCCTTCAGGGAAAATGTCAAATGCTCTTATTTAAAAGGGTAATCAGGGAACTTACTGAGTTCAATTGGGGGAACTTACTTAGGTCAATTCTTCCTCATGTATACACTGGCATGTATACATGAGGGAGAAAAAAGTAACAGTGGGCTTTATAAATTTGAGGACTTTTTTGATATTCCTCCATTCTTCCTAAATGCTCCCAAGAATAGTGAGAAACAGCTAGCAAATATGAGATAGTTACCAAATCACAATAATGGTGAAGTTTTGAGTTTCAGGAGATGTCTGTTGGGGAACTGATCCCAGGCACTGTCACAAACACAGACTGGTCTGACTGCTTGTGCAGGTACAAAACTGTGCCTTACCCTCAGCTAACAGGGCTCCTCAACTCACCTGGCTCCCAGCCCTATCATGCATCCTTCACATATGAAACCCTCTGCTACAGGGGTGGGTAGGGCTGGCACCTTTACAGTATCTCTGCAAGCACAGAGCACCTCTAACCATGAGAAAACTTCCTGGTGCCATTCGTTCAGCATCTGTGTTGCAGGCCAGCAATAGCTTTTCAGTACAGAGGCCAGCTTGCCCATGGATGGTTAGCTAGGAAATGTTGACTTTGGGAAGAGTGGGCAGTGTTTGTACAGAGTGCTGTTGTCTTGGTTAAGACCAATAAGATCTCAGTGTTTCTACAGATTGGGAATAAGGACTCATTTCCTTGCAAAATGGTTTGGAATGTGTTTGCCTCTGTGAATTGAATCAAGGAAATTGCTGAAATACAGAAAATCCTGCCTTTCTGCAGACATTTTTCACCCGTATTAGTCATTGGCTTAGGTTCATAAAAGGAGTCTCAAAGAGCCCCACAGACAAAAGCAGAGACATCCCTCTTGCTCAGGGGCTGGAAAAGGAGGGAGAGGAATAACAGACATTGTGGTAGGAATGCCTAATGTTAAATGTTGCCCATGAATTTTGGCCCTCACCATGTATATTTTACTGGTAAAAATAATAATTTTTATCTGGCATTT
The DNA here is from genome assembly GCA_024734555.1 of Trochalopteron elliotii. NCBI lineage: Eukaryota > Metazoa > Chordata > Aves > Passeriformes > Leiothrichidae > Trochalopteron > Trochalopteron elliotii. The sequence continues at coordinate 6,077,507 of JANPWX010000052.1, forward strand.
TACCTACATGCTCAGACGTTGAGTTTACTGGCCTATGCATCTATGTGAGCTTGTTCCCTGGTGTGACAGAGCCTGGCAAGGAGCACACCAAGACTTCAAGCACTCCACAGACCAGCCCCAAGCTGCAGCAACACTCCCCCTCCACCATGCACCCTCCTGTGCAGCTGGAGCTGGGCTCTGCTCCCTGTGCCACACCAGCCACAGCTACATGAGTGCTGTCTCAGACACAAGGTGGGGGAACATATGTCAGTCTGCAAAAGGCTATTAGACAGTCTCAGCAGGATACGAAACACAGAGTGAGCAGTAGTAAGTCCTGCCACATATCAACAGATAGAGTTTCAGGCTAGATCACAGAGACCAAATAACATATTTTCTTTCTTCTTCAGCATTTCTACGTGTGTTTCTTCAAACATTCATGCATTGCCCTGACATTATCTATCAAAAGCAAACACTCACAGAAGATGAGCATTTTGTTTATACTGTAAGTACCCTTTAGTTTCCATGAATACATTTAATGAGCCATCAGAAAATCCACAGCATTCTAAGACTGCTTTTTACACAAGCTAAGAGGCCACAGTATTGTATCACTAATCCCTACTCCATCTGTTGGCACACTCAAACTGAGGAATCCATAAGAAATGAGGAAACATTCTTCCCTCTTGTTCTGTTCTAAAAACCTGATAGTGCCAACTTGACCCATCAGGAGATCAGGGATTTCTAATTCTGTGAGCCACCCCCCAGAGTCTGTGGGGATGGGTTTACTGATGGAGCAAATCACCAGCCAACATGAGCAAAGGTGGAAGAATTATGCTATAAACAACTGTCTTTTGGGGAGCATATGATTGCTGAGTACCATAGTAATGGTGGTGGTTTGGAACTGACAGTAAACTATGTTTTTTCGGAGCTGAATCTATCAAGGTTAAACTCTCTAAATAATTACTTCAACAAAGTCTTCTCCTTCTTGCTAAGTATTTTTAATGGTATTTTCTTTTCAGAAATTGAGGAAGGAGGACTCTGGCAATGGTGAACATTCTCTGTGTCTGCTCCTGGGCTGTGCAACCACTATGGTGGCTCTGGTTGTAACTCAGGTGACTTACCCTGTTTTCAGCAGAATGCTTCCTCTTTTCTGGAATGCAATGATACTAAGAGAGCACTTTATGAATGTCATAGGTCTCTAGGTGCTCCTTCACAGAATTATGATCTGGGAAGTATTGTCTTTCTGTTAGGGTCACTATGTTTGCCAGTTTTAGTATCAGTTGTGCCCACTAAATACAACCCAAATAGTTTTCACGCAGCATCTTATCCACCAGAAACACCCTCAGTGGAGCAGTTTATCCTGACTTGTCTTACTCACAGGGAGTCACAGCAAGAACAAGACTATGCCATTGCTCTGTTTTATGCTTAGAGCAGTAGATTTCATGTTGTGGTTAAAAAACCCCAGCCGTCTGGGTTCTGTGCTGAAGGCACTGCACAATAGGCAATGGAGGCTGCATTTCAGCACATCCATTAGACCATCATAAGCCTGGAAGAAAAAATCCAAACAAAAGCAACCTAGTCATTCCTTTCTGTCCCCAAGTTAGCTTTCGCATTGTTCTGGCACAAAGGTTTATATGGGTACCTGGTAAGTCAAAATGATTTGCTCTAGGAAGGTGGCTTTTCAGTCAGTTTGGCACTCTGCTCCAGTTCAAAAAGCAGTTAAAAAATGCATAGGCTGACATAAATTATTCATCAAACAATAGATTAAAAAAAAAGCCGAAACAGTCCTGTGTCAGTAGATTAAAATTCACCAAGTAGAAATTAATATACCCCACCTTGCCCTATCTAGGACCTGTAAATGGAAAGTATTGAAGACCATGAAAATATAAAGCATGGTGTGCACTCATCTGCAATTGCAGTCAGTGTTGTGATCAGGGACCTGCTTCAAATAAGGCAGATGGGAACTGATGGCAGAGACAGCTCAGAATGAGGTTACTGCCTGACATGCTAATTATCTCCCACAGACAGTTTGCTTTGAGAAGAAAAACTAGTCACTAACCAGGAGCCAAAAGGTGCTGACAGCCCCATCTCTTGGTTCTTATGATTTAACCCCACCCATCCACTCTCCACTCCCCCCTGGGATGGGAAGAGAATCAGAAGAGTAAAAGTGAGAAGACTCATGGGTTAAGATAAAGATATTTTAATGAGGAGTATAAAAGCTGCATGCACAATCAAAGCAAAAGAAGAAACTCATTCATTGCTTCCCATGGGCAGGCAGGATTCCAGTCACTTCCAGGAAAGCCATGTTCCATTACATGTAAGTGACTTGGAAAGATAAATACCACCACTCTGAGCACCTGCCCCCTTCCTCCTATTTTCCCTCTTTTTATAGCTGTCCATGATGCCATATGGTTAGGGGATATCCTTCTGGTCAGCTGGGGTCCAACTCCTTGTGCACCTCCAGCCTCCTCATTGTTGGGGTGGGGTGAGAGGCAGAAAAGGCCTTGGTTCTGTGTGAGAACTGCTCAGCAGTAACTAAACCACCCCTTGCTTATCAATGCTGTTTTTAGTCCAAACTGAATACAAAACCCAATAACAGCTAATGTGAGGAAAATTAACTCTACACAGCCAAAACCAGCACACTCTGTAAGGCTCCCAAGTGACTCTCTGTGGAGGAAGTGTCTTGTCTGGGGAGTAATCATATATGCTTCACCAGCCTGTCTAATGGCCCACCAGGGCATTCAGAAAGTTAAACTTGTCATGGAGCCTTTTAGTGTTCCCATGGGACATTTTTGCCCATAAACCATGCCAGCACCTTTGGGTTGTGGCTAAAGGGAGGTGTGCCCTTCAGGGATGTGTGCAGGTAGAATCCTGTGAGCACCAGGACTGTGGGTTCAGCTCTCCTCTTCTTGATACTCAGGGATCAAGATTTTGGACTCATCTATTCTGGAGTCAGCCATAATTGGGTTCTGCTAACATCTTTCGTAATAGTTATTTTTTACCTTTTGTTTCCTGGTAAGGCCTGGTAAGGTTTCCTGGTTAGCCTTTTCATGGAGAGGATACAGCTCAGATGAGATTGCCTGCTGCCAGAACTGTGAGTGGAAATATCAACTCTGCTCTTTCACAATTACTTTGTTTCTCTCTCTCTTCCCTGTTGATTAAATGTCAGCTTCTTTCTTTGTTTTCTTCCCAAGGAAGTTAATTCTCCCCTCCAGCTGCAGCCGACCTCCTTAGTAGCACAAAGCAATATTGTGCAGTGGTTTCACAAACCTTTCCAGCACACTACCCCTGCTGCCTCCCCAGCGCTGCATGTGGCAGCTCACAGAAAAGACCAGGCACTTCCCTTTTATGATATACCATGGATATGTCACCACAGGATCCAGATGGCTAAACAGATGAGAAAAGTACAGCAGTAACTGCCCAGAAAAAATTGGTATAGGGCTGCTTGAAGAGCGGGGGCCAAACTAAGCATTAAGCATGAAAGTGCATATAAAAGCCTGCAGCCTCTTAAGAGTATAATTTATGAAACTGCCATTTTGATGAAAATTTCCCTTTCTATGAAAATTTCCCTTTGATGAAATTTTTTTCTTTTTATAAGGCTCCTATTGTGGTGTAAGTTTAATGACATTTCCTAAAGCTAATCTTAGCAAACAGTGAGAAATTTCACTTAATTTCTCTTCTGTGCTGTGTGGAGCAGTTGAGCCAAGGTCCAAAGAGCATTTAGCAGCTTCCAGAGGCACGTGAGTGAAACTCAACCTGAGTGATCGCAAATATTCCACTTACCTCACCAGGGTATACTAGAAACCCTCCTGAGATACCAAAACATTGCCTATGCAATTGAAACATTGCATTTGCACTCTACCCAGAGAAACTGGGTTTTTTTCTCTGAGCTAAGTAAGTACACAATGGTATTCTCAGGTGGGTATCTGGTTCTGGGACTAAATTTTCATATTTTTTTAGGATTATTCATCACTCAAAGCACAATCTCTTGTCTCATGTTATGTCCTGAGAAGAGGATGTACACTTCTCACATCATAGTATACTGTGATGAGCCCTGCTCCAGGGTTTGGGAGGCCAAGCTTCTTAACTATAACCACAATCTCAAAGTATGTTCTTGTTTCTTATGCCAAGATATTTAGAGAAAGAAACATCTTGTAGATCCCACTGGAGTCTGGTTATTTTGCAAAAAGTGCCCTACGTCTGAAAGGAGAAGAGCTGAGGAATGAGGAAGAACCTAAATAACAGATAAGACACTCAGCTAAGAATATAAACATCTTACTTAGGTTTTACTTAACGTCCCACATCTCAACCGTCACCACCCATTTCACAAATCAATTAATTCCATTTCCTCTGCAATCCAATCCCAGCCTGGGAACAGAAAAAAAAAAAAAACCCAACCAAGAAACCCTTATTGAAAAGTTGAAACAAGGAGAAGTTTTAATAACTGGAAGTGACACTGCATAATTGGAACACTTTAGAATTACTAATGAAGGGTTTCAGCAGGCACAGCACCTGCAGAAGAAAGATCACATGGCATGCTGGTAAAATCTCCATGGATTTTCTCAGGAGACCAATGCAGCTGGCATTCTACTCCAATCATTTTATGCAACATGGTTTCAGAAGGGAAATGAAAAATAGCTTCTTTAATTGAAACTATAGGGGTGGAGATGATTTTTTCCTAATTAGACAAGCTGTTATTTGGTAAATGTTTAATATTTATATACTTTTTATACTTTAGATACAAAAATGTGTGATACAGTAGATTATCTAATCATCCCTCTTGGTTTTCTCTTATACGTAATTTATACACTTATGTATTTGAAATTTCTAGTGTAATCAGAATAAAAGGTGTTTTCGTTATGCTTCTGCAGTGTTTCATTCAGGATATGCAAAGGTTCCCCATGGCATGGGTGAGTGTCATACAAACCAAAACCAAGGAAGGCAGCATACTGTGGCATATGACACATTCAACAGTGATACTCAAAAGGATTACAAGGTCCTACTCACTTCTTCAGATGTGGGTTGCATCAGAAACTAGATTCCTTGTAATAATAAAAACATCAAGTCATCAGAAAAAGGGTGTATGTTGTTATTTTTATCCGCTCTGCTTTTTACACTGTTTAGGTCTTTCTTGCAAAATCAGAAAAATAACTAGTTGTTGGAAGCACAAGAAAGATTGGAGCTGCATTCAGGGAAAATCTTAGTGATAGGAGGTCAATGCAATATATTTATTTTGGGAAAATGTTGTACAGTAGTAGGCATCCACTTACATAAAGATAGTTCTTCATAGAAATTATGCTGCAGAAATCAAGATAAATCAGTGTTTAAATACCCTTTTTTTGTACTGTACTTTTTAAGTATTAGTCATTAACATGTCCTTCACTAACCATTGCAGCCATTCTTATGTACTGGAAGGAAATTATTTTGTACCATTGTGAAAGGTTAAAATGAAAACCAAAGAGACTTGCATGGCACATGACTTTAATAGAAAAAGGCATGCATTATGGCAGGAATACATACAAGAATCAGTAGGATTTAAAGGGAGCAAGAGGAGTAAACAGCCAATAAAGTCTCTGCAAAGAAGTGTACATTGCACAAAGTCAAAGGACCATATTGAATTCAAAGGTAATTATCTTCCATATGGTCTTATGGAAAATTTAGGAGACAGAAGCCAGAAAAGGTGTCTTCTTTCCATGAATATTTGAAAGATGAATGTCCGAGGGATAAATCTTTTCTTACCTGCTTTCTTTCCACTTAACATTGTCTCTGCCTCCAGTCAGTCACACAGGGATTAACTGACAGGCAAAAAGGAAATGTCATGGCCCTGTCTCTCTACAACACCCATGTCTACAGCTTGGTGTGTTACATATATTCCAGGTAATACAGTATAAGCATGGAGAACACCTTTCCCTTTTCCAAGTCACCACTGAGACTGGTCACAGTCCTTTTCAGAACTGGACCAAGTTTCTGTAGGCAGAGTTTATGTCTCCACTGACTGGCAGGCTTTATTATAAAGCAGGACTGCCTGTTCTGCCAGGGGCAGTATCTCAAGAAACCTTTCCAGGAACAACATTATCTACAACACAGAAAATAAAACCTGCTCAGGCTCAAGGCACAGATTAGGTTAATAGCATGCAATATTGAGGACATGATAATGAGAAATTGTAGGTTAGGGACTGATTATTTTCTAGTACTGCTAATTAGGGATCTTAGTGAACAAATGTCATCAAGCTTCCTGCTAAACATATTTCCTTAATTTTTTTTTTAAATACAAGAGAAAAGATAAGATTGTGTAGCTCATTTTGTCCAAATATGAAGCTGCAAAAGATGAGGCTGTACAAGTTTTTTTTCTATTGAAGTATATAATGTTTTTAATGAAAATAAATATTCTAATCTCCTATGATTTTATGGAATCGTAGTTTTATCCATCGAAAGTTGGTGAGAAACACAACATCACAATGGAACAGTGCAGTGCATTGTAAAATCTCAATCCTATAAGTGGTCAAGTGTTGTTTGCTTCAAATTTATAAGCAATAAATAATTTATAATAATGAATAATTCAGTCTTTCTGAAAAACAACTATCACAGTCAAAAGCCAGTGCTTTCCATATATAACTTTTTTGGGTTTGCATTGTCTTTTCATTAATTTTAGCAGCCTAAAGCAAGTGTCTTCCATAGATATAATAAAGTATTATTTTTGTTTTATGGTGTCTATTAATATTTATTAATTTTTTGACACAATTTAAATTTTTGGCATAGATTAATATTTTCTGTGTATATAAAATTCAATGCAGTAAACCAGAGTATATTATAAATAAATTGTGTATTCATATGTAAGAAGCAGTCTCTGTCTTTTCTGAATAAAACTCAAAAGGCATATTCACTGCATAGCTGATATTAATCTTGTGATTTCCCATAAGATTTTAGTACAAGTGTGTCTTAGCTCAGTTAATGATTCACGTTCCCTTGGGTTTCTAGGATGAGTTGTTTCATAATTGAAAAAATGCAGATGAGCTTAACAACAAACAGCAAGTACAGGTGCTGTCATTTTCATAATTCTTTAGGAAAGAGACTATCACATTAAACAAAGAACAAGGACTTCAGTTTTATCCAAGTAGCTAATCTCCATAATCCATCCATTCAGTTTATCTCCCTCTCTATAAATTAAAACAGACAAAAACTGGGCACAAGTGTTTGAGCACTACAGGGTAGATGGAAAAAATGTATCAATTTAAAGATGCTATTCACAAATCTTGTTTTCTCAAGTTTTTAATTTAATGTCATGCAGAAAATGACAGAAATTTAATACATTTTTAAGTTCTTTTAGAGATTAGTTCAATTGGTGGCTTTCTTGTTAAAGGTAGGTGCTGTCACTCCTAAAGTATGCAGTGAAGGACAGAGTTACCCACACTTAAATAGCCAGGAATTCCAGTTTAATACAATACCGTTTATTGATGCTGTCATCAACAAGATACTCAAACAAATTTCAGAGAGGTAGTTGGATGAATTTATACACCATAGAAATGGTAATAAAAGTAATAGTAATAAAGATTTGAAGTAAAAGGCATATACAGGGAAAGAATGAAGACTGCAAACCACCAACTGGTTACTTGCTTTATGATTTAACCCAAAGGTTTTCACTGACATTACCTACCTTTCCCTAGTTCCTTTGCTGAAGAGCTGTTGAGCCACAGAGCACCACAGGCAGATATTTAATATCAGAATGTAGAGCTGCTGTTTATAAGCAAATCTGTAATTACCAGCATCATTCTGATTTCATGGAGAAAATGTGACAGGCCTTACAAAGTGATATAAATCCTATGGAAGATAGGATTTACAGCCCGACATTATTTTTGGTCAGGATTCGGACTTATTTCCATAGTTGAGACCCTTAATTTTGTAGTCCTATTCTCTCTAAATAGAAAAGGAGATATATGTTGAAATAGGTCTCTCAGAAAAAAATAGTGAAGAAATAGTGAGGGAAAGTCAGTAAGCAATCTGA
>JANPWX010000052.1:6085492-6311503 GCA_024734555.1 Trochalopteron elliotii
CCTTTTTTGCCTTGTTTTCCCTGTTTCTGGTGCTCAGTGTGCCACACTGCATCAGATATAAAGACAATTTCAACAATCCATGCTTAACAATAAAGCTGTCTGATGTGCTCCAAGACCTGATGTGAAATTACTTCACAGATAAGCTCTGCAGTAAACTGAGGCTGTGTTTGCTGTGGCAGATGTGTGTATCACTGCTACCAGTGCAATGCATTGGTGCTGAACCAGGAGATGTCTACCCTGCAAAGTCCCAGAGGGAGAGATTTACTGTTCCTGGCATGGACGGCTGAATGACTCTGCATGATTTATTTACCAATAACTTAATCAACGAAGACATTGTATTTCTCTTAAGTTATGTCTGCTTTCTGGTTTGATTTTTCAAATACTCTACTATTACCCCAGTCTTTTCACCAAACTGCTTAAATATATTGAGTGAAGTTACAGTTCTCAGAAAAGACTATGAAAGAAATTAATTTGATTTTATGTAATTCAAATTCAACCCACATAAGCCTGAACATTTACAACAATTCAAATTAGAGTCATTGCAGTTTTAATTCCTTCATCTTCACTTTCTGTCACAACAAATTAAGTTAGATTTGCTGTTTTGAGGTTTTTATGGCTGTGTTCTTGCTACTTAAATTAAAGACCTTTCTAATCCATGGCATGATGTCTAACAACCTCAGAAACAAGTTATGACATCAATAGGATTATGCTTTTATGAAAATGATGGCAAACCACAATCAATAAAACATTCCATAATGTTATCAGCTAAAGGGAAGAAATATGAGAAATATTTGGGAACTTAAACACAAATCACAGCAGAGTAATAGGAATATATATGTATATTTTCACTCAGCATTTTGGAGGTTACAATTATAATTAAAACCTAATAAATGATTAATGGATTAATATATTCAACATATTTTTTTTGTAGAATAACTGAAAAAAACTCTTTTTTTTTTTTTTAGAATAACTGAAAAAAAATAGATATTGCATCAGAAATATTACTTATTCAATCTATAGTGCCAGTATGGTTTGTTCTGACCTTCACTTTTGTATTCCTTGGATGTGCTGGGTCAGGGAAAGTATATGTTATGATTCCTACTCATTATCTTGTTAATTAGGTCCCAAAACTTTGGAAGAACATGTCTGAAATTTCGTTTTCTGTAATTTCTTCCAAAATATGAAAAAAATTAAAATGCTTTAATCAGTAAAAAATAATAAAAAATCCTTGCATAATTAACAGTGTCCTTTTAAAATGTATTTCCCTCTTCTTTTATTCACATTCAGCTTTCTAATATCCTTAGCACTAAACAAGCTATCTGGACTTTATCTGGCAGTTTTGTGATATGTACAACACCACCACATTTCATCAGCAAGCACAGTGACAGATCAGGTGTCCACTGCTTGTAGTTACATGTCAGTGTTCAAATGATGAGTAATTACCAGTGACAGACCCAGCACCGCAATGGGAGGAATCAAGGGTCAGGGGAAGAGATGGAAGTGGCAGTGTAGGGTACTCAAGTCACTGGGCATAGAGGTAAGCAGCAAAAACAATCTGCACATCAGCCACATTTTTTAATTTTGTTTTTTTGGGGGGGTGGGGAGATCCAGTATAATAGGCTAGAAGCTGCTCATTCTGCTCATATTTTGTGATTTGTGGTTCAGAAATTTTTGACAAGGGAAAATCACTTTATTCTTGCCTGGGTAACTGGCAGCAATTAGCTGCAGCTGAGTGAGAGACCACAGGCAGAGGCAGCTGGGAAACTTGTCAAGGAGACTTTTTCCATTGATAGCAAAAGGGAGACTAACACTTTCCAATTCTAGGAATATAATAACTTCAGGAATAAAATTTACTCATATGAACAGAGAACCTTTTTGGTATTAAAAGAGTGTTAGGAGACATAAATTACATACTGTTCCCTATGAGATAACCCTGCCTGACCAACATGCAAGCAGAACTCCAAAGGCACTCTTGATCATCTGGCGTAATGGAACACTGAGTGCAAATGTGTTCTGGGACTTGTTGATTTGGAACTGAAGAAACAACCTGCTCAGAAAAGAAAGACTGAAAACTGAGAATTGAAGGGACAGCTCTGGTTTTACTGACAGTTCCTAAAAAAATGTGAACATCTTCCTTACATGGGCTACTTGGTTCTGCAAATGGAGAGTAAAGATACTGTTTGGAAGAAGGACACTGGAAAGGTTATCCTTTGTCCCCCAGACCTGTATCATGGCTGTCTACTTGCTGGGCACAGAGATTTCTTCTGGCAAGCAGAGTTTGCCAGTCATTTCCCCACAATACCAAGTAGAAGGCAACTGTTAATAGAATTCTATCGTTCTCCTTCTTTAGTGCTCTAATTAGTGAAATCTGACTAGACAGGTACAAATAGAAACTTCTGCCTCAATCTGAAAAAATGAGGGTGCTTCCTATGTTTGCATGCTCTGTGCGTTCCCAAGAAGATCCACCTTCCCTGGAAATCCACGTACACATATGCTATGTGGATGATTGCTTAAAGTTGTCAGGGTTTATGTTTAATATAACAGAAGGACAACTAGCAGAACTTCTCAAAAATAACGAATATTGGTACATCCCAAAATGTAAGGTATAAATGCAAAGAGTAAACAACAAAACCTCTCAAAGATCCTTTCTAGTTGGTAAGAGTAAAGACTTTTACTGGAAAGCTCCACAAATTTCAAAAATTTCCTCTTTAATAAAGCTTGCCCTGCAAAGGAGTGCTATGATTTACCAGCTGAACATCATGAGGCAGAAGAAATTTTGTGAGGATGGTGACTTTCTCTGTGAATTCTGCACTTTTCCCCATGTGAAGCTCTCTTTCTTACATCCTTGTCTGTCACCGTCACTTCATGACCTTAGAGAAATGAACTGCCCTTAAACTCTGTTAGGGGAGGAATGGAAACCAAATGACCCTAAGCTTGCTGGAACAGATCCTTCCTTGCCTCCCTCCTGAGTATCTGCTGTGGGACACAGCCAGAACACCCACAGCTCATGGGCTGTCTTGAGGCTGGGGTACCCCAGGATGGTGGTACCCCCAGCTGAACAGCTGCCCCCAGGACAGTGACCAGAGCCTTTTCGTGGGGTCAGGTGAGTGCTGGCAGTGATTGCTGCTCCTGATTGGCACACAGGCAGATGCGTCTTTAAAGTTAGGGAATGGGAAGAAGAAAAAAAGCAGCTTTGGAGGCATTGTCCAGCCATATGGAAAATAATATGTAAGTCAAACATTTTTGCATATAGGAGTGCTAAAAAGAACTATCCTTCAGTTTTATGGCCTTAACACATAAATCAGAATGTGGGGGATAAACAACCTTACCACACACCAAGAGGCAGAGACAGCATTTTTAAAGAGAAAATGGTGAGCTGCTTAAGTAAAATACGAAATGTTATTCAAAATAAAATATCTATTAATTATTCTGTTTCAATGGCAAAATATTCCTGATAGCTCCTTCTAGAAACTCTCAAAAAGACCAGGGGATTGTTTCAGGTACTTGACTGTTTATAACACAGATTTATGGGGATATTCTTTACATTATATCTCTTATACGTGTGGTGAATAGCTTTTTCTCCCTTAATTTTATAGGCTTATATTAATATCTTCTTGCCTTTTATTGATTTCATTCTCAGAATTTAATTTGCCTGAGAGGATTTATAGTGTGATTCTCATACATGTATTGTATCTTATCTATCACAGCTAGCATTGGGTTTAATGCTGTGAATTCTCATTGTCACTTGATATATAAAGATGTAAGGCAGAACCATGTTTTAACTTACTTTTAAAATGTTGTTTCCTTATTGCCATAATTGCATAACTTCTTCGATATAACTGTTGCTTTACATCATTAAATTTCCTTCTGCTTATTGCTCATCTATGCTAAATGAAATTCACTTCATTCACAAACAGAGCGATGTTTAGTTGTTGTTGCGCTCTTATTAATTTGTTCATGACCCCTAGGGATGCCTGTTTCACTCTCATCTATGCAAAAGGAATTTAACTATGTTGTGTCTTCCTAAAGGCCATAATTATTTAATTAAAGCTTAGAAGATAAACTCAAAAAGCTACAATATCTAGCGCATAAGTTGGTTTCTCTTTGCAGAAAAATATATGACCTTTAAAGAACCCTTTTCTGAAAAACAAAAACTTTGAACAGAGTAAAGAGGAAATGACATGTTCATTTTGTTGTATTAGGAAAATGCAGACTGGAGCTAACAAGAAAGGCTCCTATGTGGACATATGTAAGGGTGTATGAGAAGCTAAGTTTTTGGGCCATCAGTTCTGAAGAAAACAGCTGACTACATTTTGGACCAAGATTCAGGTCTAACACCTTCTAAAATAAGAGGATTTTCTCCCAGGCTTGAAGATAAAATATTCTGTCCTGAAAACCTTCATTTTCTTCCAGCATAATATTTCAATTTGATTCTCATTTGTTTGGCACTTCATCTTATTTGGATTATTTTTCATCCAATTTCCCTCTGATTACAACATCCTCAGCAGGTTTCCTCACTTGTAGTTTTCAAAAGGTGAAAGAAGTTAAATTGAAATTCATATCCCACTGAAGCATTTTCACTTGACATCAGAAGAAACATATATTCTTCTAATGCATATATAAATCTAAGAACTAGAAAAGTGTTGAGTTCCAGAGTGCACATAATGCTAAAATGCTATTTGACAGGATTCATTTTCAGAGTAGAAACACATTTAATCTTAAAAGATATCATGACACATTAACGATTTGCCTACAGATTCCTGGTAGTTTTAATAGTCTTCATGGAGCCTCTTGAGTAGACACTAATTTTCAATGGTCCTTGTGTGATTTTGACAGTGTTTTAACTATTGTGATTGAGAAACAGTTTTATCCACAAATACTGTTTGTCTGAGAAGACATTTCTTTTGAAAGGCTCCACACACTAATTATGCCATTAAAATGCTACGAAATAAGAGCTCACAGCTGAGGTTGACTTGAAGTCCTCAGGAGTATTACAGCCCTTACAAATTCTAAACAGTTATGTTAAACCTAATTTTATAACAACCATTTAGAGAAAATTTAACAAATCTGTGTGGTTTTATATATGTTCCTTGTTCTCTACTTTCCTAAAAAAAATCATACTGATGTTTTCTGAATATGATTACTCTCTGGAATATCAGTATTTCCCTTCTATGTATGGTATTAGAGATTTCACTTTTTCCAAGCAGAAAGATCTTGGTGTACAGTTTATGCTGTAAGGGAGCAAAGAGAAAATAATTTAATTATGTCCCTCACACTGTCTTGAGACAAATTTCCCTTGGAGTTTGGCCATAAGGCAGATGAATTAAGTGGTTTCTTGTGGGGGATTTTTGAGGTTTTTTCTTTTCTTTGATTTTTTTTCCTGATTTACCATCACTTTATCCCAATATATTGCCTTTGAGACCTGATAAAAGAGAACCTCTCATTTTTCTGCTATGAACTATCCATGTGCAAGCACTGATTTCAGTGGACATTCATTTTATGCTATTATTGAGGAACAGCATTTCAGTCTTTCTATTCTTCAAATCTTTTGTCTGATCTCTATAACAAATGTTTTCACATGATCAGGATTTAAATGCTGCCACATTTTCAGTGTTAACTCTTCTACAAGCTGTTTTCTTTATTGGATTCATTTTCCCACATAATTCACTCTAAACTGCAATTTATTTAAATTATGGACTGACTGGGCAACTAGGGGTAGTGATTCAGATGGTTCGAGGTTTTTCTCTCTAATATTCATTTCAGTATTTGCCAAAATCCCTTTTTCTAAGTATATATTTAAAAACCTTTCATTTACTGATTTACTTTTGGCTTCCTGTAAAGATTCATACTGCTCTAGCTGCCGTAATCAATAATTCATTATGCCCTGGAGTAGAATCTTTCTTTTTCTCTTTGGCTTCAGTATGTTGCAATTACAAAACCAAAATGAAATAAGTAAAAGGCAAATTTATGGACCCAGATGTATTAATTGAAATTAAATTGTATTTTTTTGAAACTGTTCCTATTTGATGTTGAATATTCCTGTAGAAGTTAAAATGGCCACACTTTTTAAATATATACTTCTATCATCCCTTTTGAGGCAGAGTTGGCACACAGCAGATCTGCAATTTGGCTACTGTAGTTTGAGGAGTTCATGTGCAGTTAAGGGATTCTTTTTGATATGAGGGATGCTTTTTGATGTCCATGTGACTGAAAATTTCATTTGGAATAAAATGTAGGCTTGTTCACTTCACCCATTTGATGGCCCTACTCCAGTAAAAGACTGCAGAACATTACAATTTCCTGTGAACCACCAAACTGCAGGAAAGGTGAATGATTCTCTGCCCATATGGCATCATGCTTAGGTAAGGATCTCTCAAGCCAGATTTTTAGGGCTTGGGCAGGCACACAGGAGATTACTCAGTAAGTCCAACCACGTGTCTCATCTGACACAGGTTATGTATGTCAGGACACCTGAGGGGAGCAAGAAGAAACAGAACAAAAGGAAAACAGCTGCACAGAAAACAGAGTCCATGATTTGGAGAAGAAAAACAATGAAAAAGGGGATTAACAGACTCTCTGCAACTATATGGCTCAGAGAGCAAACAATACTTAAAAATAGTGACAATGTAAGTTTTTGTGTGCAGCCTGACATAGATATGCAAACATACATTGCTGAATAGTAGTGTGCCATGGAGATCTGGGGAGCCTTGTGGGTAGGGAGGAGGCAGAGATGAAAGCTGGAAGCCTTGCTAAAGGACTTAAACCACTTGTTAATGCACTTTCCATTGTGCAATAGGGCAGAGATTGTGTCCCCACTCTGCTCAAGCTATCACTACTGCAGGATCATGCCGGATCAGACCGGATTGCTCCTACAGATTTTGTAAGAGAGAATCATGCTTTAAAGTTCCTCCTTGGCAGGCACAACATCAATCATCCAGCAGGTTGTTTGTCTTCTCTTCACCGCTGAGACGTTGAGAGGAATTCATCAAGTATTAATAAGGCCTCTGGGTTGCTTGCCGTGAGCTATAAAACTGCGGCCAGTGATTCCATGCTTTGAAAAGAATATATCTCTGTTTCAATATATGTTAAAGGTGTTTTTTGAAATAATTAAAAGCAGAAATACGGGATATGGTCAAATCCTTATAAACAGGAGCCCAGTAGCTCTTCATGTTATACCTCAATTACTTTGTTGAAACACTTTCATCTCTACCCATGATAACACCTCTACACAGATGTGCCAGACAGAACTGGCTTGCCAGTGAAATCATATCCAAGACAACTGTGAATTGGTGAGAAGCAGCTTTTGAAAAACACTGCCCAGTGGAAGAAAAATATTTTATCCATGCATAATAGGTATGGTTTATCATACTTCATACAATGACACTCTGAAAATAGAGGCTCTTTGAGCTTATTAAGTCATTCAATAGACCATCAAAAGACATAAAAAAATTCTAGTGTCTTCAGATAAATAGACTTGCAAAATAAGCTCTAATTCAAAGCCCTATGTGTGAGCATAACGTGTACATGCTCGTGTCTGTTCACACATCACAGCACAGACAATGAGAGCATGACTGAACAAAAAAGCACTAGATGCACTAATGTTTCAAAAGCTGGGGACTAAAAGAAGGGCAGAGGTAGTTCCTGTTTATATTTGAGTACAATGTGTAGGTTAGAAATCTGATTCTGGGATCAGAGCCATGTAGTGCTCTGGGGAAAATATATGTATTAGTATTCTCTTTCTGTAACATTGTTCAGAGCTTCCAGTCTCATTCCATTTGCACAAAATATAAATGAAGGCACATTAAACAAAACATTCTTAGGTTTGCTCTATTAATTTTCTTACTTGCAGTAAACCTTCTTATCCCAGTGAAATTGTTGTTCAGACAAACTGCCCTTGAGGAGTATATCAGCCTTCAGAGGGATGCACAGAAGGTAGGTGAAGTTCTGTTTTCCTATAGCTAAGTGATGCAAGAGCTGCTACTGCATACTGCCAAAAAACTAGGGGAGCCAACATACAAGATTTTATCCCAGCACCAGAGAGAAGGATAGACTCAGTAGCAATATTTAATGTGCTTTATATTTAACAGTGATTAGTTTAATGTTCATATAATTTGATTACATCTCAGACTGCTTATATTTTCTTTAAGTACTGCAGTAGCATTAATTTTGAAACAGTCACCAAAAGGAGAGCTATCGAAGAACAGGGGTAAATACTTCTCTCCCTAGAATCCAATCACTGGATTATGAATATACCATCATTGTAAAAGCAGCATGAGAGGAACTGTGATAAAAAAAGAACACTTTGAGGATGATCAGTAAAATGAAAACAGCTTACCTATTGAAAAGAATATAATAATTCAGCCCATATTGCATATCTGGACTTTATTTTCTGTTACTGACTAGCTATTAGGGACAAAAATGAAGAAGGGTTTTATCTTCCTATTTGTATGGTTCAAGCAAATGAGCTACAGTCAAGAAATCACAAAATAATGTAATAAAATGTTATTTTATTCTGAAATTCTCTATGAATTGCATTAGTGGTGGTTTACTGTAATAAACCAGCATTAAAGCAATTCATAGAGAATTTCAGAATTCTATTATACAAGCATGACTATGGGCAAGGTATTAGTTATTCATCACATTTTATGGCCCTTTATGCGATTAAATGACAAGAGTATTCTAAAGGTCAAATGTGAGATGCAAGAGGCAAAAAAAAAAGCCAAACATTTTCTTGTTGTTGAACATTTTTTTTGTGCTGTACTTAAGTTGCCCTAAGGATTTTTTTTCTGTCCTCAGAAAGTCAACAAGCAAACAATTTGAAAATGATTAATATTGATTTTACAGAATACACCACAGTTCTGCTGGAATTCTTCTGTCTGCAGCAGGAAGTTACATTTGTTGTTTTGAAGAGAGGACAATTAATATATTGAAAGGAACAATGTGCAGAAAGTACTGTATATCCCTGAGGCTGATGCTGATGCCTCTCACTGCACCTTGTGCAGGGCCTGTTTGGCTGCAGCAGTACAGATACCTGACTTGGTGTTTCACAAATGCAGAATGGCCTAAATCCCACTCCCAGGGGATCTCTTGCAAGGAGAGGGGTGTTAGCTGAGGGTCGGTTCCTTCCATGTCTAGGGCAGGAAGTGCAAAACTGAATCGATGGATGTCCTCTTTCCACAACTCCATTCTGGGAAAGCCCTAGCTCAGCCTTGTACTGGCTCAGTTGCTGCTGCCAGCAAGTGCCAGTTCCCTACATGCAAAGCCAGGACCCACAGGAAGAACTGACAAGCAGTAAGAGAGAACCAGGGCTGCAAATAGCTTGCTGCTCTTGTATTAGCCCAAGGGATGCCAGCAACCAGGATTTATTGTATGGATACAAAGCCTCTGCATGGTCGTGGGTCCTGGCATATTTTACAACAGGCTTCACCTGCCCCAGTCCTTGTAGCTTAGAAGCATTGAAAGATACCAGAAAATCTTGATGTAGCTTCCCACAAGTTTATTTTTCACTCAGAAATACTAATGGCCATTTAACAGCCTAAAGTTTAGCTTGACTTGTTTTTTCCATGAAAAAGGTGGTCTTTCAGAAGATAAACCATTTTATATAGCTTAATTTAAAGAAGATTTAGTTCCAACTGTAAGGTTTCATAGGAGCTCCTTCATGTCCCATGGGGAACAGGTTTTTGCATTACCAACATCCATCAGTTATATCTGTCAGGAGTGAAAGGATGTTGAACCAGTGATCAGTCAAAGCAAATAGAATAACCCACCAGCTCAACAAAAAAGCTTTTTCTACAGAAATCTATTTTATCTGTGGGTTTTTCCAATGAAACTGTAAATTTACACAACCTTTGCATTGGAAAACAGCTTAAGAAGTAATACTTGTAGATAAGGTCATTGCAATTTTACACTGACTATTCAAAAGTCCTACTTTCTCTAAAGAAAGTATCCACCCTTCTTGTCTGCTTTCTGTCCATTTTTGGTCTGTTTCCTTCAGGTATGGTACATAAAACATAATAGCAATTATAAAATATTTAAATATAGTAATTCAAATAATTAATGTTTTCACAGGCATACTTTCACCAACAAACACCTTTTGAACTCTGTTTCACATACTGTAAGTGGAGTTTGGCATTTGCTGGTTTAAAACAAAAGCTTCTTCCGTTCAGAGACAATTTCTTGTTTCACACAGGCTTTAAAGGTGAAGCAAAAAAACTTGCCACTTCATTCTTCCTCCCATACTCTGATTGGAAGGGTAACACAACCAGTGAATTAATAACTAATTTGAACAGGAATAGGGGTTTATTCCATGTTTTTCCTCCTTTCTGTCACATACATAGAAACTTTTCCTTTCTATTTAATTAGCTCACATCATTATTTAGCACCATTATTTTCTACAAGACACTACCAGTGTTTTAAAATATGTCATATTAGAATATTCAAGATAATTAAGGAAGTCTGTTATTCCATAAACTTGTCTACTGCTTTCAAAGAGAAGAAACAAGCTCTTATAAGATACTAATTAATGAACACGCTAAATTGGGTGTCAACAAGATATTTCATTTGGTTCTTTGGTTCTCAAAGAACTATTTCTTTGTCAAACCAACAGTACTATCAGCTTGAAACTGGCAATATCTAAAATATCAGAGCACTTCAGGAATATTTCTGAGGAATGATGCATGTATTTTAATTTGTGATAAATTAGGGGTTAAACCCCTTGAATAACATCACAACTTTAATATTTTTGTCTGTGTTGTTAAAATCAGATGATAGTATTACCTATTTGTGTCCAAGTTATCTTCAAGACCAAGTCTTGAATCTTAGGAAGGCAGGATGTAAGTTGCTATCCATTTTTGGTTTTATGGGTGGCAGTACAGGAAGTATGAGACCACAATTTTTAAAAATATGTATAAGCAGCAGTTCAGACTCTGATAACACTGATAATACTGACTCATTCTTCAGCCAGGGACTTGAGTGGGAATGGAACCACCACACATACTGCAAAAGGATTGGCAAGCAGCATTTGTCCATCTCTGAGCAGGGACGCTGGACCAGAGGACCTACTGTGGTCCCTTCCAACACTACCCATTCTGTACTTCTGTGATTCTGGGATTCTGTTATTTTGTGATCTCTATTCATGGAACATGTACTGCTAACAGGAAAATCTATAAATAGAATATGTCAACACTCTGATACACAATTTCTCCTCCACTACACATTGCTTTTTGCTTCAGTAGGTTGACTGTCAGCTGCATTCTCCATGCTGAGAGCACAAGGCAAATGCCCTCAGTGTATCTAAGGTCTTCTTTAAGGGGAATTGTGTACAATGTAATATCACAAACAGCTGTTTCTTCCAATGTGTCCATCAGCTGAGAACAGTCAGGACAGGCAGAACTCAGCTGTGCCATGCACTCATGGAAATTGAGGAAAAATGATATTCAGCTGTCATTCATACAAACAGAGCTTTCTATTCCCTTAAGTGGTTGTTTCACCAGTATAACTTCTTTCTTGGGACTTTGAGTCACTTCCTTGGGTCTTCTAGGCTTTCATGATGTGCTGAATCAAGTGCCTAACAAGAGACAGACTAAAAGAATTGGCTATGTCTCATTAAACCCAGTTATTTCCTCAGAAAATATCTGTAATGTGCAACTTAGTCAAAGAGAAAACATCTGGTCTAAATCCACAACAAATTTCCCATTTTTGCCTCAAGGTGTGCTGCTGACTGAGGCATAGATACAAAGGCAAAGTCACTGACTGTAGCTGACCAAAGAATAAGGCTTTTGCAGATGCTGTGTAAGTCCTGTACCTCATTTTTAAGCAGAATCTTTCTTGAGTTCTTGTGGAAGATGGAGTACCCATGAATATAAGAACATTGGGGATACCCCACAAAACTCACCTGTCACCAGCAGTGATCCTATTAGCTCTGATACCTTACCAAGTTTTGGGGGGGGAGGCAGGGGTGTAGGCTGTGATCTCACAGTCTGGTTGGAGGAGGCTTCCTGCTCACACAGGAAGCACGATAGTATGAATAAGTAGCTTCAAAGTGATGTTTCTATTAATCCAGCAGATTATGCAGCCTACCACTCTGCCTAACAAAAATGTCATTCAGCTTGATAAAAGCTACAGAAGCTACGTCTGGCTTTCAGGTAGCATTTCAAGTTGAACACAACGTTTGTTGAGCAATGAATTGACAGTATTTTAAACTTGAAACCAGATGACCTTTCTTTTCCTTCTTAATAAGCATGTCTGATGACACTAACTCTATAGGAGATTCTTACTTGCAATGGCAGCTGCAAAAATCACCTCATGTATGATTTTTGATAGGTCCACTGAGCACTTGTTAGCACAGGTGATCTGAAATAGCATTGTTTAGAAATTAAATTGAAAATTCAGACTTAGTGAATGTCAGAAAGCAGACAACTACCTGACATCTTGACTCCAGCATGATCCCTCCAACAAAAAATGTTTATCTACCAAAATGTCGGGATTGGGTGCACCTTTCTAACAGCAGAGAGCTATCAGGAGTATCAGTTTTTCTGTCTATTCATTTATCAAAGTCAGTTAATCACCAACCTTTTCTATTGACCAATAGCAGTCCAAATGCAACTGTTCAGTTTAGTAACAATTCTACTGATCACACTTGAGGTAATGGAAGAATAATGACTGTATCACTGGGAATTCGGAGTGCAAACAACTGCTGTCTATATCTACTGTTTTTCTTGTCAGGTTTCACCACTGTAACTGGCTAGATGCCCAATTCACTTTTTACACGCATATTAGAATAATCCAAATTAACGATGACTGATCTTTCCATGTATCATTAATACTAACTGCCAGTGGATGGCAAAATAGATCATAGACTGTATTGCTTGGCTGAATTTAATAAAAATAGAAAGACATACCACAGGGATATGAAGTGACCCAGGCTGATCTGAAATAAAATGTTGATGAAGACTGTACACTCTAAGTAAATAGTCCCACTACATATTCAACAAGGCTGAAATATTTTGGCTTGGAGAGAGTAAAGCAGCCAAGCTGTACTGAAGCAGACTGTTGAAGAGGCCTACAAACAGAAATGACTGAGTATTTCTGTGTGTTTCTCTTCATAACCAGTAGTTTCCTTCTGTTATCACATGAATTAGTTTGAATGGGTGTTGATAAAAATTAACTCTTCAAGTGGCAAAAACAAATCTCTCTTAAAAAACCCTAAGTGACAGACAAAGAGGAATTTAATATACCTACAGCATGTTAAAAGTAAAGTCCAAATATAAGGGGATTTAGGCATTGAGAAAGTGGCATCCAGTCTGAAATCATGAACATTAAGTTTGGGTGTATTTTCACACCATGTATTTATTTTGTGCTCACACATAAGCTATTCAGTCTACATTGTCTTCTATCCCTTTATAAACTTTATAAACTTATAAAAGGAGTCTGTAAATCTAGAATTCATAACTTTACTGTATTCATCCTATGTTAAAACTTAAGTATTTTCTCAAGCTGATCTTCATTTCTATGTCAGGATACTTCTGTTCCAGCTTTTTACCTAATAAAGGTAGACACTAGTGGGTGTTCCGATGAAAGCACAAACCCCAGTTTAATATTTTGAAACCAACATGCTTTTGCTAGAATGTTATGTTCTCAGGGTTGTCTTGACCATCACGACCCCGGAAACAGATAAAAACTCCTGGCCATTTTGGCTACAGGAATAACATTTATGTGGTAGTGGTGTTTGACTGACACATCACCACAATATGACCACATCAGTCATATCCTGAGGGCTGGAATCAAGGTGCATCAGATTATTTTTTTCAGATTGAAAAAGTTGCTATCTTCAAAGTGGTTTATTTTACCTATTGCACTGTTTTGTTCACATACCAATATAAACTGTCCAAGATGTACGAAACATTATGTTCTTGAAATCATATATCCAGTAGAAAACTAGGGGTCGCAGAACTGGAGATACTGTGAACATAACTACTTTTATTTGCAACTCAATATTAGTCCTGGAACATGGAGTATTAACCACCTTTGTGTGAATTCATCCCTTCAGGAATTCAACACCATATTAGAACAATATCAAAGCAGGAGCCATGATAACCAGAGGACAAGGCAAAGAAAAAATACTCCTGTTCCTCACTGCAAAGACTCAACACTATACAAAATGCAGCTGTTTTGGCAATAGTACTTACTGACTGCTTGGTATTTTATTTTTATGGGACTTTTATATGCAACTGATATTTAGTTCATTAAAATAAAATCCAACTGAAAAGAAATTTTTTTTTTATTCTTGATCCAGTTCAACAAAGTAACATAACTGTTTTATCTATAAAGATGTTCTGTAAAATTCCAGCTACACATTCCAAAATTAAATGATTAATTGGAACTGAATAGATAGAAAAGGGCCCTTTCCAGACTCCTAGCTTTCGACAATTTAAATTTTTCAACTAAGTGAAATGTTCAGCATTTGTTTCCATTTCTTTCTAGTGAAAGTTCTTTGGGAAAACCATTGTGTGGAACACTGTAAATTAGTTTCTTTGCATTTGGAAAAACATTAGTTCCTGGTTTAGTACTTCTATAATATGTTTTTTATTTTGACTGAATATTTCATTCGTCCATGAAATACAATACTGGTCAACTGCTTTTGTTTAACCTGAAACTATCCTTTTCCCAAGAAGAGATTAATATACCTTGTCTTGTATTTGTGTGTTTTCGCTCTGTTTCAGAGTTTTTTTATTTACCTTAAATATTTTATAGATATACATGATAATCTGCCTTTAGCTCCTTCCAGCAATGCAATAATTCACACTGTTTGTATTGTTTTTTGGGTTTTTTTAAATTTCTAGTCTATATCTCAACCAAAAGAATGCAGTTAATAAAATAAACTCTTGCTTTTTTGTTTGGGAACAGCACATTTTTTTTTTAATCTTTACCATGTTTCTTGTTTCTTCAAAGAAAAGTTATCTTTTTGATACTTTTGAATTCCAGATCATGTTTTCCTTCCCTAAACTCCTCTGCATTCACATGCACAGGTAGTTAATAAAGTCCTCCAGATCTTATCATGTGAAGCAAAAGAGGTAAGTGCAAATTTAATATCTTTAATAATTTACTATCAATATAGGTCAGAATGGAGAGTGTAAAAAAGCCTTGTTTCTCCACCAGGTCATTTAGCCCATCCCTCCACCTTCCTTCTCCCCAGGTCTGTCCCTGCACAATGACTTCTTTGAACACCTGTAAAAGTGTTTCGCAGCCAGAATTGGGGCTCTCTCCCATTTCACTCCAGCCTATCTTTCCATACCAGATCTACCTCATGTCTTTGTATCTTTCCATACCAGATCTACCTCCTGTCTTTGCTTTATGATCCAACCAAGAGAGGCTTTGCCTGTTTTCTGAACTTTGCCTCAAACCTCTTCTCCACTTCTGCCAGCACTAAACATCTCCTTGCTAAAACCATCACCTTTCCCTGAGTGCTCCATTTAAAAGCCTTCTTATACAAAAAGTAATTTAGTGGAATCGTAACCATAAATTGATGAGGTTTTTTTGCTTGTCTATCTACATTTATTTCTGGAAATGTATTATAAACATACCTGTCCCGCCTTTGTTAGGTATATTTTGCATATTAAACCTTCAAGAAAAAAAATAGATTAAATTTATTCATATATGTGTAATTTAAATATGCTTACATAGGATGGCTCCACTGAGCCACTACAGGTCTTACTGGCAGTTCTATCGCCATCCTTCTCAGATATGGATCTTTTACATCTTTTAATCACAATTTTGCCTTGAGATTTCTTTTTTCATAGCTGTAGGTCTTGCCAAATCTAATGAGAAGCCAGCAAATAGAAATGCCATATATGTCTGTGAAATCTAATCTGCAGCAAAATTGCTCAGACAAAGAAACATTCCAATGTAATGGAAATTTATTGTTTTAAACCTATTCTTATTATTTTAAATTTAACGTCCAGGCAAGTACCTAATTAAATAACACAAAATAACTTATTTTTCCCAAAATTTTAAATTAAAATCTGTGTAGTGCTGAGCCATTGCAGCCTCTCTGTTGAGAATCCAAATGAGTCCACCTAAGAAGGACAATGGTACTTTTTGTATTACCAATATGCATGATCAATTTAACATTTCTATTAACAAATCTAAAAGTAATTGCCTCAGGCTGTTTCATCTTTACCTAGCACAGTAAATGGAGAGATAATTCATGTTCTCAGGTGGTATTGTGATATTAGGGAGAAATTAATTTTATGCATATTTGGAAAAAGCTATACAATAATTTTTTGGGAAAAATAAATTTAGTGTTTGTAAAATATTCAGCCATGTCCATAACCAGAGACTCAGCAGTGCTCCTGTGGCAGTTCATCCTCCCCGATAATTGTCAGCATTCCCTGTGGCTGGGAAATCACATGAAGGAATGAAGGGACATCTTGGCATTTATGCTTTTTTGGTGAACCAACCCTGAAGATGCTTGATGTAGTGTTCCAGTGATGTGGGTATCATCTGCCTATTCACTAGGGTTTGGATAGAGCCCACTAACCTTTTCTTTACAAGCTTCTGAACACCTCACAACAACACTCTTTGGTCCAGGCCTTACTGAGACAGACAGTACTTGGATATGTGTGCAAGCAGTGAGACAATGAGCAAGACGAGTCCAGGGGAACCACCTGGGCGGTTGTTAACTCCTCCTCAGTGGTGCTGTGCAGAGCTCACTGAAGACCTGCCTCTTTTCCTCACAGGCTGAGAGTGCAAAAAATTTAAAATATTAGCTCATACGAAATTCTCATTGTTGCCAGTTTGCCCCAGAAAAGCATCCACCCAAGATGCACTCTTTTGATGTCAGTATTTTTGCCAATGACTTCACTTATCCAGTATTAATTTTGGGGGGAAGATGGCTAAGACTTTCATACTATCTGGAAAACAATTTTCTGCATATGGTTTGTTTTAATCCTGAGAAGTGGCAGAAATTATATTGTTGCTACTAATTTACCTCTTCTGATGAAAATGAATATTTTTTGTCACATATTACATTTAGTTCTCTCTGACTCTCCCCCCTCCCCAAGGTGTCACTGTTAGAATCACAGGAGCACTGGCACCAGCTGGCTGCTGCTACCTTTGTCTACCTCCTTCTCCCTCCTCGTGGCTGGTTTGTGTGAATCGCTCCCAGAAACATCCCTCTAGGATCTGATTTGCCAGATCTCCTACAGCACATACATAAAATGCTGCTATAGCACCCAGTAGGGTGTTACTAGCAGCATTGCAGCTCACAGTGTTTTGAAAAGTGCATAAGATGATTAAAATTGCAAGGGACAGAATTTTGGATAAATGCTCTCTTTTTGCTGTCATCCACAGAGAAGGCTGAATGAAGAAGTTAGAGTTTTCCTTTGGGAAGATCTTTGCAAGTAATTTTTTTCGCATTTTATTTCATAGGAATTTTTCACATTCCTGTCATATTTTTAACTTGTTTTAAAATTCTTTAAATACATCCAGAGATAAATACTTTCATAAGCAAAAAATTAAATAAACATATTTAACAGATTTCAAACTGAGATAAAGACTACTCCTGCTCTTACTGAGGTCCCTGAGGACAGTATGAGACAGGTATTTCACAGTCTAAAAGGCACAGTAAGACTTGACAATGATCTTGTGGCAACACAGAACACTAATCTGAGACACAAGAGACTGTGAAGTGTATCCGCAGTAAATTGTAAATGAAAAATTAAAGCAAGGACAAGTCTATCCATTAAGATTCAACAGAATTATTATTAGCATTAGGAGTTGTTAGCTAAGTGAAATTTTTATTAGTTTTACCAGCCAAATACAGTATCTCTGCAGGAGTTACTCAAAGCAATGCTACTGGAATCTCTGAGCAACAATGGATTAACTACCAAAGTAATTCTTCCTCCTGCCCAATAACCAGACTTGCTTGTCAATGTCATTAGAGACAGTATTAGTCTCTGTAACTTCATCATCCCTAATTGACAGAAAAGGGCAGACAAAGTAAGACAGTGCTGTGACATAAGGTATTCCATCACAATCCACAAGGGCATATAGTACATCCTTGCTCGTAGTTCAAAAGGAGAATAAAGCATTTGAGTTTCTAGCCTAGCCACTGTTCACTCTGACTTTTCTTTTTGCCAGTGTTTGGGGTGCTGGGGTTCTGCCACTGGCACAGCCAGCCACAAGAATGATGGCCTCAGTAAGTCACCTCAGCAGGTAAAAGAGCTCATTTTGACACCCCCTTGCTGGGCACCCTAAGAGTGGAACAAAGCTGCCCTTGCCCCTGCTGACAGCCTTGCTGACTGTTCTTGCTTTCCCACCAGCCCAAGGTAGGCTGCCGGTGCCAAGGTGGCCCTGTCTGGGTCACCAGCCCCTGGAGATGTCCTGTCCATCCCCACTGACAACAACCCTAGACCCTAGTCTGACATCTGATGAGGTGTTCATGGACCTTTAGAACATTCCTTTCTAAAATGTTGATTTTAAAGAAAATTTAGCCATTTAAGTTTGAATTAAAGGCATTTTCTTACAGATTAGATTTAACTCAATTTGTCATTTATCCTCAAGGAGATTTCAGTATTTAGATCAAGCCTTCACTTAGTGAAAAAATCTTCTGGAACATCTAACAGAAATGTCATCTCCTTCTGATTAAA
This sequence comes from Trochalopteron elliotii, assembly GCA_024734555.1. Classification (NCBI taxonomy): domain Eukaryota; kingdom Metazoa; phylum Chordata; class Aves; order Passeriformes; family Leiothrichidae; genus Trochalopteron; species Trochalopteron elliotii. The sequence goes on from JANPWX010000052.1 coordinate 6,104,140, forward strand.
GAAAATACAGAAAAGTTAAATCAGACTTAAACTGTTTATAATTCCTATGGAATAATTTGACTTTTATTACTTCTTCATTATTAATTATGGGGTGTTCATTAGTTAATGAACAAGATATCAGGTTTAATTATGTTTGTCATCCATACCTGTCATACTTACAATGTATTAGTGAATAATGTATCTAACATACAAGCATGCTTGAAGGAACAGTGCATAATCTGTTTTAATTATTCTCCATGTTTGTGTTTGAATATCACTCCATACAGGACCTGGCAGGGGTGCAGTAAATTTCCCCAGAACAGCCTAGCCTAGTGTGTGCTGTATTTTGGATTTGTGAACAAAATTGTTGATAACACAGGGATGACTTTTTTTTGTTTGTTTTCTGGTGAGGCAGTCCTGTGGGATACAAAACTTTAAAAAGAAGAATGAAATTTGTCTGGGGTAATGAAGTCCTTGGAAATGTTTTAGTTTAGAGGCCTGTGTTTAAAAAGGAGAATGAAGACCCTTATCCCAGACTCTCAACACCTAAATTTTAAGATCAATATTCAAATCTATATATCAATATCTAACTCCTAGTCAGAGTTCCCCAACACCATCACATAATAAGCAGTCAATAATTGTTATAAACATTTCTTAAGCACAAACATCTGTGCCTGTCTAAAGACTAAAGTCAAATAATGCAAAGTATTCCTGAATGGTGACCCATGTCCTTATAATGTTTCCACATGGAAATTTTCTGTAAGGTCAGACCTGTTTACAGCTATGGTGGTCACAATGGTCCTATTCAGTATTTACCTATCATGCCATCCTGCTAATTGGACCTTGGCTGAAGTATGCTTAATCCTAACAGTAGTAAGAATATAAATAAAATCACTTAATTATAAGGTATTTTCTTCAAGGAAATCAAGACCTCTTTTTTTTTTTTTTTTCCGCAGAAGTTGAAATCACTTGGCTGTTACAATTCCATTATTAAAATCCCTTCACTCCAATTTCATTATGGAGAAGAAACGGCTGAAACAGATGGTCATTCTCTAAGAGGGCTAATCTTCATTTATAAGTGAGTCAGCAATCTAAGTGCCTAGTAAAATAACTGTATATATTAAACATTTGTTTTGGGGAAAGGACAAAGAGTCTTTTACACATAATGAAAAATACAAACTAGTTGAATCGGTGTTCTGAGTACAACACATTGAACCTGAAAAATCAGAAAGGATAGTACCATATGCACTTCTGATATCAACAACACACAAAATAAAAACTCTGTACCCAGAAGCATCTTTGTTCATTTTCTAGTATTTCATGTTTGATACTCAATAAATATACTTCTGGAGTTAAAAGAAGTGTTGCATAATTATTTTTTGCATTCTTTTTATTCTGATGAGATCTAGTACTCCAAAACTAAGATTTACTGTATTATTGAATATTTTTGTAGGTGTTAAGTTTTATGGATATGCATATAATCTTTTGCTATTTTTTTAATTCAAATTACATACAACCAGTTCTAGTTACAGGCAAGTTTATTATGTTTAGTTTAATTAGCCATCAGTCTTAGAATGGATTATTAAGAGTTATAAACAGTTAATTCTCAGGTTCGTTACATTGAATTTAAAAATACATTATGTTTCTAGGCCTGGAGGCCTAACCAGAGAGACTCAGTTTCCTCACGGATTTCCCAAGAACATTTTGATTGTTCTTTTGATGTGAAACCAGAGGGTACTGCCTGCCTAGATCACCTGAAGGATATAAATGGTCAATGTGCAGGAAAGTTCCTCTCAATGTGTATGATGTTCCTAATCCACAACAACATCAGGTACATATCTGTGAGGGATTAATTAGAAACTAAAGGTCTGTAACCTCACCTGACAACCTCCTCCACTGACAAGTGGTTGCAGGAGATCCTCCCCCAGCAATGGCATCCCACAGTGGTATTCTTTTCTGTTCACTGACATAGGTTGTACTTCTATAATCTACAACCATGTCCTATAGGTAGAGCTTGCCTGCCTTGCTATGCAGCAGTGAACCATAATTTGGGATGCTGCAAGGTGCAGGTTTTGTTTTAAATAACAACATGAGCAGAGACACAGAAGTGCTGCAGTAAAGCTTTAGCTCGCTTATGAGAAAATTGGACATTTCTCAATTGATCCTGGGTCACAAGGCAATTTAAATATTTCACAAGTCTCCTTAGATCCTCTGGAAAATGCATGCAATTAGCTTTTAAGTACCTGAAAGAATAATACACAATCATAATACGTGATTAATAGTTGGTAATTATTTTCTTCTTCTATATGATATATTTTCAACATCCCTTAATCCTAATTAATTGTTAGTTGGAATACAGATGCTTAATAGATGCCAAGTACTGGATCTGTTCCACTTTTTTAACAGTGCAGAATATGCTGCACACGGCAAAAAGAGAGTTTCTTTAAATCCCTGGGCCAAGAAACTACCAGGAAATGGGAAAACCCAAGGCTTTAGAAGGCAGCTTGGATTACTCTGGACACTATGGAAAAGCAAACACCGTAGAAAGATTGTTATCATGGGAAAACACAAGTTGGGACATAGTGGCTAGTCACTGGCGACAGGATTTGATGTGATTTCCTAATTCTAGCTGAATAATTATCATGCTGATGACTCTTTGAAGGGAGAAAATTGGGGCTTTTATGAGTCACTATGGTAAAATGGCCCTGGAAAATGGAGATACTGATAGCTGAAGCACTGTCAAAGAAACTATGTAAAATAGGAAGGGGCCATACCTATTTTACCACTTTTGAGAAGTTAGAAGTGGCAAGGGAACAAGCTATCAGGGGACACAGGTGCTTAGCATTCATCTGAGTAGATGAATGTTACATGAATCACACGAAATCGTGCTTTTTCTCCTTGAAAGCAACCAGGAGAGTATCACACTGTGACTGTCAGTAGGAAACTTCCAACCTTTTATTCTCTCTTCCCCTTTCCTGCCCCTGGGATATCATCCTTATCCATCCCAAGGAATAGAAGAATAGCAGTAAAAGACAGTATTAATTGGCATTTATATGTTGAGGCACTTAAGACCTTTTCCATAGCATGTTGCACCTGAATATAAATTTCATGCATTTCAGTGGTGTCTGAAACTTGGATGCTCAGAGTGATGTTTATGCAAAGAGATTTTCTTGTCAAGCTAATGATTTATTTCTAGGTAAACTCAGGTCTCAGGAGTTGTTTCTATAGGGTGGATGTTGGGAGCACTCCCAGCCCCTGCAAGCACAGGCTAGATGCCAAGGCTATGACAGGGCAAGATCAAGCTAGCCTCATCCCTTCTCAGCCCACACCTTGCTTATAATGAGGAAGAAAATCTGGGCAATGAACACCTCCATCAGATCAAGGCACCAGAACTGGGGTAGTTTGGGTAACAAAAGGCATTGAAAACTTCACAGTTTATAAAGCCTCTCCTGCATGCCAGGAAATGAATATGATGCTCAGCAGGTGTTAACAGTGACCATGCCATGGAAAGCACCCTGCTGTGACAGCCTCTTCTGAGGAGCACATAGTTAAATAGAAACTGTACCACTGCAAGCACAGGGCCAGGATGCATCCCCTCTCTTTTCCACCAGACAAGTGGGATTTATGCTACATATGCTCTGCGGATGGAGAGGGGGGTTTCACAGGACATTGGATAGGGTTGGGAAAATGAAAGCAACTAGAATGAAGAAGGAGCTGAAATTTTTAATTGTTATTTGCCTCTCGCATTTTCTTCCTTTAAGACTAAGTCAGCATGGCTGTTGTGTGAAATGAGTGCAATCCTGACACAGTGCTTGAGCTCAGGTATAGCCTGAAAGAATCATTTGAGTGGTGAACACCTGGTTCAATAAGTGCTGGATTCAAAGCCAAGGACCATCATGGCTGGCAACGGTTTCAGTGTCTGTCATATTTTCTAAGACCCAGAGACACAAAGTCCTGGATTCAAAAGAACATAATAAAAGATACTTCTAGGTCTTGTGGTTGATGCACAAGGCTTGAAGATGTGAAATAAGAGATTCTTCAAGGCTCTAAAGCCAGAACATGAAGTAAAAGAACATTGCTATTATTTTTGGAAAAGGATGAGAAAGGGAATTAGTTGAGAATTGAAAAAAACCTGGGATAGGCAATCTGGTCACATTATAAGATATTTCGTTGTCACTTGCAGTGTTTCTGGGAAGTGAGAAAAACCATTAAATGCCATGACAGGACTTTGTGGGGCATATGAGTAATTTTATTTTCCTGTAAGAGGATTCAACATTCAAAGATCGAAACTTGAAGCCTTAATTTTCATCCTGAAAGTAATTAGGCAACAAGCAATAAAACACTATCTCACCCAAACGTTCATCTCTTTTTCAGTCCTCTCTTCCTTCTTACTGCTCTTCTGAGAAAATGCTAGCTCTGAAAGCCATCCAGGTACCTCCTGTCTTTCCTGGGTTTCATTGCTCAACAATCAGTTGAGCACTGCAGCAGAGGTCAGCGCTGAAAGGAGAAGGATTATTTTAAATGTCCCATTAGCTATGACAGTTTATTAATCACTGTGTGTGATTGATCACATGGGCTTTGCATTTACACAATCCTTGAAGCTATGATTCACAACAATTCTAAATATACTTCTACAGTGCTCTAACTCAGCCCTTTGTTCCCTTCCCTATTTTGGTGCAGTTAATTGCTCTTACCCAAGTTCATGGCCTGAGATTTGACCATAATAAGCAGTATATTTTCCTTTTTTTAATATAATTTCCCTGTGTATCAGGATTCCATTAACTCTATTCCCATTTCGCAATTATACTATCAGCTTACTGTTGTCTTCAAATATAATCAAAACATTTTCTATTTGATCATCTGGGTCATTGAAAATCACATCTGATAATACCACTCCCTTAGGACTCATTCTTGTAGAACATTACTCAGTCCTTTTCAGGGTGTATCTGAATCACTGATAATGAATTCACAAGTAGAATTTTCCCATGATTTTAGAAATTTTTTCCTCATCTAAATATTCCTTAGCTTGGCTACTGGACCTCTATACAGCATAGTCTTAAAGTCTTATATAAGTCAAGGTATATGGCATGTATTTCTTCTTCTCTCTGTTACCTTGAGTATTAGGAAAATTATTTGATTTGAAATGCTGTATTTTTATAAAATTCATTCTATTACTACTCTATGTTTTTTTTTAGGTCCTTAAAAGTAGTCTGTTTGTCATGTTGGTTTTGGTAGGAACTATCAGGAGCTGTAGGTTTCTGCATAATTATTTCTGGTGTCTGGTGCCTGGCAGCAGGTATGGGAGCATGTCTAGCAGTGACGGCAGTGGAGCCCAAGTTTCCCAAGCTTAGGTGTGCACAATTAAAGCTGTTACCAATAAAGCAAACTGTACTGGTTAGCAGTGTGCATTTAGCCACATTCTGAACAGAGAATCTTAGGAACATTAAGGTTGGAAAAGACCTCCAAGGTCATTGAGTCCAACTTTTGATCCAACACCACACCAACCAAACCATAGCACTAAGTGCCATGTCCAGTTGTTTCTTGAACACTTCCAGGGATGGTGACTCCGTGTCCTCTCTAGGCCATTCATTTCAATGCCTAACCAGTTTTTCAGTGAAAAAATTCTTCCTGATATCCAAACTTAACCTCTTCTCTTGCAGCTTGAGGCCGTTTCTTCTAGTCCTGTCTGTGGTTGTGTGGGAGAGAAAACTGACACTCATCTTCTTATGATCTCCATTCATGTACAGAACACTAAAGTTTCTGCTGAGTATCTTTTATTCCAGACTAAAGAGTCCCAGTTCCCTCACAGGACTTGTGCTCCAGACCCTTCACTAGCCCCATTGCCCTTCTCTGGACTCACTCCAGCACCTCAATGTCTTTCTTGTAGTGAGGGGCTCAGAAGTTAACACAGGACTTGATGTGCAGCTTCACCAGCGCTGAGTACAGGGGGACGATCACTGCCCTGGTCCTGCTGGCTGCACTATTGCTGATGCAGGCCAGGATGCCACTGGCCTTCTTGGCCACCTGGGCACACACTGGCTCATGTTCAGCTGCTGTCAACCATCATTCCTAGGTCTTTTTCCACCAGGCAGCTTTCCAGCCACATTTCCCCCAGCCTATAGGGCCACATGGGGTTGTTGTGACCCAAGTGCAGGACCTCTTACTTTGCCTTAATAAACCTCATACTATCATCCTCAGCCCATTGATCCAGCCTGTCCAATCCCTCTACACAGCCTTCCTAACCTCCAGGAAACCAGCAGTCCTGCCCAACTTAGTGTTATCTGCAAACTGATTGAGAGTGTATTCGATCCCCTTGTCTTTCACTGCATCAACAAAGCCTTCATTTGTAGGCAGAAATATAGCAATGTGAAAAAGAACAAGCAACTCACACATAATACTTCATTCTGTTTTGTTCAAATGAAAAGAAAACTTCAGCCTTTGAGAATGAACCTGTGCTGGTCCTCTGCCCTCATCTGTGCTCTGCATTTGTCCTAGGCAGCCTGCCCCTCCAGTGACTGATGGTTATTGCCATTCCACTACAAATTCAAGCTCTTTAAAAATTAAATGGCAGCACCTTCTAAGCCTGATATGTCACTAAAAATTGTTTCTGCTATGAACCATTCTCTCAGCTCATATAGTGTATATGGATTGAATAGCCTTAAGATTTATCCCTGGTGTTCATTTTCCTTTCTAACTTTGTATATGTAGTAAAGTGTGTTGCAATATTTTTCAAACTAAGTATTAGCATGCTTATTCAGAAATACAAAACTTATACAATTCTGTTTCAGTAAATCTTGTTTGTGACTTTGTAGGATGCACCAGTTGTAGTAAAACTAAAAGAAACCATTGATCCAGAAGTATTCTCTATTCACCACAAAGTAGGGACAGCAAATTTGATAATGAGATTGCAGAAAAGAGATGCATTCTTGTTTCAGCAGTCTGGAATAGGATTTTAAAAGGATTGAATTCTTTCTCTCTTAATACTGTGTTTATCTCTGATGCCAAGGACAGTCATTATCATGCACACAGAAAATATCAGTCTTAAAAATGGGAATTCCTGTCTTCTGACTGCTTAGTGACGAAGAATACTGCTCTTTAAAAAAAGGTATTACTTTTGTTATTTTTAATGCTAGTTTTTCTGTGTAATTTATTATTTGAAGCTGTAATATTTCTCAAAACAGAGATTTCTTCCCATCTTCGTGGATCTGTTGAGTTTTTAACTATAACCTTGCTTGGTATAATTTTTATATTTTCCCCTGTAGGTACAGAACGTTTTTATTTATGCATAGGAGTATAGGTTAGAGAAATATTTTCCCACTCAAAAATTAAAAGATATCTGATTCTCTATCTCTGCATTAACTGTAAGAAGAAAATAAGATAATTTTCAATCTTTAATAATGTTTGAAAAGTGCACTCTACTGTGTCAAGTTATGCCATGGGAGCTGACAGTCTACATCCCAACTCAGCCTTTATGTCTTATGATATCCAGGATCAACTGCCTCAAGACTTACTGCATGTATTAATTAATCAATATATTTTTCAAGTACTTTCAGATGGAGAAAAAGTATTTCTGTATTTTTGATGCTACTGATTATATGTTTCAAAATATTGATTATTCTGAACGTTGCAAAATACGAAGCTAGGATTTTGGTACTGAGAAATGAAAGTTTGTTGGTTTAATACAAATATATTTTCTAAAGCATAAGGAACATTGAGGAAATAATTTCCAAAGAATTTCATATTGTATAGAATAGAAATACATATACGGCTTGTCCAGAAATTCAGTGTACGGATTCAACCTATTTTTCATGCCAAATGTGAGAGAAATGTAGCTTTATTTACATGGTGATATGAGAATGAATACTTATAGCTATCAGTAGTTAGTAAGTAGGTTTGGTTTTCTGTATATGACTCAAAATAGAAAATGACGTGGCATTGCACTGGCTTGATAAGGCCTGTCACAGTATTAGAATACATTAGTTGGTTTTAGTAATTTCAAAAAGATGTGAGGAAGTTGCCTGGGAGACAAGAGATAAGATGTACACATCTAAGGAAAACTGCCTTCTCAGCAGTCTTCATTATGGCTATGTCTTGGCCAGCCAAAACATTGTTTAGATCTACTGCTTTGCTGCTCCTGCAGCTTTTCTTGTTGCTATAAGATGACATGACAAGCTTATTCTTCCTAAGGCCTTCAAGAATAAATTATCTACAGAAGTAGAGAATATTCCAGTGCAAAAAGGAGAGAAAGCCATTCTGTTTGTCTTTCTCAGTCAGGCCACTTCTGCAACATATAAGCACCCTTTTGTTATTAACATTAAAGCCTCCTCACAGCAAATTGATTATTCCAATTGCAGCCATTGCCACTGGTCCATACATGGCTTTGGTGGTTCAAAGGCTTGCAAGGGAACTCCAAGCTTCTTGCTCACCTCCAGCTGTTGTGAAGGACCAACACAGACCAACAAAAACCCCTATACCTCTGAGATAGGAAATCATCTGCTGAGCTGATAGTAAAGATTAGTTCATACCTTAGGATAGTAAAAAAATCACTGGAAAGAAGCAACAGGCAGGAGGGGAGCCCAGGAGATACCCTCCTGCCATGTGCAGAGGACACACCTGGGTATACACAGTTGTAATGCTGCTCTCAGTGTGAAAGCCACCATGGATCAGGCCCAACAAGATTCATCAGCTGCCACTGGTGTGTCTACATGGAGGACTGAAACAACTTTTCCTCTATTGTGGCCCAAGCTGATGAAAAACAGGGCGCCTCCAGCCCAGCCATAAGAGAATGGTGCTGTGCTTAGGCTCTCACTAGCATTTGTCCAGGCAGACCTAAACTTTTTGTGTGTAAATGCACCCTTCCTACTCAGCTGGCACTGTCTCTAAATGCTGCTCAGCACAGCATAGAACCCAGTCGAGCTCTGACTGTTCAGTATCCTACTGAAGGCTTCAACATTCAGCATCAGGCTTGGAAGATAAGCAGTAATTACCAGTGTTGGGACAGGGAGACAGTCTTTCTAACTGCTAATGTACTGAAGCTTTGAAGTATTTACAATATCATTTTGGCAGTTACCCTGGATTGCTGACATTTCTCTCCATTTTCCATTGTACCTCTCTTACAGGCAGCTAAACCAACATTCTTGTGTCCAGTGTGGGGAGAAAGAATTTTTTTCTCAGGAACAGTTGTACAAAAACAATCTTCCTGTTTAAAAATGAGCCTGGTCCCTTGCACAGTCCATGAACAGAATACCACACTCTTGTAACTAAGTGCAGCTGCAAGACAAATCTTGTTCTGCTGCATTTACTGAGCAGGTGAGTTCATCCCAATGTCCTTCAATACTCTTAAATACAGTGTTACAACTGTATTTGACTGAAGAAAATAGTGCCCAAAGTACAGTAAAGCAAACCAAGAGAACATGGGAACAAACCAAGGGGACAGAAGGGTGAACGTTGAGATTGAAGTTGTCTCCAACCTCAGAGCAGGGGCTCTAAGAGATGTCCATATAGCTGTCCTCCAGGCAGCCTCTTGCCTGGGTCAAAGCAGCATGTTGTGGAGCAATGCCATGACACAGGCACTCAGTGGTAATGAACTCCGCCATTTCCTTAATTTGGCTGTCAGGTCTTTCCTGAATAAGAATTATTTATGAACACCCTTGTTGCAGTTCTCTAGGTTGAAACAGCTGGGTAGAAAAAGGGTCCATTGTATGATGGCACACTGATTCCCCACTGATTCCCCACACTGATTCCCCACACTGATTCCCTATCTCAAGTTTGAGATGGCTTAAAGTGAGCCAGATGTGATTGAAAATGTTACTCAGATGTATTTTTATAAACATATAGAGACTTCTCCCTGGTACTGTCTCTGTTTGGCTTAGTTGTGTGCACTGCTCCATGAAGACTGTCCCAAAAAGGAGTACAGCACAACCTTAGGGCTTCCTGCTGTTTTTCAGATTGGCTGCCAGTGGTTTCAGCTCTCTGTCTGCATGTAAAAATCTCATTCTGGACCCACGAAACAATAACATCACGCTTTTCCCTGCCTTCTCATCTTTCCTCTCTAGGTAGCAGTGCCAGCAAGTGTTCCTAGGACAAAACCCAGGCATAGCTGGTTCTCTGTCTGAGGGTCTGTCACCCAAGCGTGGTCTCTCTCCCAGTGCCGCTGTCTGGCTCCCCTGGTGGTCCCACATGTTGGCACCAGGGCAGCCACTGGGATGCTCACAGAGTCAGGATGCTTTGTCAGCGTAGAGGAAAGTTATGCTAAATCTTCAGAAGCTGTGCAAACTTTACTTCAGAATGATAAGTTATTGTCCATTTTTGGAGAGAAGCTCACTCCATGGATCTGCACAGTTATAAAGTGGAAATCCTACTCTACTTAGGGGAGAAGCAACGTATGTCTGCATTTATTCTCTAACCAGACACTTCCATCTCCTTACTAAATTCAAAAGAATAGGTGGAAAATTCTTTGTTTCTTTCATGTTGCTTAACAGGCTTCAGCACTGACTGATTTTCATAAAAACCAAAATGTTATACCACTTGTATTTATTGCTGAAAGGGTATTTCCACCATTTCAGTGAGCATTATTATTGTAAAGGCCTAGAGTTTGTGCTCTTTATCTGCTTAATACTAATTTTTTGTGTGTGAATGCAGGAAATATAGCATTCCCTCCCGTATTTCGTCTTCAGATATACACAGGAATGTGCATTCTTGCAAGTAATTGAGCAACAAGTGGCTAAATATTCAGTTACTGTTATACATTTCAAGGTCTGAAAGACAAAATCAGAAGATAATTACAGGTTGCAAGAACAAAAAAAAGTGATGCCCTATAATGTAGTTATTAAATAGAAAAAATGTACTGATTTGCAGAATATCATTAGGAAGGTTAGCATTCACTAGATTTCCTTCTTTACAAAATGTTCTGGACTGTGCTATTTAGAACAAAATAGGTACTGTAGAAGTGAGTGTTGTACCTATCATTCAGGAAATAGAAGAAATGTAAATGCATTGGATTTTGTGCAAGGGAACAATGACTAAATCATTTAACATTAACTGAAACAGAAGCTCAGTTTTGTTTGCCATCATAATCACAAAGGTTTCAATGGGTTTATGATAATTTTGTCCTGAAAAGATTCTGCTTCATTATTGTAACTGCAGAGAGTGATCATCTGCATTTTCTTTTAATACCTTATACTTGAGGTTGAAATCTGAAGGAGAAGGCCTGGTTTGCCTCTTTGGGCTACTTCTCCCTTGCTGTTTCTGGTTTTGCTTTTTTTTTTAGTCTCTTTTATAGTAGTAAAAGGAAGGAAAAAGCATGGTGGTGATAGCCTGAGACAAGCGAGGTTGCAGAGAGTCCCACAGCCTTTTGAGGCATCCTGGGATTCACATGGCTCTATGGGTTGAAGACTATAACTAAAAGAAAGCACAAATCTGCAAACAATCTAAGACTTTTTTTTTCCATTTCTCACAATCTTTGGGAGGGAACAATCTGGTCAATTGAAAAAAGTATTATTTTACTATCATCTAATTGATGTTTAAATAACATTTCTTAACCAAAATGTAACCCATGAAATTTAAGGAATGATCACTTACCTGGGTCAGATTCCTTACAGCTGAGACCAGTAAGGTATATATCTAGTAAAAACCACAGGTTTTGCAGAAGATGTCACTTCATGCTACTAATTCAATACACAGAATGGGAACTAGATAAACAAAGAAGCAAAACAACTGAAGAAGAGATAATGACAGCAGAGGTTATAATTTAATATTAATGTTTTGATTGATTTCTGTCTATATATTTGAGTTTTATATAACCAGACTTCAGAGTGCCTCTGCCTTGGGCTGTCCTTTCTGCTTGAACTTTGCATTTCCCATTAGCGTCATCCCTTGGTGGATTCCTTTCTCCCTTTCAGAGGAACAAGATAAAGCAATGGTCCTCTGGTTCCTTCTGACTTTTTCCCTGCAAATGCCACAATGAGCCAGGCAGGATTAGCCTTGGTAAAGCATGAGTTGCTCCTGGAGTCATCAAGGCAGAGGCTCTGGCCCTGCTGGTCACTCCAGGCTGGAGATGACATCCACACAGACACCTGCATACACACTAAGGGTATGTGAGCTCTTTACACATATGTGAGATTCACAAACGACATTCAATATTCAAACCACAGGATTTTTAAGATTTATAGTTGACACGGAAACGAGGCCTTCTAGTTCTTCATTAAGTTGTTTTGATAAGCCTGTAGTGTCAGAAATACTTTGTGGCCTTAAGCTTAATGAAAGCTCAGTTTAAAAAAGAAGAATGGAAGGGAATCTTCCAGACATTTGTACTAAAAATAGATAATATTGCTATCTCACACTAAAGCAACCTAATTGTTTCTGTGGGAACCTTGATTTAGAGGGCTAATTTGCAAGTCACATGGGACTATTTGATCTCTCCATGTGCAGAATGGTAGAGATCTGTTAATTTGAAGCAGAGACAATGACATAATGAATTTACCCATCAGGAAAACAGAGGTCACTGAGCAAGTGTGCCCAGAGCTGTTAGTGCCAGGGAATGACCTCTCATATCTGATTTTATACTGTAATAACTGATGGCACAGCTCTCTGAAATTACATCTTTTTCAGCAAACTTAAAGAGAAAGCACTCTAAAAGTGATCATCTTGACAGGAGTACTGAGTAAGAATAGAGCTGCTTCTTGCCACTGCAGCTCCCATTAGTCTTTCAAACTTTTGACATACCAGAAGGACACTGCTTGTCCTGATCTTTGTCATCTACTCTCTATTTCCAGAACAATTTACAAAAATCAGAATGGAACTCTATGCAGCTAGGCTCTAGCTGTGACAACTGACCACTTTGAATTTCCACCTTGATTTCTCTTTTCACTTCATCTGTTTTAAATCTGATGGTACACAGTCTGCTGACTTGGTGCTACAATTTTAATATCATATAGGTTACTTTTTAGAAAAGAATACTTTTGCAAGCTCAGAGTAGTGCCAGTCCCTTCACTGAGGTGGGAAAGAGTGTTCCTCCTCAGAGAAATAATGTTTTCACACATTATTTCATAGCACAAATGCTATGAATTATTATGCAATATAATAAGCAGGTAAAATACCAAAGCGACAGAGAGTATACAAAGAGAAAGCACGAATTAGCAGTTTAAATAGTGCAGGGGGTATTTCCAGACACTGAAAGGAGTCCTTCCCCTGCTCCACCAGTGGGTCCTTCCCATGGTAGACAGGCCTCCATGGGCTTCTGTAACCTGAGTCCACTCCACGGGCAGCAGTCCTTCATGAGCTGCTGCAACATGGGTCACTCCTTCAAGGGGTGCTGTCCTTCAGGAACAGCCTGCTCCAGAGTGGGTACCTCACAGGGTCACAGGTCCTACCTTCAGGAGACCTGCTCCAGCATGGGCTCCTTTCTCCATGAGTCCACAGATCACTTCCAGGAGTCTTCTCCAGCACAGGTTTCCCATGGGCTCACAGCCCTCTTTCAGAAATCCACCTCCTCTGGTGTGGGTCTCCTCCATGACCTGCAGGTGACCTCTGCATCTCTGTGCTCCTCCATGGGCTGCAGAGGTACAGCTGTTCCACCACGGGCTGCACCAGAGGCTGAAAGAGAATCTCACCACTGGTTCCTGGAGCACCTCCTGCCCTTCTTTCTTCACTGACCTTTGTGTCTGCAGAGCTGTTCCTCTCACACATTCTCAGTCCTTTTTTCTCTGAGAGCAATTACATCTTATCAACAACTTTTTTTTTCTTCTTAAATATGTTATCACAGAGGCATTGTTATCATTCCTGATAGGATAGGCCTTGGCTGGAAGCAGGTTCATCATGGAGCCAGGTGGCATTGGCTCTGCTGGGTGTGGGGGAAGTTCTGGCAGCTTCTCACAGAAGCCACTCCTTGAGTCCCTTCCACTACCAAAACCAGGCCATGCAAACCAAATACAAGCTGTCTGCCCATTGATTTGCCAAAGAGAGAAAGAGATTTAGGAAGGATTTCCTCTGGGTTGTGTTTTGACAGAGACATTGGACCCTTTCAACTTTCTTCCTATGAGCATGTCTACTGTCTCCTGCTGGTTGGCCACCACAGGCCTGGCCCATGTTGCAAAGACACTCTGGCTCTGTTCTCTGGGGTGAAATGTAGGTCCAAGTATCAGAAAACTGCCTGATATTTTAACTCTGGACTTGTAACCCTAAGTAGTAACCCTAGATCACTATTCCCTACACGCTCATATGCACATTCCTGTCCAAGAAGAAAGCTATGAAAGATGAAGGCAAATCTGTGGAAATCTATGAAAGAGGAAGATTTATGTCTCTATACAGATGATTTTTTTAAAAATAAGTATTTTAATAAGCCATTTTTTTAATGGGGGTCTAAGAATGCAGGGTTTGGTGAAAGATGACAGGAACACAGGGAAGGGCCTCTATTCTTCTCAGCATTTTCTGTCATGTCATTAAGGTTTTCTTCTTTGAGAGAGCACTACACAGATAGTGACAACAACAGAAATGAAAAAAGAGCAAAAAATATATCCTTTTAACCTCCTTTTAGTGAAAAATACAGTACAGGCCCATCAATGGGCTTAGCCTACTCATTGTTATCTCAGTTTTGGGATGTCTTAAAAATGCTTCTTTCACATGTATTGCAGACTATATTAGAGGTCTGGTAAGATGAGGCTTCAGTGAGATATACCATTCACATAAAAATGACAGATTTCGGTCACAAGATGCTATCAGTAGCTTGGGAGATAGTGAAATGAAAACTCTTCAGAAGGCAGACTGCACAGAGCAGTTCTGCCGAAAGATGACAGTGCCACAGGACGATCTCACACATCTGATTCCCTGCCAGCAAAGGCAGATGGGGCTGTGTGGTGTGCTGTAGGCACTAGGATCACTTCCCTTGAGTGATCAAATACAAGGGCTAAAACAATCACTGAGGCAGAGAATTCTACAATGCTGCCACTCCTACCCACACACCTTCTACTGAGCACCTTATGAAAAAGTGAACGAGGGGAAACAGAAATATAGAAATTAAGGTAGTGGTGCAGACTTCTTTTGCAAAGTGTTTTCTGACCAGCAGATTAAAGCCAAATGTGAACCCTATTATTAGCAGTAATACTATTTGGCAAACAAATGTATTACAACATTTCAAACATTGAAATTTAGAGTGCTTGCAACTTTTAAATAGAAAAATCCCTCCCAAGAGACAGGTACAGAGCTGTCCCTTTCTTGAAGGATATGCAACACTGGGAAAAGCTTCAGAAGTTTGCTTAAAACATGATTAACTCTGTTGTTTTTCTCATTTTCTCCTCACATTTTAAAATCATCTTTGAAAGTTAGTGATGTCATGGCTGTACCAGCTGGAGAATGGCACAAACAAAGTGTACTGGAACAGGAGTGACAGACTGCAGGGCAACTCTAATTAATAAATGGCTTGCCTTGCCAGGCACAAAGCAGTTGGGTATTGACCCAATGCAGAAATGGAATTTTTGCATGAGTAATAAAGTACTAAATAAAGCAGTGCATGCATGTTTTGAGAAAGTACCTAGCGGGGGGTTGTATGCGGAAGAGTGTTGGGGTTTTGTTTCTTTGTTTACTGCTTCTTCCTTTTGTGCTTTGCTGTGCACTTTTCAGTCTGGAAGGGTGGCCAACACGGAGCTATTCTTCTGCATCGGCAAAGGGCTCCACCACAGCTCTCATTCCTCTGGTGCCTTCACTCTCTGTAGAGACCAGTACAGAGCACTGGCAAAGTAAAAAATTCTTGCAGCAGGTTATAGTAATTTCCTGGAGTAATATACATTCTTCAAGTATGATTTGTCATTAGATATATTTATTTTTGATGACTCTATGCAGGTCTGTGTTAAAGTGAACTGTCAGCTATTGGCATGTATTTTATTCCATTCTCTGTGTGTTTATTCCTTTCTATACCTGTGGAAACCTGCAGGAAGTAGTTATGTAAGGTGGTATTTATGAAGTGTGTTTTCGGTCTTCCACTTACACTTCTTTATTTGTTGTTGGAATATTTGTTGGCATCACAAAGCTGAACAAGCTCTCATTTTAGCCCTATGGGCCTTTTAAGCTCCATATGGATCTTTAAGCTCTGTACTGCTTAAAGCATACAGCTTTGAAGCATACATCAAAACTAACTTTGGCTTGCTGTGGTGGCAAAGTCTTCTTGTAAGGCTGTGTTTGTCTTGGACTGCTCCCAAAGTCATATACCCACACCTCTCATATAGACCAGTGGCTTAGCAATACTCCTTTCTGTGTCTCTCAGTCTAGGCTGGTTTGGAGGTTGCTGGTTTGGGAGGCACAACAGTGGATATAAATTGATATAAACACTAGAGAGATTTTTTGTACAAACTATGTTGTTCAAACAGGGAACAGACAAAATCATAATAAGAATCATCATGGTTGTCATCATCATCATCTGTAAATTGAACTTGGTCTTTTCTTATTCATAACTAAATATTCTTCGGAGTTTGATCACTCATTTTCCTGATCCTCGTGCTCTGAGCTACCTCAGCATTTATCTATGGCTTAGAAGTGTTTTGCTCTTTGTTCGTCCTATAATCAGCTTGCTTTGTCAGATGCAGCAATTCATTAATCAGTTCCATTGCATGTGGAAAAAAACTGCTTTTCTTTCAAATACATCTTATTGTTTTTTGGAGAGAGAAGTATTTGATTCCTTAGTTTCTCACTTCGTGCCTGTACCAGGTGACCTGTAAAATTGATTTCTGTCAGGACACAAACCTGTCTCAGACCCAGACCAAAAGTCATTTAGAGTGAACAGCGTGTTTTCCTATTGTGGACCTTCCTCATGCATCACTTTTTTTTTTTTTTTTTTTTTTCTCCAGGCCTAGTAGTGGTTTAGTTCAAATTGAACTTTGGAGTTGCATATGAAACTTATAAATTGATAAAAGATACTTTAAAAAATTAATATCAAACAAAAAAACTAAACAAACCTGAAGAAACTATATTTGTTTTAAATAAACTTAACATAGGCCCACAAAACACTCTTCCCTAACACTATGTTGAGGTCAAAAGTTAAATAGTCAATTCTACTACCTCTTCTCACACAAGTAGAATTGCTTGAACAATAAAATTCAAGTCAGGGTCATGGTTTTAGAGATGGCACTTGTCTCATTATCTGCTGTCATTTGCTGCCTATGCACACATATATGAGCTATTTGGTCACCCCTAAGTATTTCTGAGAGCAATTTACTTATCCCTTGCACATATCTACCTGAATATCATCTTCTGTAAGTGCCTCCATTCCTACCTTGAATGCAGTGACACTGGGCGAGTGTCTTAGGAACCTCACCTCACATCTCTAGTGCTGTGCCTTGTAATTTCAAGGTCATGTGGATAAAATTATCTCGGATTATGTATTTTGGTGATTACACTGGAATCATTATCAAGAACAGTTTTGCTTCCACAATTGCAGCAATGGAATTACATTTCTGCCTTAAAATTGGGCTCTCTTAAATGAGATAGTGGTTTTCCACCTTCAAGGTGTTACCAATTTCCATATCCTACTTTCTTTGTGCACAAATAAAGAAATGTGCACAAAGAAAGTGCACATTTTATCGGATTTTATCGGCTCTTCCCTCAAACTCATCTCAGATTTCAACAGCTCTGCTGTGTTTTTTTCCAGTTCATGCACCAGCACCTCTGAAAGTTCTTAGTCAGCAAATGGGATTACAAATGGAATCCATAAAAACAATGGCAAGATAACAGGTACAAAGGTATAAAATCTGTTTTAATTTACAGAGTATGCATTAAATCACAAGAGTATTAGTCAGAATAGGGCATATCAATTCAGAAGAACAAGAAAATAAAAATAAAAATAAACAAGAAATATAATAAGAAATAAAAATAAGAAAATAAAAATAAAACCTAGAGATGGAAAAAATATAATGTCCAAGACTTACAATTTTGCTTTGCAATTCTATTTTTAGACACAAGTATTTAGAAGTTATTTCCATATATATTTAACATTAAATATGCTTTTATTTTTTTCCTGTAAGAAATATAGAAATAGGATTTTTTCTCAGATTTCCTATGAAAGAACTATACTGGCTTGAGATCTACCAAGGACATGCCTATTACTGAACCTCCCAGGCATATGCTGAGCACTCTGTTAGTACCAGGAAATGGCATAAATCTTACAATTAAGATAGAGTCAATGCCAAAGATATTAACTTAATACCTAATTTTAGCACAAAAAAAGGCCTTTGGAAAAGCTTTTATTCACTAGGAAGAAAGGGCCAGACACTGAGAAAAAGAAACAATGTAACACTTTTGCAAATGTCCCCTAATAAGTTTGTAATTGTTATTCCAAAAGAACCACATTGTTGTCATGGAATCTGTTCTTGTGCCCTGTATCCCAAGGGTCCTGGTTTTAGGATTGTTATGCAGAGAAGACTGCTGAGGAGAATCACTGTTAGCAGCTGATATAGCAATTTCCATTACTGTAAGGATTTAAGGAGCACAGCTGTCTGTCTCAAGCACTCTCAAGGCCATAGAAGAACTTTGCCATGAGATAAGCACAGAATGGAGCAACAGGATGGTATTAACCCAAGGCCTGGTGGAGGCAAGATCTGGTTAGCTCAACCTGGTTAATGCATCCTGACAAAAATTACCACTGTGGCAAAGAGTGTAAAGATGCAACTGCTTATACGCATATCACTGGTCAAACAAAAATCACCCCAAGTTATGGGGCAGATGGCATCTGTGATCACCAATGACCACCAAAGCTCCCCTGAATATGTCTCTGTGGATACGTGGAACTTGGACCATAAGAGAAACCACCACTGTGGGAACTGGAGATAAGAATAGGTGGTACTATTGTCCAGGTGTTGTCTCAGACCTTGGGGGACGTTTACAAAGTTTGGGGAGAAGAATGGACACAAAGAATGTAGAATTTATGGACCACAAGGACAGCCAACTCTGAAACTGTGCAGAAATCAGCTCCAATAGATAAAAGGTAATTCTGACAGGAGGAGATCATGATGATGGACTCACAGCCCATCAACTCAGGAAACCCAGAGACTCAAAAGTAGAGAAGGACTGAACTTGTAGACTAATGAGCATTAGAAGTCAGGGAATCATTTAATCAATAGTATATGAGAGCTGTGTATCCAATGAGCCTGAATTCCTGTGTTTGCTAAGATGTATAAATAGTGAAAATTTTGAACCCCCCCTGACTGAGGAGCCCAGTGTAAAGAGGGAGCAAGAGGATGTCTCTGGACCCATAATTGGTGACCATCTTCTTCTTGTTCCCTCTCTCTCTCTCCTCTCTTGTCTATTTCTTGTCAATTTCTTTCTTTTATCTCTTTCTTTCTATGTCTCTACCTCACATTCGTTGTTACATAAAATTCGTATTATTGACTTTGACATATGATCTTGCTTGAACCTTCATTCTGACATAGGCATCTTTCACTGATCAGATCTTAACATTACACAAATTATTTGGTGCGTATTTCCATCGCAAACCTTGTGGTAGATTTGTAATGTGAGTAGGTGTTATCCCCTGCCAGGCTAGATCTGCTAGGAGAGCCTTGCATCCAGCAGAAAGTATCGTGGTATAATAGGAACCAATTTCCAGAGCATTAGTTGCTGCAGGAGACCTGACATCCAAACTGTATGCATTTCAAGGGATCTTTTATTTGGATTAACTCTGACAAGGCCCAGTTTAGTCCTGGTGTCTTGAATACCAACTGAAGGGTGCTTTGGGGTCTTGTTTTGTTTTAGTTTCACCTGAGAATCAGAGCCTAAGTACTATGAATAGTTTCTGGACAACAACCAAGGTGCAATAGGCAGGGAAGTTATAAGATTGGCTTCCAAACCTCAATTCCTGAATGGAAAAACTAATGCAGGTTCACCCAGTAAGCACTATGCATTAACACTAGCAGCAGGTCTCCCCACACTCCTTCTACAATAAATTGAGTAAGCTGGAAGTTAGAAGTGCCCTTGAGCATTAACTCTGGCTGTACCAGTGACAGTGCCTCCTCTATAGCTGTGACTGCAGGGAGTGCCCTGAACTGGCATTAACACATACAAGAGTAACCACAGAGTTAAAAATAAGTCAGCATTTGGCTGTTTTGCTGTATCAATTTTGGTTACATTGTCTCAGTTGCTAAGAAAGGATTTTCAAAGCCATGTGTTGCATGAAAGATCACTGCACATCCCAGTTTCTCTTGGGGTCACAGGAGGCACCACTGCACTGTGTCCCAGAGATTTCCAGGCTGGACTGGTGTCCAGGCTTCACTGGTTCCCAGGACAGTCAAGCCCACCTTTGGCCAGTCTGTAAGGATTCAGATATTATGATCAAATTTGGAGCAGGTGGAGGAGATGAGGATGTAAATTTCTTTTCCTTATGCACTAAGAAGATCCCTTGTGACTGATTCAGGACCTAGAACTATTGTAACTCTAGTGATGAGAAAAAAACAGCTGTTCATTGAAACACAAATTTACCAGGATCAATATCCTGGTTTGCAATGTTTCCTTGATAAAACTGAAAAGAAGAATTGCATTAAGCTTAGTTAATATTATTTAGATGATCATAATGCATAATAATGTACTCTAAAAGGCATTTACCTACAGTTTTTTGTTTAAATATAATGATTTTTGTCCTGTTGACAAAGAAGAAAATTTCAGTTTTCTGAACTGAGATCTTATTCAATTTGCTGTTGGTTCATAAAAAAATAAGAATTTCAACTTCTGTTTAAATTTAGAAAGGAAACACAGTTCTGAACAGATTTCCCATGAGAACAAAATTCCCTTTGCAGTCCATCTCTAGGCCATAATTCTTTTAGCTTCCTTGCCAATAATGTTCTATTATGACTGGCTCTGGTGAGAGCTTATGGAGTGTGCTGAATCCTTCCTCTGTGGTTTTATCGATATCTCACCTCTATTTCTTTATCTGTACTCTGTATGAATGTAGGTTCATCCTGCAGCCTTTGAAGCTAACAGTAAGAGATCAGGAGGAGCAAAACTAAGGTCTAAGGCTTACGGCACTTCAAACGATAGCTTGTCAACTGATTGATTCATCCTCAAACCACCCTTTGTCTTCAAGGACACTCAATTTAGAGACAACTTTCCTCCTGTGTGCTATCAGTGGCAGGATCATGGCCATAGGCATTCTACCAGTGCTTTGGGCAGAGAAATGTCTCCCTGCATTTGCCTGAAAAGTGCCAGTAAAACCCAAGGATGTTGTGGCAATGAAATAATACATATTCAATTTTAACCAGAATGCACACTTTGCATACTTTCTTCTCCAAATTCAGTACACATTTTCAAATGCATTACAGGTACCCAAGTACAAAACTTTAGAACATCCCTTTGAGAAATGTCTGCCAATGGTGTATTATATCTCAGTAAAATTTACTCGCAGAAACATACATCATAAAGCTGTTTTGTTCCTTAATAAGGAATGCACACGTTGAATGAATTTCAATGCATTGCTTTTACACCATTGATTTATTTTGTTCTAATATTTTGCAATATTGATCCAATTGGTTTGAGAATGCTGAAAACTTCTGCATTATGCCATGCTTATTTATACCTTTGTCTTATATAAATTCAGTTTATTTTAAAATCATCAATAAAAAGAAGTGATCTTCATCTAATTCCTTTTCCCTTTTTTTTTTGAGTAATGGTTGGGTGTGTAATTATTTTTACCAAGATCATGTGCACCTGCTAACACTGCTTTTTTGCTCTCTTTATGGATTATTTATAGGCAACCAATTTAGTAAGGATTGAATTATTAGAACAGAAAAAAAAATAAAGGTTCTCATTCCTGGACTGAAGCCACACAAATTTTCAGATCATGAGTAGGAGAAGAAAGAGGATTTGGGGCGTTCAATCAGGCATGCAGATGCAAAGATGCATCATGTCTTTTCATTTGGCTTGCCCTGCAAAACACCGATTTCTTAATCTCATTCTAAAATTCTCATTGGTAAAATCTTCATCTAACAGCCCTTCAGCAAATTAGAAAGCATGGTCTTTGAAGGCAATCCTTCCTTCAATAATGGAGGCTAAGAAGTCTGCCAGAAGGGACACATAAATGTTGCTGTAATTATCCCATGTAAAAAAATGTTGTTGTCATCTATAAATGTATTATTATGTGAACAAATGAAAATGTCTACTAGATTTTCAGCATATTTGAAGTTGTTGGTGGCATTTCTCCCATGACAAACAGGTATAAAACATGCTATTTGCTTTAGCAGTTTAATGTTCCAAAATCTAAACCTAAAACAATATTTAAAATTATATAGATCATGGAAATATCTCCCTCCAATTAGTTTTATAAATGCCAGAATCCGAACAATGTTAGCTGATCTGCTGGAGACTGGAAAGCTCAAGCAGAAACACGAAGTTAGAAATGTTCACAGCAGAGTTGGAAATGAGAAACTGATTAGGAGTGATGAAGGATGTGAATGTTTGCATTCAGCTCTGCATCTTTTAACCACTGTGACACTGCATACTCCTGAGACCATACTCTTTGGAAGAAGTCCCACTCAGTTTAGCAGGTACAGCAGTAACAAGTGCTGAAACTTTTTTTTTTTTTCTCATAAGGTGTTCTAGATGATTTTTGTTACTAAAAATTACTGTCTGTCTTTTAGCCTGAGAAGCTAGATTTTCATGCTCTGAATTGCCTTCTGGATGAAGCTGTTTCTCTCCATCAGCTGTGCTGGCCAAGGAAACAAGGTTTGCAAATTTGAAGTGGTCTTTTAATTGAGCTCATAAGAAGCTTGTTTCTAATTACTTTCCCTGGTTTTGTTTAGCAGACGTTGTCTTCTGGGACACATTCTTAGTTTCTGCTTCAGCCTTATGACATAAGCAGTGGACTTCAAATAGGATCTGCACTGCTAGAAGTACCTCATGCAGCTGTTTCCTCACAATACCTATGCACTTGATTGTCTCTAGGCAGTATTATCCAAGAGGAAGTGTGACTAGAGATGAGAAAATAATATTTTATGGATGATCCAGGAAATTCTGCTCTTAATTTTCAAATTAATTAACTTTGATCATCTTACTTTACTTTCATGTTTTGTATATGAATATTCCAAAACCCAGGAAAGCAGATTGTGAATAAATAGCAAAATATGGAAGAAATTTACTAAGTCTATTCACTCAAGAAATCCAAGTCTGCGAGGTGTATTTAATCATGAATATAAAGGTGTGACATGATCAGTGGAGCCAAACAGCATGTTTCAAACCAAATAGTCTTTGGGGCAAAGTTCATCTCACTTGTCTGTGACCATTGAAAATGCAGACATATAGGTCAGATCAAAAGGGCTTCCTTTAGTTGCACTTGTCAGTATGGAGGGGTTACAGCTCTAGAGGGCAGCTCCTCCCCACTGCTGTAGACATCTGTATGAGAAGATGATGAGCTTTCTAGACAGAGGCTGCAGTGACTTGCTCACATTCAGAAGTTTGAGAAACCTGAGTGAAGGTGTGACCAGTGGATAACTTCCAGCAGTGCACACCCATGAGTCCTGAAATCTGTAATCTGCTAATGATGAAAGCCAGCAAGTAACAGCTCCAAGAAGGAATCTGATCTCATCCCCAGATAATGGAAAACACAATACAAGAGGCAGAGAAGATTATGATAAAATTATAAAGTAAGGCACTCAAGATCCAGAACAATGGGAATAGCACTACAAATTGTTTAAACAATACCCTTTATTCACATGACCCTTAGGGAGGATGAAGGTACTCGTTCTACAAAGAAGGTGCATTCCTATCTTAAAGTGTAGAAACACAGGTAGGGCGTAGCTGATGAAGATAAGACTGCAAAACTGCTCTTTATCACTCAAAATCTGATTTTTCACTGCTTGTTTCAGATCATAACCTTGGTGGGAACTATCAGCTGTTGTTGGATTGTAAGTAGAATGGTCTGGGGCAATGTGAAGACAAAATGGTTTTTAATATGTTTCTTTGGGAACATTTACTGTTTAAATGAGCAGAAACTTAACATTTACTTGATTAGGTGCTCTTTTCTAGGAATATTTGATCTGTAAACAATGTAGTACATGGCAACACTCCCATAAGCCATTCCCAGTGATATCCTTGGCCAGGCATTCTTCCAACATGAATCTTCAACAGAATTTCATCTATTTTCCACTTAAATCGTCATGATTTGTGGCTAACTACCCACTCATATATGGAATTTTCTAACAGATCATTCATTCTGTCAAAATAAATTCTGTGAAAATGCTATCAAACCTAAAAGTTTTGTGAACAATAGAAGAGAATGGAATAGAGTTAGAGAACAAGTCTTATGAGAAGGCCTTGAGGGAGTTGGAGCTGGTTAGCATGAAGAAAAGAAGGTTCAGGGGGAACCATATTCTCTACAAACACCTGAAAGAAGGCTGAAATGAGGTGGGGGAGGTTTTTTCTCCCAGGTAGTAAGTGACAGGGTAAGAAGAAATGGCCTTAAGTTGTGCCGGGGAGATTTAGATTGGATACTAGGGAGAAATTCTTCATTGAAATGGTGGTCAGGCACTGGAAAAGACTTCCCAGGGGAGTCATTGAGTCATCATCCTTGAAAGTGTACAAAAAATAGGTGGATGTGGTGTTTGGGGACACAAATTTAATTTAGTGGAGTAACCCAGTGGTACTGGGTTAAGGGTCAAAAGCAATGATTTTAGGGGTCTTTTCCAACCTCAAATTTTCTATGATTCTATTAATTTTTCTAATTTTATTTATAAATATCATGTTGTCGTCCTCCTTCTCTAGAAAAAAAAAAAAAAACAACCCAAAAAAAACCAAACCAAAACCAACCAACCAACCAACCAAAAAAAAAAAAACCAAAAAAAAAAAAAAAAAAAAAACAACCCACGAAAAACCCACCAAAAAACCAAAAAAACCCCCCACCAAAATTTAATAGTTTTCATGTGCAGAACAGAAAGTTTTGCAGAGGTACAGATCTAATCACAAAGTAGCAAATGATACCTGAGTTGTCCTTAATATGAAACCTGTGTTGTGGTATGGGACACATGCAGACCTGGACTCCTCATATGAAAAGTGGATGTCCTAAGGTCCTGTGTTTTTAGGAATACTGAGCAGGTTACAGCCTGTTCTTTTATGGTCTTCCAGTCACCCTTTCCTCCTGTACTTTCAGTGCTGCTGGGGGTGCTCCAAATAAAACACAGATTTGTTATCTTTACTTTTGGCAAGTGCTCACCTTCTGTGTATTTCACATGCCCTCCCTAAGCAATACATCTTGTGATTCTTTCCCACACTAGAAAGGATTATTCTAGATTGGATTCAGAACCTGGAAATAACACACAGGCACAGATGATAATGTATTGCTGGTTGAGGCTTGTGTTGCCCTTGATATGAGCAGACAATGGGCAGAAAACCTAAAAAACTCCTCACAACTTTGCTCCCTGTTACTTTACTGAATAAAAATAACCAATCATTTGTCAAAAATAAAGTCAAGAGATTGTTTTTCTTACATTAGCTCATGCAATGCAGTTGCTTTTCTTTTATCAGAAAGTATGAAACTGGGTGTAACCATTGAGGATCTAACCCAAAGCCTTTGCATCTGGTACCATCAGGTGACAGTGATAGTCCCGTGACAGGCTAATAATAAAGTCCATAAAAAGGATGTTTTATTTGCTCAGAAGGAAAATACTTACCCAGTTCCTACTGACTAATATTTGTTAATGCCTGAAGCATAAATATAGCATCCTTCTTTAGGTTTTTGATTTGGTTTTCAATATTCTCAAGCATTCAGCCTTTTTTCTCTATCAAAGATACACACAGTGTCTCAGTCTATGTATCATTCTCTTTGCTTGTGTGAGTTTTTTCATTAGTATGAAAGATCAAAAAACTTACTTATAAAAGTGTTTGGTAATACTTTAGCTGCCAGAATCTTACTCTAAAGGTAGAATGTATGCTACTGACACAACCTTTTGTGTCTGGAAGCTGGGAGCCATAACATGTGACAATTGCTGCAAGGATATACTAAGCAAAATACGTAAAAGGTACTTCAGACTAGCTGTTCATAGGACACTTCTCTCTGAATATACAGATCCTGCCTTTTTTCTCCTATTTTCCTCCCTTTCTGGATAGTATGCACCCAAGGAGATGCCTGGAGAAATCCCTGGGGCTGCACGGAGGGTCAGGCTTGCAGCTACCTCTGTTGTTTGGGCAGAAGTTCTGAAAGGAATGGTAATCCTTTCCTATACACAGACCATGGCCAGTGTCACCTTCTTTGGACAATGATATTTTCATCTAATTTCACCAGATGTTAAGTCTTTCCAATTCAGTCAGAATAATGTGACCTCACCAAGTTCAAGCCCCAGACAAAACTCTGTGTTAATTCTTGCCCACTTTCAGTCTGCTGTAGCAGTCCTGGGGTCCCATCTCTGACAGCCTTACTGACATGGAGAATCCTTCCACCGCCCAGTCCTGGCAGCAAACCAATTTGGATACACAGCAAATACCACAATGAACAATCTAGTTAAATCTGTCTGTAGGGTGTTACAAATGGATGTGGGGGTTTAGATAAGTCCTTGTCTTTTGCTCAGGCCTCTGGCAGCAGGCAATAGCTTCGTTGAGACAGCCAGCACCCCAAAACCCACTCTCATTCTCAAATTCTTTAATAATGGCTGATTTAGTGTATTATAGAATGAATTATTTATTCAACAGACATAAAACTAACAGACATGAGATTTAAAACTAATATTACACAGCAATAAGGACGAAAAGAGACTGCTAGTAGATATATGCAGCAAGAGGTTAAAGGTGCCTTTTAATGTTACAGCTAGAGAAGAAACAATATAACTTAGGATACAATGTATCTTACCATCCAGCTGTTGGTGGTGCACTCATCCAGATCCTTCCCCTCAACCCCCAGGGAAGTAACCACGGAATCTGTGTCCAGGCCCTGAGCAAAGGTCTCCGACACTTTCAGGGTGTGCGTGTAGAAGGCTTCTGCTTCTGCTAACTTGTGTGTCTTTTATAGTTTGTAAAACAGTGTCTCTCAGTCAAAAATATTTCCTTTATCTCTTCCCACATCTGCTCTCCAGAGTAAGATGCTGATTCTTAGATGAGGTCTGATCCTTTTTGGAGCCAGAGATGATCCCTTGCTGGGTCTTTCAGCCTGGGTTATCTCTTTATGCACCAAGTATCTGGGTCGGGGGGAGACATCCTGCCACATTGGGACAGGCAGAAAACAAGTGGTTCTATTAGTTTTAACCTCTTCAGAAATATAATGATCATGAGTGATATAATGCATGCAGTGGTAACACACATTGCAATGTTTACTAATAAACTCTGAGATTTCAAAAGAACTCTTTTTCCATTGAAAACTTTAGGCCTTCATTTCAAGCAATGAAAATTGCATGCTAATTGTACAAATATTTCCTGTCATCACTGCAAGACAGCTTTTACATAATTTTCATTGAAGCAACAGAGCAGAAATATTATTTTAAATTTCATAGCCATTAATCTCCATTATTTTGTTAATATGCTGTGCCATTGCCATGTCTCCAATCAACCAAAAAATATAACAAATAGTTATAAGAGGATCAGCACCTTCCAAAATAATTGTTTGACCAGCTATGAAGTGTCTCTTTCATACAGAGTCTTTACATTAATGACTGGGTTTAATTAGGCTGGTTGAAAGTCAGAAACAAGAAATTCGTTCTCAGCATAATAAACTGCTAATTACTAGCTGCAAGGAAAAGGTAAAGATAAAGAGGACTTGGCTATTATGGAACATAGCAGAACAACTTCCACTCCCCTCACATTTCCTGCATTTGTTACAAACTATTGCAACACTCTTTTCAAGGCTTATTGGTCTCCTCTTTCCCTACACTACTCTGAGATAAACAAGCAGCTTTAATGCCAACAGTGCCATTTCCATTTTTATAGAGGGTGTAGAGGTATTTTAAGGAACATTGCCAAGACACTGAAGATTGACTCTTATAATTTCTATTTTTCTGATTTTTTTTTCATTCAGTAATTGAGTAACAGACACTTCAAAAACTCCTTCAGGAATGGTATTTGCAAGCATTGTTTGGGAAACTGTTGTCATTTCAAAATACTGAGATTTGCGTCTAGAGAATGTCAAAGTTATCATAACTACAATAGTGAGTGACGTTGTAATATGATTTTAAAACAAAGGTAGCAACTACCTAATGAATCTTTGATTATTAGTTTTTTCTTCTTAAGTCAAATTAGTTCCTATTCACACTGCAATACAGAGCTGTGCTCCATGACAGTCATCCCTGTCCTTGTGCACATGCACATAATTCACGTTTGTTTGTGTGCCAGCAAGGCACTGGCATGACCTTCCTCTCCCAGTGCAATAATTCAGGCTGAAAGGCACCTCAGGAAGTGTCTAGTGTAGTTGGATCCTAAGCATTCTGCTTTACTACATTTAACTGGGACAGTGGTTTACAGGTCAGTATCTCAGTTCACCACCTGATTCATATCTGAAATTGTCAGAGAGACAGAGATGGAAAATCCTTCAGTTCCTGATATTGACATGATTTAAATACATCTTTTCCAGAAGCTAATTCCACCTCTTTGCCTTTATTAAGTGCACTATTTATTCTGAGATATAGTTATTCTTCCATCTGTTGCATTTGGTTTGCTACTATAGTAAAAAAAAGCAGAGAAAAGATTAAGAGTAAAAGAATTGCAACTAGTTGTGTTCTCACTGAGCCACAACAACAAGGAAAATCAGGATATAAACTCCATTAGCAGATTGCAGGTTTTATAGGTTTATCTGCAACATGCAATGTTAAAAATATACTTTATTACAAAATGTCTGTGGTTTTGCTGCTGAAAGCAATAACTAGCAATGTCTGTGATGAAATGTGTCTAAATTGAATTGGCACTGATATGCTATTGCTTTCCAAGTATTTCTATTGGCCATAGCATCCTAGTACTGTTTTCCCTAAGACAGTGCATTCTTGCTGGCAGTGAAGCATGTCAGGAAGACAGGCTTGCCACCCACTTACTTTCACTTTCTTGTTCTTTAGTCTTAATCTTGGAAAGTGTACCTCATGGGAATGACAGAGGCTTTAGAAATATGATAAACAGGTAGACAAGTGTGTAATTAAGAAGCATTTAGAGTTTTGTGCAGAATCCACTGGGCAAATAGGCAAATGTTTGATAGCGAGTTAGAGGCCTATACAGGATATCAACATCAAAGAAGGCAGAAAACAATCTGTTTTGTCTAAATTCCAATAGCCACCTACTCACTTTATATACTTCAAATCAAAATAAATAGCATGTCTGTAAAGTCCCACTGCAGTGGGTTGTAACTTAAATCATCCACCAAAACTTCATTTAATGGTAAAACAAACTTTAAATACTGTATACTAGCAGTATTCCTCAGCAATCCATGTGTCTTTACCACTGAGGTGGCCTGATAATGAGGATGAACTCCTTTACAGCAGAAGAGGAGTTCAGCCCTCTGTCTGCAGGTGTCTGTGCAATGATAATCAAGATTTCCTCATTACATCCTTGTCATAGCTGCTGCACAGAACTTGTTTACTAAGAACCAGAGCCACTTTCAGCCACCAGAGGAGAGCTGGCAACACAAAGAGCTGCTAATGCCTGGTCCCATCAGAGGCCACAAAGGATCATCAGGCATCTCTCAGCTTCCAGCAAAGTGGAAGCTACTGTCAACTTGCCTTAGTTGATACTAGGACAATGTACTTAAGTTAAACCTTCTGCTTGAAAAGAACTAGAATAAATAGTTTCAGATATATAGACACACACATGTATGTGTATATGCACATGTGAATATTCACAGGTAAAGATTGTACAGGTTTGTTTTGCACATATGTGAAAACCATCTTTCTTTCTTTCTTTCTTTCTTTCTTTCTTTCTTTCTTTCTTTCTTTCTTTCTTTCTTTCTTTCTTTCTTCCTTTCTTTCTTCCTTTCTTTCTTTCCTTTCTTTCTTTCTCTAGATAAATATACATTTAAGTGGGAATTTATTTTAATATTTATTTTCTTCATATCTCTGTTCAATTTAGTGAAATTTTCTTTAAAGAGTGAATCCCACAAAGAGTTATCTTTTAATACAAAGTTTACTTATAAAATCCAACATTAAGGTTAAAATTCAGGTTATGCTTTTCTTATAGGGTATTGAAAACTTGGGAATCTCTTACAAGGTCATTCACTTTAAACCCAAGACCTTTAAACCCTGGGACACCTGCCAGGTGCAATCTATCTGAAGCCATGGTGAATAACATTGAGACAGCATGTTCTGAAAGCTGTTAGAAGGGCAGTTTCTTCCAGCCAAACTTCAAGCAGGAAACATGGACCTTTCCTTGGAAAAAGCTGACATTTTGAGGGGTTTTAAATACCTTTAGAATATATATGGTGTTTTTGAAGCACTAAAATAGCTCTTCCCTCACTCTGAGACTCACTCCATAGAGTCGTGAATTTTAAGCATTTTGTATTCAGAGCCCAAGCAGTCCTTCTCTTTGGGGTTTTAAAGCACGGTATTGGTGTGAAAATCTTCTGCTGACCACCACTGTGGTATGAATGTTGTAATTCTGCTGCAGAAGTGAGACACTCCCAAGGATTCTGTTTGAAGGAGCAAACAGCTGCTGTGGGGGCCGGGACAGACATCTCAACTTTTCAGAGGTGTACCATGGGGAAAGCATCACATTTTGATGACAGTTTAGAAGACCATGAAAGACCCTTATTTCTTTCTTAGCAATGGAAAATGCTGAATCACACAGACTTGCCACATAGCCTCTGTCTTTGCTGTGTGGTGACTGATGAATTGCGGAATGTTGTTCCTTGTCCACTCACTGCCCAGGTCCGCATCCAGCTGAAGGCCATTCATTGTCTGAGCTCCAAAGGTTGTCTGCTTCTGTGTGCCTTGAGAGGTTTATTACAGTTGTACAGTCACATCAGCCAGTCTGCTCTCCACACAGCCTTCCTCTTCCTTGTGGCTCTGTCCATCTCTTTCTATAAATGTTGTACCTCATTAAAATGAGGTGAGACATTGTAATTTGCTAGGAGTTGTCAAGTACAGGTCACACCATGTACCAAAGAATCATGAGCAAGAAGAATGGGAACAGACATCAGGAGCAAGATAAATAAAAACAGACAAATAGGTGCATGTCAGAAAAATTACCAAGTATGCCAAACATCCCCGTCTTCAAGAAGTACAATATCAGATTCACAAAGGTTATGTTTGCAGTCCAGATCCCACTGAGATTAACAATGAATTCCAATTCACTGAAGCAAAAATTGATTTCATTTTTGAAGATGGCTATTTTGTTTATGCTTCAGCAGAAGTTCAGGCAATCTTTGTTCTAGATAGTTGTTCTCAAATATATTTTTACAGGATGATTTTTTTTTTTGGAAGTGCATACAAGTTTCAGAAATCAGCAGCTTAAATACCTCTAATCTGAAAAATTACTGTAAAAGTAATATCATAAAATCCTTTCCTCTTCTCCTCTACTTTATTTCTGATATCAGTATAGTTAATGATTAGGATAAAAAGTACTTTAGAAATGAGGGAGTTTACTAAAGCCAGTGAAAATGTGTATTCCTGAATTATGATCAGCAAAAGCAAAATGCGCTTTGCAACTCAAGGAGAAATTTTTCACACTAGTGTTTTCTTTAACCTGGGCACAAATAAATTACCTATTGCTTCTTCTCTACAAGGTTTTACTTATAAGAGCAGTAAAAAAAAAAAACCAAAAAAACAAAAAGAAAAAACCCCAAACAAACAAACAACAAAAAAACCCCAACAAAGATACAGAACAAGTCTCTGAAAAAAATCCCACATGCATTTCTTTTTCGACTATCAGTTGCTTTCTGCGTATCTCTTGCCTTCTGTAGAAATGGATATAATTTTTCTAAGGAAAAAACGCCCTAAAATGTTTATCAATGGATGAAATTGGTTTAGTTCCCTTTTATATATTGGGTTTAATTTTCTGTAAATGGAAGAAAATCAATTCACATCACATCAAGGGCACAGTGTTTGGTGCACATCATTCCTCCAGCAATGTTTTCACATAAAAATGGAGACTCAGATGTTCCTGAATGAGAGTGGAACAATAGGAGCCAGAAATTCTATTTGATGTACTGCTCAATGATAATTACAGACAAGTATACTCTGCTCCCTTCTTCCAGATTCAACAGACAGCTGCTGTCATAAAAGTTATTGACTGTGTAAAGATCATATTGTGGCCAGGTATAGATTACTTCAGTTCAGAAATGCAGTAACTTGAGCTGTTTCAGATGCCGTTAACCTTCCCATTCATATTATAGAGAGCAAGAAAATGTATAAAATCAACCCCAAGCTTATGCAACTACAGGCAATGTAGTTATATAATTTCAAGTGCAACGTAGAGTACATTCCGGTGCTTTGAAAGGCTCAGAGGCCTGAATCAATGCCATAAATCAGAGGAATAAATTCTGGTACAGAAAATAGATTTCTGTTTAACTTCAAGTAAAACTTGGAATTTAATTGTCAGTACAGGTCTGATGTGTAGGCTGCAAACCCTTCTGTCTTTATAACACAGTGATATCCTGACAACAGTGGGCACATTTTCTTAACATGACATGTATTATTTTTCTGTAACTAGAGAGACCAAAGTCATCTGATGTAATAGTATTATTTATGATGACTTTATAGAACAAGTATTTCATGGCATGTACCACAGTGCATTCCATGCATTATGTATGGTTTTGCTGTTAATCAACAGATTCTCTGTTTGCCAGAGAAGTCAGAATTGACATATGACAGAAAATCATGGGAGCCCTTTTATTAGACACAGCTTAGTATGTCAGAAATTGTTTCTGTTCCCAAAGAGACCAGTGAATTGTCAAAAGCAATTGTGGATGTTCCAGAGAGCCAATCATCCGGGGAAAATTATGTACAGCATTTACTGGCTGCAAAAGAGTTGTATATTTTTGCTGCCCCCAAGATGATTGAAACCATGGAAAATCAGTTTCACGGAGAGCCATAGTAGGCTGTACATTAAACAACAACAACAACAAAAATCTGCCCTTGTATCTTCCACATATTTTAAACTATCAGTTTCGCTTTTATATTTTTCCAGTTACATTTCTAATGTACTCAAAATAAAATATGAAGAAGAGTTAGGCCAAAAAAAGTATATCCAGCCCTGTGTCCTTCAGCATGCCTGGAAGGGCTAGAGACATATTAGCAGTATAAAAAATATCAATAATAATTATCTAAGAATATTGACATGCTCAGAAATACTTCTTCATAATGCTGCTCTTCCAGTCTCTACAAGCTGTGGCTCAGAGGCTTTCTGGGCAGATATAGGATCTTTGCCTTTGGGAGTCACTAATGCAGTTTTTGCGCTCTTGATTTGTTCAGCTGTCTCTTGACATCATGCAAACTTTTAACTCCACCATATCCAGTTGTAAAATTCATTGTTCAAGATGTGAAAAATAGTCTATTTTTCTGTTGATGTTTTAAATATGAAATTTACTGCTTTCACTAGATCCCCCTTGCACTGAAAAAACAGGGAAAATACATTCCTTGTTGACAATTATGTCAGCCAGTATATTACCTGTTCCTCTCCATTTCCCACCTGGTGAGCTCCTACACCTAGTCATTCTTTATTTATAACATCATTTACCTCCTTTGTCATTGCTTTCAGTGGATCTTTCCCACTTCTACTTTACTGGATGTAGACCTAAGATCTCCATTAGGTGTTCAAGATGCAAACACCCTATAGCGTGTGTTTATACTGGGCTGTGAGACTGCTGCTGTTCTGCTGCTTCTCCTTTCATCATACTTCCCAATACTTGGTGTACCTTCTGAAAACAGCTCCCTGCTGACCTGGTTGTTGTGACACTCTCCCAGCAGCCCCAGACCTCTGGCCTGGGGGAGAGCTGCTGCCTTAGAGGAGCCAGAGTCTATGGCTATGTTGGTACTTGGGCAAGGATCTGGGGAACTGCATCATGAAAAACTCAGGATTTAAATCTTGGTTGAAGACTCATGTTCAGTGGTGGGACCGACCTTTCCATCACATGGTTTTCTTTGGAGGCAGGCATGAACTGTACTTTTGAACAGACTTTGGCCATGTTAGTAAATTGTCCCCATCTTTACTAATACACATTGATAGCAGTCTAACCTATATGGCAATACTGTCCTAGACTTGCTGTTTCAGTTTCAAATTTAAATGTTTTGCATAGGAGACATGTTTCGTGTTCTATACCCTAGTTATACTAATTGAAGTGCTGTTGAGCACAGTGTGATGCTTATTATTTTAATAATATTAAACCCCATTAGTGTTATGTGCAGTTATTGTGGGCTTTTTATCTCTTAGGATTTGTGTCCTCACCCCCTTTAGGAGGGTGAAAAGTTTTAATGAAGCAACCTGTGCAGAGAGCACTGGCAGCTAGTAGCACGCTGCTGCTCCCTTTCAGAGCAAGAGCTATGAGGCAATCTGGTTGTTTGTTTGTTTGTTTTCTATTTCAGTTGAGGAAACACATTTATAGAGCTTATAATCTGCTTGCAGGACTTCTGGCCATGCACAAGTACTGTCTTGCAATGTGAGGATCTAATCAAATTCCCTTTTAGAAAGCACTTAAAGTTCTGAAGAACAGTCATGCAGGACCAGTTGCAAGCTGAAATTAAGAAATAAGGTGCACAAATGAAACATACTAGCACTGTGTTGTTTCATTCAATCATGGCATTATAGTTTATTATGAATTTCAACATCATAATTTCTATTTAACAGATTACCATTGGTGTGTTCTCTAATAAAATTTTTAGAAAGGAATGGGAGATTTTGGTCCATTTTGCTTTTGCCATTGGGCTTTGACTTGATCGAGAGTGATATGAAAGCATGGGTTTGGCACAAGGGCAGAATTTTGCTTTATTACCTTGATATAATTGGAGTTATGGAGAGCATACCAGCTTGAAAGAACTGACTTATGGGATTCAATGAGGAATCCCCAGAAGTAATAATTATTGCCATTGACTGTTAGGGAAAGTGTTAAACAAATTAAAAAAAAAAAAAGAAAAAAAAAAGGGGCAAAGAGAGGAATGAGGTTTGCTGTTGTATATAGTTTCAAGGATACTTGAATTTTTTGAATGCCTGATGCTCTTTGCTTGGCCCAGATGCTTTGCTTCAGAGCTCTGATTAAGACAATCTAAACAGAAGCATGGCAGTGTTCTAAAAAGTATGTAAATCCATTCATGACCAAGTACTTGTTGCTATTTCCAAAACAGACAGTCTTTGTCAGGCTTTCATATTCCTAGCTCTTTTTTTCTTCTCCACATGCCTTTGGCTTTAATTTTTATGAATTTGACCATGGGCAGGAAGGTATTGAAAGTACACCCCTGGGGGTGGGACTTTCAGCAGTCAGACTCAGAACTAGCTATGGAAAATGGGTCTGACACCATCAATCACTTGGTACCATTCACTCTCTGCTTCAGATTCACTCACCTGTTAGATGAAACCAGGAAAGATCAAGCAAGATTTTGGCTCAGCATGTAAGTGTGATATAAATTAAGTACTAATTTGGAAAAAGAAAATAGCAAATGTATTTTCATTGCAAATCAAAAGATGCATTGGATTAGTGTTCTGGTTTCAGCTTCTACAGCAGCTTTAGGGAAAAATTCAGGTGGAATAAAACCTGATACCTTTCTTGACAGCCATAACTATCTATCTTGACAGTGAATAAAATTACTGTTCATTTAAATCTGAATTTTGGTTGAAATATATATGAATAGGAGCAACCTGGCATGGCAGGAAAAAATAACAGTGAATGATCAGGGTGAGTTTGATGCACTTTCAACAGGAAACCAAAATCACTATTTTACTTTGCTGTCACCTTAAAATGCCTCTCTTTCCTGTGGCAATCCTTCTTCTCCTTCAAAAAGGCTTAATAATTATCCATCCAAAGTAGCAGAAGATTTTTCAACAGTTTTAAAAACTAGAGCACCTTAATTTCTCCATGACTGTCATTATGAAAATGGGGCACTTATGAAACTGGGGCACCTGCTGACCTTACCAAAGATTTATACTGAAAATAATAATGTTAAAAGCAGATAGACAATCTAAATTAATCACATTTTTTTATAAAGCCAAAACTATTCCTGTGTAAGTAGGAATGGAATTTGGAGAGCTACTATGTATACATTTGCATTCAGCCTGTCTGGGGACACACAACTTGCATGCTTCCATAAGCACATGGGCAAAAAGCTGACAGGCATTTGCAAATTTAATGTGGCTACTTCTGAGTGAGAAGATCTGAAGCTGTGCCACCTGGGACACCACGGCAGCCTCTTCACCATTGGAACCACAATCTCATGACATGCCTGAAAGGCAGGGCTGGATCAAGGAGCTCTTCCCCTGACCCCTCTCACCCCTCACCTTTCAGTCCTTCCCTGGACAGCTCCGTGAACTCTACTCAAGTCATATCCTAGTGGGGAGTTTCTGAGGACCATCTCAGTGATTCCTGGGCCAACTAGAAACATTCCTGTGTGCAGACCAAGTCACCAATGAAGTTTCTCATCCTGGCTGCACCAGGAGCTGCACAAGAACAGTCATGGGGCAGACCCATCAGACAGGCTCATGCTGTAGGCACCAGGCTGAAGGACTCCAGCTTGAGGGAACAGACTGGCTCTGATGGAGCTCGTCCTGAGCAAGGTCATCCTGCTTGACCCACGGCATGGCCAAGGCAGTGAGGCTAAAACCCATCTGAGTTATGCCAGGGCATCTGTGGAAATAGGGGCCTAGGGATGCAGGGGAAAATAAAAAATAGCTGCTTCTGAGGAACAGATGCAAAATAGCTTGTTACTAGCCTTTTCTCCAGTGTGTCAAGGAGACAGAGTGAAGGCAAAAGGATCTGAGGGAATCTGCATAAGTAAAGTGTATGCACACCTAATTTATTAGAAATCTGAACTGTTA
The DNA here is from genome assembly GCA_024734555.1 of Trochalopteron elliotii. NCBI lineage: Eukaryota > Metazoa > Chordata > Aves > Passeriformes > Leiothrichidae > Trochalopteron > Trochalopteron elliotii. The sequence continues at coordinate 6,140,998 of JANPWX010000052.1, forward strand.
TGGGAGTCCTCAATAAATATGCAGTTTGAGCTCTGTCTGCAGTGCTGTGCTGTTCATCAGCCAGGCAGGGGATATCACTATTTATTCAACTGCCTGAGCTGAGAAGGCCACTTTGGGGATAAAAAGCTTTTTCACCTTAGGAATATAAAGGAAAAGAGTGTGGAAAATTATTCAGTAGCAGAGGAAAGTACCCAAAGCACACCTGGTAGCTTTGGGGACAGGGAGATTAATATATTATCTATATATCTGTTGATGCCTTTGTACTTTGTATTTCTGTTGTAGGTATAAAGAGCTTACTATGTTCACAACATTATAGACAGGTTGTCTGTGGTGTGTTACACCTGCATGTTCCCCTGATAAACCTACGTTGTAAACAGCACTGACACCAGTCACCTTCCCATGCACAAATAATGTGCACAGTTAGTAAAGCAGCTTAGTGTTCCCAGGTTATTCCAGAGGACTGAAGAGACTGGCTACAGTTGGATTTGAGGACTATTGTGGCCTCATTTCACTCAGTAGGTTTTTGTACTGATTCCAGGGCAGGACAAACCGGTGGAGATGCATGTGGGAGAGAAGGAGCAGAGCAAGTCTACCTCTTGGGTTGTGTAAGGCATGTGTAGAGCGAAACACTCATTTTCCTACACTTTTAGGATATGCCTGCATAGTAGTGTGAAAGATGAGCATGACTGCTGGTGGTCTTGAGTAAAATTCAAGCTCCTCTCTACTATGCTTCATAGAGTTTTCATACAGGCACTTGAAGTGTCAGTTTGGTTCCCACAATCCTAAGTGCTCCTATGATTATTTTTAAATGGTAGTCTATTGCTTAATTGTCTGTCTTTATTCATGAATACTATACATTTTCTGTAAGAACTTCACTGTGATCGCCAAATTATTCCTGAGATAGTTATTCCTATCTTATGAGGCATTTAAAAAATATTTAGTCTTTATTCTCTACCATATTTGAAGTACTTTGTACTTCAGCGTTTATATCTTCTACAAGGTAAAAACGATACTTAAATGGAAGAGGGGGAAAAAAGCAATTACTGCTTTCTTATATATTCACAGTTTGGGGATCTTACCAGGGAACTGGAGTGCTCTTGATGTATGAGCTCCACTCCTGCCTTTGCTGTTAGAACATTTGGCATCAAAAATGAAATTGGAATCTAGTGTACACAATGTTAAGAAAAATTGCCTTTTCAAAGCCAAGTTCAGAAATATGACAGTCCTTACAGCCTGATTATGGAGGGGTTTTAATGTTTGTTTAATTTAAGGACAAAGTATGGAACAAACCAGAGCAGCTTAAACCTGTATGTTTTCAATATCACTGTAGCATGACATTTTTACATAAACCACAGTGGCTGTGGTGGGACATTGCAACAGAGACTCAATCATGCACCCTGTGAAAACAAAGCACTGTTTCACAACTCCTCATTGACTTTTATTCAGTATGTAGTGCTAAGAACAAGTATGTTGCAAGAGTAGTTCTCTGATATTTACCAAAGAACAGTTCTGGAGTCCTGTAACTTATTGACTTTGATTTTGAGACCATCTGTAAGGGTTAATAAGGTCCATTTTCTGTCACTGTTTATCAGTGTTTGCTGGCAGAGTTTAGCACTTGGAGTTAGGAGCAGTGAATACTAATTCAGGAGCTACTTACAGCTGCTTGCACCTTGACATTGACAGTGTCCACTTTAGAGGGCAGAAACAGCCTTTTTCTCCCTCCCTCTTTTTGCAGTTGGCTACCACATTTGCAAGATCCATATTAATTTAGATCTCCAAAGCAGAATCAATTTTGCATGTTTTGACATGAGAAAATTTATCTCATTGCCTTTTGTCTGACCCCACTTTTATTTTAGTTCTTATTTAAATTCACACAGAGTCTTTATCTCAAAGGTTATCCTAACATTCATCTTTTGTATTTGTCACTGGAACAACTTGTTCTTGTCTATTGTAAGAATATAGCCCTCAGATCTCCTTGAAGATCTCCTTCTACAACATAGTCCTTAACAAGAGAAAATAACTATTTCAGTAGTGTTCCTTTTAAAAAAATAATTATACTCCCCCCGCCAAGAAAAAGAAAAACAGAACAAGTCCTTATCATTCAACAGAGATGAGGTCATAGTCAGGAATAGCTTAAGAAAAAGACTGAACAAGCCTTGCTAAATCTGCAGAGGGTTATGATGAATAAAACTCATGGAATCCTGGTGTATTTTCCAAATATGATGGCTAGTGCATCATAGAAAATAGCATTATAAAGGCTGTAGGCTGTCCCATGTTAACGGCAGCTAACAAAAACAAATCCTCAAAGGGCAGATCTCCTGTTGAGGTTGTGGATGAGAAAGAGCTCAGCTTCACTTAAACGGTGTTCAATGAAATAATTCAAAAACTATATATGAGTTTTTGTTAAACCTTAGAATCAATGTAAAAGAAGAAATATTACCTATTACACATTGCTGAAACTGGTCAAAGAGGATAGAAGGCATCTTCAAAGATACTGAAAAATTCTGAAGTATCTTTTTTCTATTCAATGAATATATATAATAGTTAAGTGATGAATGAAAAGGTAGAAGCCGAGATGGCCATTTCCATGCTCCAGCCTTTACTGTTAAGGTGCTCAGGTTTTCAGATAATTCACTTCATTCTGTGTTACTTCATTCTTCAAGTCACCTTGAAGCCTGGAAAAGATGTCCAGAGGAAATAGGGGAACCTGCCCTCCAGAGGTAATGATTTTTCTCCGTCGACTGTAGAGGGAGCCTAAAAACTAACTTTGACTTGGTGACTGACAGGCGTAGACAGGTGCAGGTTGAGGCGCAATCCCTCCGGCTGTGTTTACAGCCATGCACCACTGCAAACAGTCTGAGCTGGATGCATGCTCAAATGGAAGAGAACACATACGACTTTGTGCATTTTTTTCTTCTTTCCTGTGTCTTTAGTAGTGTTACTCAGCAAACATCCATCTTCACATTTATTATTACTGCCATTGCATGACCATTATCTTTCAGGCAACTCTTAACAATTCTGCTTAGCTAGGATTTTCTTAATAAGAAAAAATTAAAAGCTACAAGGAGCTCTTAGAGGCCTAGTCTTAAGAGCAGGTAAAGAAATTTGTGATAGAAACACAAGATTTCTTCTCCTTTTTCACTTTTTAAAACAAACAGGAAAATAACAAAAATAAATACTTTTTGGTTTTAATGTGTACCTACCTTTCCTCTATTATTGTGTATTTTGAATTATGAGTTTTGTTCAAAAATATTCCCGTGTCCTGCCTGCAAAATATCATGCAAGTACAAAAATGTAATAGCAGATGTTAGTCTTGCAGACATGTTCATCAAAACACACAGAAAATGAGATTTATCCTTCATGCTGTGCACTTGATAGCTGCTTTAAAAAAAAGGCATTCATCTGTATCAGAACATTTTAGCAGACTACACAGTTTGATGTATTTTACTGCTTAAAATTACTTCTTAACCTTCTGACATTTCACTGTTTGGATCTAACACAGCACAAGAATGGAACCAGGCAACAGTGATTAACAGATCATATCAAGGCTGTTATTATGAGCCACTCTTTCAGAAGGTGAAAGATGGATACCCAAGGTGCTTATGCAGAATGAAACTTTTGCCGATGAAAGATGGGGTGGAACTGATTCATTCCCATTGTTTTAAAATTTCTCCCACTCCAGAATGGAGAAAAAAAAAAACCAAAAAGCTTCTGGAACTTCCCTGTAAATTCTACAGTTATTTGTGAGCTGGTAAGCAGCACATCATTTTGAAAAGTGAAAACAAAATGTTTCAGTTTTTCACCAGGTCCAGGGAGAAAGGTCACCTCTGGCTTTTTTCAGGGTGTGTCTCTTAGTTGCTCAACCCTCAATTCTCTCCTAAATGAGACTCCTACTGCAGGCTTCTGTAGGTCTCAGAGCAGCTACTCCATCAGCTGCAGTACAGCCTGATGTCTTGTGCAAGTAGGACACTGGTCTAGTTTACAATAACCTTTAAAAATAAGGCATCAGTGATTAAGAGTATTTTCAGCTTTAGATGTAGAAAACAAAACATGTATACACATCCAAACTGGCAGTTTCTCCCTCCTCTGTCTCACCACCCCTAGGATTCATTCACTCCCTGCACCAGCTATCACCCTCCTAGTAAAGCATCCAGATACCTCAGTCTTTGGTTTGAAAGCCTAGTGACAGTGTTTGCCTGCACTCTGTTTCCCTTGGCTGGCAGTCACTGAGGAGTCAATGCCCAGCTGTGGACTGTCAGTGTTTTCTCCAGGAGACCACGTCCTCTCTGTTTCCAGACCAGTACAAGCCCACTTGGGTCAGCCTGGAACTTTCACTCTCCTGGCCCAGAGAAGACAGCAATCACATCTAATGCCAAACAGACCTTAAAATACACTGCCTGCACTGCTCCATTCTTTACAGCTGGCATACATTTAACAATGATGTTATTTTAATTAAAAAAAAAATCCTTTTAAAGGGTGATTCTTTAATATCTAATCTTTTACCAGAGTTGACTCTTTATCCGAGCACATCAGATTTTTATAATTTAGTCTTAAAAAAAGGAAAACAAAACTGGAACCAGTGGCCACAATGGAACCAAAGACCCACTAAAGAACCAAAATAAACCACAGTGTCTGAAAATTTCAGAATAGACCTTCCCTAGTTACCTTGTGCTGAAAGATGGGAAGGGCCACATTCTGCTCCTGAAACATTTTCAGGGAGAACTGTGGGATCTTTCATGGCCTATACCTGTGGCACCTCTGGATGCATATTGGGTGAGGGGGAAGCAGGGAGGACTATGTGCTTCCACAACACTGGGAAGGGATTCTGGATCACAGATCCTCTAAAAACTGCTGGGCACTTGCCCACTGAGCATTCCAACAAATGCAGAGATATTGAACTGGAAATATAATTCTATTTTTTGATATTATGAGTGAGGAAAATCCAAGGTCTTTTTGACTCTGAACACCTAGACTTGGCCTTTTCCAGGAAGTTGCCTGCAAAAAATTTGATTAAAGAAACTTTAATATGAGCAGGCATCCAGTTGTATGCACCCACTCCCCCCCAGTGACAGTGCCAAGCAGTTCAGAGGATCCCATTGAGAACCTGCCTTGGTCTTGTCTTTCTCCATCCTGATCGCAACCCTAGAAAAAGTCACTTATCCATCCCAACCTTCGTAATTCCAGTAAGAGGAATCCACTTGATTTCAGCCATAGTTGCAGCAACTCTTTGAAGGATACTTGCTCTGGGATCTTGCCTCTGATGCTATTTTTTACCCCAAGAGTTTGCACATTCTGGTTCCCAGTGCATTCAGGCAGGATAATATAGTACAAACCAAGGTAAAGGAAGGCAGATAACTTTTATCATACAGAGGCACATACTGGAAAGAGAAAAACAGCGGTTCAGAGGTAATAAAATCTGTGCCATGCCTAGAAATTTGTCATGCCATGATTAAATCATAGGTCTAATATTATGTATATTTATTTTCAAAGAAATTTAAATGGGTACCTTGGTCCTTTTGCATGCACAGTTGGAGAGACCTTGAGAGAGTTTTGTTTCTCAGTCCTCATCACTCTTAATTGCTGCCTTTTCAGGGCAGTACACAAAGTCACCAGTCACCTTTCAAAGGTTTGACAGGTATGTCTTATCACATCAGTTAAATCAATGCAAGAAAACTCTTGGTTAGGAAACTGACAACCAAGTCCAGTAGCAGGACAACAGTTAATTCTTCCCTGCTCTGGCCTCATGTTCACCTCTGACAATAAGCCCAGTAATAAACCAATTAAGCATAAAATATTTATAAAGAAAAAAATAAGAACAGAGGAAGAAGTGAAAACCAACCATCAGAAAATTGTGCTGGCATTTTATTCTTCACAGCTGATTTTCATCTAGAAGATTGCTCAGTCACCCTTACAGCACAGGCACTGCAGCATTGCGTAATGCAAAGCTGGCTGTAGGGTGACTTTTAGTGCTCCCTTCCTGTGCTCTGCTCGACTCTTTCTGTGCATCACAGGAAACAGGACTGTATTTGCTTTATCAGGAATGCTGTTCAGCTGCTTAAAGGCAAAGTAACAGTCTCACCCTTTATTGTTCCCCTGTGTAAGTAAGGCATATCCTTGACTCTCTGCTGCAATTTGTGCCATGGCTCAGCTCAGGCAGCCTTTTTAGTCAGGGAGAGAATGCAGAGGATGCTTTGCCAGCAGACTTGAGTATCTCCTGCCCAAGTGGATGCCACATTAGGAAGCCCTGCAGCTGGAGAAGAATAACCAGGACAGTATGGTCCTGACCATGCTGTGCAGGGACTGGTCACAAGGAAGAGAACACCAGCTAGTGCCCACTTGCAGCAGCTTTTGTGATTTACATGTCTGCAGTCTAGGACATTCACTGCCAAGTGCAAGTGTTCATGAAAAACACCAGGTATGTGCAACATAGCAGCTGATTAGGGATGGATAGACCATTTGGGTCTCAGGGTAGAGAGCTAAACTAACTTATCTAATTTTATATAACTATAAAGTTATCTACACTGTAGATGTAAAGTTATGTCAAACAGTCCTGCCCTCTGCACTGGCATCTTGTAAACCAACTATTAAGATGCTATAAATTTTGGTCAGAACTTGTTTTGAAGCCAGCCTGAGGGCCAGGGAATGGGAAAGGAGGCTTGCATCCAGAAGCCAGAAGCTTGAAAAAAGAATTTGTTATTTTTAAGCATCATGATCATTATAGCTTTTCCCTTTGAGACATCTGTGAGTGAGATAATTTATACTGGATAACTTTCTAGTTGTTTTTGGAAATGGAGGCATCATATGTCAGAGATGGTTTTCTGATAAGTTTCTGCTTTGGCTGACTTTTTCAAAGTTTCTGCTTCCCATTTGTTGGGGGTTTTTTTGTTTGTTTTTTTTTTTGTGTGATGAACTGAAATTTAGTTACACTACATTCAGGAACTGAGCCCCATATTGGTATTTACTAAAGATCAATCTTGGTCACAAGCATTTCTTTTCTTAGATATAAGATAAAGGCAAGAGAACTGTACAGATATATCTGTTTTCAGGGGTGCAATCTGTCGTTCAATACGAAAAATACTACATGAACATTCTCCACTCCCCCAGATGATTCTGCAATTTGTACTTCAGGCTGTGAACAGCTGCACTGTTATTTCCTCCCTTTCCCCACTTTTACTACTACTGATGATACAGGAGGTTTTACTTAACAGAGAATTAAGTGTTTGCAATTAAGTTCCTCAGAAGTACTAATGACACCAGTAGTCCTTAAGCATGTGCTTAAGTGCCTAGCTGATTGTTTAAAAATTGGTAAAATAGGTACTACAAACCAAATTTTCTCAATTTCTTAGTTTTATGAAGCAATCTGGTCTATTCCTCATTCTGTCAAACAAAATGTGGTGTAATACCAGAGATGGAATCTGCCTGCAAGCAAAAATAGCAAAGAAAGCTACAATGCTCCCCCAGAGCATCAAGGGAAAGGTTCAGTCCGAAGCATCTGGGCTTAGTATTGCAAAAATTAAAAGAGCAATAAGACAAAATCTTTTTAAATGTAAGTTTAGGTTGTGCTTTAGAATGTTGTATTAGTACCTGTGGAATTATGTAATGCTACAGCAACTTTCCTAACTTAATTCATCACAAATCCTCATGTGATATTTCACATTTTAATCAAAAGGTTAGAACAACATTTTAGCTCCCATTTTCCAACATGAGCTGGAGAAAAATGAGTAGGCACAATATTCTGGCTAATAGAGAGAGCTTTTTTTCAATTTGTTAATGTTTTCAGATACGTGTTTCTCACCTCTGTAAGGGTGAAATAAGAGGAGTTTGAGCATAAGAGATAAAAGATCCAGGGACTAAACAAAGTATGTGGTACTAATGGCTGGCAGCTAGCCGTGCCAGCTCAGATCTGGTATAATTTGAAGGATATAGCAAGGAGGCCTTTTCAGTCTTTTTACAGTGTTGATGCTTGTTTCTTAAATTTTGGGGCAATTTCTTTCTCTCTGTGCTGAAAAAATAGGTTCCATTTTCAATATCAAGTATTAAAGACCTACCTTTTCATTATTCTCAATCCATAAAGAAAAAATGTCTTCAGATTTTTCAGAGCACAATAACTATAATTCCCTGATCTAGCGGATGAGTTAGACCTTCCTGAAACCTGGGAAATCTTGCTTTAGACAGATGAGGTGCTGAATTTCCTTTCTCTGCTGAGAATCTTTTGACAGTACTAATCCCCAGCTGCAACAGTAAATACACTGAGCTTTAAAGATGACTAAATTAGATACAAATCCACAGGGGATTTCCTATTACCTTCATAAATGTAAGTATCTCCTGCTGATTAAATGCCCTGTAAACATTCTTAGACAGTTACTCATGCAGGTTGATTGTACAGTAGGACTAAAGAAAAACACCTACTTAGCTGAATAAGGTATTCTGAAAACATTTTTAAAGTGGTAAGAGGCTAGAAGTAAAGGCTAGAAGAACTGCCACAATTTTAGCACTGAGAGGAAAAGAACAGCTGGATACTGGTGGAGGAGCTGTGCATCTGTCCTGTTCATGCTTCCACCATCCAATAGTACTGTAGCTTGAGTTATCTCTATCTTATCCACACTCCAACCACATATTTGTATCTAAATAGTGGGGTAAAATAGCACTATCGTTCCATTTCTGCACAAGTTAAATGAATGGGAGAAATGTAGTAAATTATTCCATCTAAAGTACATAGAAATAGATTGGTTTGAATAGATATGTGTAAAAATGAACATGCATTTTTACATGGATTTACTGTTGCATTTTATATTACCATCAAATTTTCCTATAAAATTTAAAATAGAATTAGTTGTCACTTAAATGCTTATAGCTCTAAAGGAAATATTTCTGTTTCTCTTCAGTTTTAAGTGCCTCTTATGGGGCATCTATGTTGGCTTTTTAGTTATGCAAAGATAAACAAACATGGCAACATTTTTGAAAATGAAGTCTACAGTAAATACTTTACATACAACACATATTGTTTATGTTAGTATTGGTTTTGGAGTTTGCTTTTTTTTTTTTTTTTTTTGGTTGGCTGGTTGGTTGGTTTTGTGGTTTTGTTTGATTTGGAGTATTTTGGTTGGTTGGCTTTGATTTTTTGGTTTTTTTTCTGGTTGGCTGGTTTTGGTTTTTTGAGGAATATCAGTGATGACATAGCAATACTAATACTAAAACAAATTTAGGAGTTTAACATTTAACTTTTGCTAGAAAAGAAATATTTGGGAGATGGATGCATCAAACAGTAATGAGTCATCTCCCACATGAGTGAAGCACAAAGTTCCACTTGACAATATTTCAAATCTCCTTCTCTGACATGTTCCCAATGAAACACAGAGTACCCAAGGGACAGATAGATAAATATTCCCCCAGCTCAAACCCATTCTGCGTCTTCTACAAAGCCCACAGAATCCAAAAGTCAGTCCCACTAAGCAGAAAGCGATAGTTCTTCCTTGCCTCCTCCTAGCGGGAATCTTTGATATTGATCTCCAACATAGCTATCTTTTCAGGAGGTTTGCATGATTTTGGAATCTTCTTCAAGTTCCTAGCCTGGGACAATAAGCAGTGCGATGGCAGTTCAAATTGCATTTTGCTGGTCTTTCTTCTTCAGCTTCTAAGTTCTCCTTGTCCTCAAGGTACCCTCAGGGTGCCATCCTTTGAGACTTTAGCTAAATATTTGTATAGACAAGAGCACTTTGTTCTTTTATGATTCATGAAAGTGTACTGGCCCATTAGCATCAGCAGGAATAAAATCCACTTTTCCTTTCATTTAAATAAATCTCTTGCATCTGTATGACTCCATCAGTCTGACAGTCTTAACACTGATGTACCTTTCTTTAAGTATGGACCAAATCAAAGCCAAAGAACAAAATGTCCAATAAACAGGGAACTCTAATTCTTTTAACTGAAGAAAAGAAAATGAAACAGAGTGAGATTACACAAGGTGTTGACGTATTTAGGCTTCTGTAAGGCACCTAATATTTAGGCTTTTGTAAGGCACCAAAAATGCTAGACTGAACTAAATAATTTAGGAGAATGAATGATATAAAAGAAGTATGCTTTTCATTCAAAGGATGATTGGTATGTCTCTATCTATAATCACTTTAAAGAGATATTTAAAAAAAATAGATCATTCTATCCTTTGAAATACAACTTTAAAATTATTTTCTTATATTATTATATGACTTTCTGATATTCAAAGGCTGAGAAATTTGGAACCATAAGGAGAACATGGTTAGGGGGTATTCTAATTTGGTCAGCAAAGTGGAAATTTCAACACCTACTCAAGTCTACTATCAAAGCCAAGAAAAAGAATGAGGCTGTAGGACAAGCAGAATAACAGCTGCTAACCTGGGGAAAAGAAATCGCTCTGAAAAAACCCAGAGGTAAATATTTAGATGAACATAATTTCTCATGGAATTTTATGATCAAGAGATTTACATGATAAAGTGAATGTATGCATCAACTGATGAACTGTGTTGGGACACTGTGAGCAGAATTCAGCTGCCTAAACGGGTCTAGTGCTGTATGAAGGGCTGTTCAGTTCCCAAACCACAAGACCACAGTGCAAAATTATGCCAAAGGACCTGCCAGTGATGAATACCCATCTGGATTGGCAAATGGAATTTAAGCAAGAAACCATCTAAATTTTCACTAGACACATATAATTAGGCAAACAAACCCTACCTCTTCCACTACTGAATTTTAGTATCAGTGTAACTATTACCAGAATATGGTACTGTGCTCTACTTTCAACATCTTATTGTGATGGCTACAAGAAACTCAGCAAATATTTTGAGACTTTAAGAAAAATACAATTGACCATAGTCTAGAGTTTTCATATGGGAAAGTTAAACCTGAGAATACACAGGTTTCTAGTGCAAAAGATGAAATTCTGCTAACTGCCACTCAAAGACAGATGCATTCTTAGCAAAAAATGAAATGGGATTTTTCACACAGGTGTCAAGGGTTATAGCCTGGGGGGGCACAAAGAGTTTTGTTAGTTTTCACTTATTACTGGAAAGTGGCAATTACATTTGAAGACTTCCCTAAAAGAGCAGCTCTAGTTCAAACAAAAATTAAGTTTTGGTCCTCATGATGGATGTGGATTGGGTTTTTAATCTGAGTCCATGAACTGGCTTCACTATACATTACAACAAAAGCAAATTATAGACTTGGGTTCAAATTGATAGTGACCTTGAGAAGGGGGAGAAATGGGTCAACCAGAATCTCATGATGTTCAACGAACAAGGGGAAAAGCAAAGCCCTTCCAATAATGAGGAACTGCCTCATATACCAGTGCAGGCTGGGGATGCAGCAACAGAAAAGAAGCTTTGCAGAAAAACTGCTGAGGTTTCTGGTGGACAGCAAGTCAACCCGTGCCAGTAATGTGCCCTCAGGGCAAACAAGGCCAACAAGGCCAACAGCTTTCTGGTCTGCATTAGGAGGAGTGCTGCCAACAGGTCTCATGGTTGGAGGGACACACTTGGAAGGTCCAGTTCTGGGCAGCCCAATGCAGCAATAGTGGGGAGATTTGGACATACTGGAGTGAGTAGAATGAAGAGCCATCACAGTATTAAAGTAATTAGCACAGGTATAGGGGCCCAGAGACATGCCACACACAGAAGAAATGCATGGTTTGGTTTCAAGTGTTTGACTCAAAGTCGATTTAAATTAACCCTAAAGTTAGACTTTAAAAACATAGAAATGAGATCAGAGATTAACCAAATGCTTAAGCATGTTCCTATTAATTCCTTTCAGAGAAATATATTTTGTTTTGAGAATTGTTTGAAAAAGAGAGCACATACAAACGGAGGGGTGAGGGGGGTCACAAGCTTTTCTCAATTGGTCTGCTAGTAGCAATTTTGACCTTTTTTTCATAACAGAACTTTCAGAAGATGAAAGGAAAGAACCAGTCCTTGGAAAACTCCAACAAATGTGAAGCATTTTAGAGAGTAGAAGCTATTTTTAGACAGTCCTTTTTATAGACTGATTGAATTATTCTTAGCACAGAACTAGATTTTCTGGTTTACATAAACAATGATTCATTGTTTTGTGATTTGCAGTTCTGCATGGCTGACTTAAATACTGTTTAGTGGCCAGTCATTGTGAAACTACTTTATAATATACACAGGTGAATTAAAGGTGAACTTAATTCACACATGGCAAGAAGAAATGTTGATGACATACTTGATCAACTAACTTCTTGACCAATTTACAGAAAATAACTACACGAATAAATATAATAGGCTAGCAGGAAGAAAAATGGGCAAGGAACCAGCCTCCCACCTCAGGTATCTCACTTGCACCTTGTCGCCCTGATTTTCAGCCTTCTGATGATTGTTTACATATTTTCTACTGGAGTTTCTCATGCATTTAACATAAAAAAAAGGAAATTGTTTTCATTCCTCTCTGTAATGGACTGCTAGTTTGACCACTGGGGTCAGAGGTGTGTTCCTCTCGTCCCCCAATCCTTGATCAAATTCCAAATCCTATTTAAACACCAAATCATAATAAATCTTGCTTCTTTCGCTCCTCACTTCTAACGGTGACTGTCGTTCTTTCGTGTCGTGTAACGGCGACAGCACCTAGCATTTTCCAGTCTGGTGTTGCAGTCTCTTCCAGTCCTTATCTGCGTGTGAAGTAGTGACTGGAGGCTTCCAGAGGGATAAATGGATTGACTTAGGTGCCTCTACTGAGGAGCTGAGACCTTCAGAGATGCTTATTTCCCTCTTGTGCCAAAGGAAGTGAAGCATATCCCGGGTTCCTTCCATCTGAGCACAAAATTTCTGCCCCTGCTATGTGCCTAAGTGAAACAATATTTTGTTGATGCTTTATCACCATGGAGTGGATCACATATTCAAAGTCTTGTTCTGTCCTACGAAAAATTTCCAACTTTCATTTTTTGAAAATTTGCCAGCAATTACTCATCCAGTAAAGCAACAACTCTGGCCTTTCAAAAGTTGTTTCATCCAGTGTGAAAGTAAAGTACTCATATACTCCATACTTCCCAAGATGTCTCTGCTGCAACCTCTAGTAGGTTCTCAGCTCATTTACACAGACACCAGTATTGCCACCCAACTGAGGACTGGATTCAATCCACCAACGGAGAAATGGATTCAAACTGCAAAACCTTTTTGCATTATCACTGATAGGTTCAGTCTCATACAATTTACTTAAGACAAATGTCAATTAACTGTTTGGAGGTCAAACCCCCAAACGCTGGTAATTCCAGTTGCCCGTCATTTGTTATGCAGCAGAGATACATGCTCATTGTGCCTGGACACAGCTGTTTAATTTAAAATTAACTATCTGCTCAGTCAGGGGGAAGATATTTTCATTGGTGCTTTTGGAGAAAGGGAGGGAGAACATAAAATCACTGAGATGCTTCACATGTCAGGAGGAGGCCAGAACTGCATTATGAATGAAGCAAAGTAATCAACCCAGCTGTCCTTTCCCCATCAGCTTCAGCCTCTGTCATATAAATTAGGGATGACCAATTATTGGGATAAAATAAAAATATGCAAAAAAAATTCATTGTACTTCAGGTTGCCTAATTCAGAAATTTAAGGATAAAGAGTCTTTGATTTAGATTGATTGTTTTAGTTCTGAATTTTCTTCAGGTTGTATGATCTGTGGGAAGTGTATTTTTAGGCCTTCATGCTGTGAGGAGTCCTCACCTGGATAAGAATGCATCTACAAATATATAAGTAATTATCAGATTATTCTGGGGTTGCCCTTTGTATTGTGAAAGCTGTGGGAAGAGAAGAAGCTAAAGTTAAGGGGATAAATCTGAAAACAGAAATAATTTTGAAGACACATGCATGTATTTGATGGGCTTTTTTCACTCCCTTGAAAATTGTGCCCATCCCTGAAATAATGGGAAGACATGTACTGTGAAACAGGGTTTGCTGCTATCCTTGTGTCCGCCTTTGGCAGAAAGTCCTGGTTTCATTGACATGGGATTGTCAACTTTCTGCAATTTAAGGGAAGGACTCTCTATAAAAAGATTTCCAATTTGAAAAATGCCAAGGAACTAGAAGGTGTCAAAGGTGTTAAATTGAGTGCACAGGGTTCATTATTTCAGTAATATACTATATGGAATATAAACCAAAGCTGTGAATAAATTTTATACACACACATGGTCTTCACATACCTTATCCTCTGATAGGATGACCTTTCTTATATAAGATATTACTGGTTGCCACTATAGTTATGCAGTTCCACCATTTTTGTTTAGGAGAAGGTAGAAAACCCTTTATTTTCAATATATTTTGCTTTTACACTCAGCAATTAGGGTGAAATGATTCCACAACCACTATGAGAAAAGACTGGATGTATAATTAGATTGTTGTTTCCCATTTTATACTTCTCTTAAAAAAAACCCCTGACAGACGTAGAGGGTTAATGTTAATTCTGGCCAACAACTAAACACCAATCAGCAGTTCACCCACTCTCCCCTAGAGGGACTGGGGACACAATCAGAAAAGAAAAAGCAAAAAACACTTGAAGCCTGAGATAAAGACAGCTGAAGTGAAGTAAATGGGAAAAAAAACCCCAAATGGTGCAAAGCCCATCACTCACTGCCTTCTAATACCAGATTGATGCTCAGTCAGGCTCTGAGCAGCAGCTACCTTGGAAAATCTACTCCCCCTCCCCAGTTTTTACTGTTTTTTACAGTTTAACCCAGTTTTTACACATCCCACATGGTATGGAATGTCCTTTTAGTCAGTTTGGGTCAGGTGTCCTGGCTGTGTTCCATTCCAGATTCTTACCAAAGCCCAGACTGCTCACTGACAGGATAGAGTGAGAAACAGAGAGAGCCTAGAGATTGAGTAAGCATTGATTAGAAACAGCAAAAACATCCCTGTCATTAACACTGTCTTGGTCCCAAATTCAGAAGAGCATTACATGAGCTACCAAGAAGAAAGTTAGCTCCATTCCAGCCACTTGTCTAAATTAATACCTCAGTCACACCCATATTTCTTTAGGTTTTCAGCCACTGTTTCCCTTTCACAAGTTAAAGCATTCAAAACAAGTACAAAGTCAGATTGCAGTGTAGAGTGAAAATGGGTTTAGTGTGTTTGACCACCTCCATTTGTATCAGCCAGTTAAATTCCTATGCTACCTGTTATTTACCTAGACTTGACTTTCTTTTTCACCACATGGTGTGGTATGTGTTTTTCTAATAACAGAAGATTACTTCTCACCATCTCTCTGCCATTCCAGTTGTCAGACACATCATATAGGTCACAACTGCAGCAGCTAGAAACTGAGCCTCCTCCATAAAGAGGCACAGACAGCCCTCTTATTTTCAAGGTTGTGTCAATGACAGAACTTGGAAGATAAATTGCTGCTTGCAGAGACTCTGAAACTTGCCAGCTTGGGTCTTGACAACAGTGAAGCCAAGATACCAAGAGGCTAAGGACAGACCACAGGACATATCAAGATCCTAAAATAAATATTTATGTAGTCTGTATCAAACTAACTCAAGTATCTTTACAACTCAAAATATGTAATGTAGTAGTTTCTTTGTACAGTAGAGAATAAAAAAGCCATTCTAGTTGATGCCCTGTCATAGCTCTTTGTCCTGGTTTAGGGCAATTTTGGGAGGAAATCTCTGAATGGGGTTCCTCTNAGAACACAGAACAGACGATGTGGGGATACAGGCATCATAGTCACCCTAGGACACTCTTCTGCATGGGAGGTTGAAACTGTGGATAGATGTAACAGAAATAAGTTCTGTATGACTGGAAAAATTCTTATCTGAGGTATATAGATAATTAGGGTGTTTGGAGTTTTATCTAGGAAAAATCCAGGAGCACAGAGGATCTAAGAAGACATTTTCAAGATGTTGTACTCAATGGATGTCTCCAAATTCCTGAAATCAAGCAGAACAGGAATGGTAGAAGATATAAAGTTGTGGTTTAACATATAAAAGAGTGTGCTTACAATAGATCCTGTTCTGAAGTTCAAAATCAAAGGTCCAGAGAACTCAATTAACTTTCCAGTATTTTCAGTAATTATTTCTGAGAATTTTCCCAAACAGAACAGGCACTGCATTAGCTTGTTATGATGAGAACAATTTCATTTTATTGAGTTCACTAAGAGGCTTTTAATCCAGAGCATACATACTAGAACAGCTATCAGTGGCACAGGAAACCCACATGCTCATTGCATATTTTGTTCTAAGGGGTGCCCATGAAACTCCACCGCTAATACAAATTTTAATTTCCACTAGCCTATGTTGCTGAAACAGTTGGACATTTCCTCTGGAAGAGTCGATCAAGCTCCTTCTGTGATCAGTGGACGTGGCAGGCATCCCCAGAGCTGGTAAACACCTCCAGACACATCCAGCAGAATTAAGAGGGACTCCACAGGTTAATTTGAACTACATGCAATAGGCTAGATGTCTTCACTGTGTGTCACATTCACAATAACATTAGTCTGCAACATAAATCACATCAAAGTCACTGATTTTCCCAGGCCCACGACAGTACATCAGTGACATAAAAAACCAAAACAATTGCTCCCCTGACCTGAGTCTTGGCTAGCAGGGATCTTGGGCCAGGCAGTACACAGAATCGTAGATGTTTCTGAGGGAGAACTGGACTTCAGATACCTGAAACAAAACCATGGAAATTTCAGCGTTAAATGTAAAATAAAATAATAATAAATAAAGAATCTCCTGTTCTCTTTTGTTCCCTTTATTTTATTTTCTTCTGCAGCTTAGGGAGACTTTTCCCATTTTTTGTTACAAGAGGTATTCTAATGAAGGTGTCTTTCAAATCTGTTTTGTTTCTTGTCAGCTCCTTTTGGAGCTAAAAACAACATCTTCAATTCTGGCATGACTCACATCTAAATTTTAAAACATATTTTGATTTATAGACAATGAAGGAAATAGTTCTATATACTGCAAGTTTCACAGAACTTTGTTTTTCTTAAGACAGCAGATTTGCTTGGAAAAAAACCCAAAACAAACAGCTCTAATTCACTGAGTATTCAAAGGATATTGTTGGCACAAACTATGACAAAAAGCCAAATCATTATGGTCCTGCTCAATAAATCAGGCTCTTTTTCTCCATGCTATACAGAAAAGAATCTGAACAGTCATCTAAATGTTGACACAAAATTTCTTTGGACTTCTTGGACGTGCAAGTAGCAATTTGTATATATACTCTACTAAATATTTTCTGTCTATAGATAACTTAATGAGGGCTGTTTAAGGTTTGTAAAGCCAATCAAAGCATATATTAGTAAGAAGTTTCTACTGCTTTCTGTGCCAATTATGCTGAAATTGTTGTGAAACTCAGGGAGTAAATTAGCTCAGGAAAGAACCTGCAGCTTACCCTGGCACTCTTTGCCTTTCTTCTCCTCCAAGACCATCCAAGACAGCACAGGGATAGCAGCAGATGCCAGAGCCCGTTGTTTGCTGATTGTACAGGCAGAACCCACGGAAAAAATCCTCTCCTTTCCACTGCACTAAGTAAATGTGTGTGTGCCTGTGGTTGGTGACTTTTCTGAGCTGCCTGTTTTGTCACTCAAGAGTGAACTGTCTAAGGATAAGGATACAAAAAGCATGGGTTGCCAGGCTTCATTGGCAGAACTCCCATTCGGAGCAGCAGCAGAGTAGGACTCTGAGGACAAGGTTTTGAAGTTCACACCTTAGGAAAGTGGATGTGGATCACTGACTCCTCTCCTGAATTTCTCTGTAGTCTTGTCCAAGACAATGAAACATCAACTATATGAAAATGTACTCCTCAGACAGAGACCTTGAGACTGTGCATGCAGAATCACTGGAATCTGGACTGATTTGATGTCGTACACAATGTCAACAACTTCCACATCATACTGCAAACATCCAGTGTTAGGTTAGGTTTCCTCTCTAGTGAGAAAAAAAGGTTTCTTCAAAACCTTCCCTCAGCCATTATAGTTGGATGGCCTGAATCTCCATAAAACTGCTCTTTGTAGCTAAGAAGGGAGGGTGGCTTAGATGCCTAAAATAGGGAGCTAAGTATGCTTTCTATCTACAAAAATATCAAGCAGAAACACCTACTTGGCTTCCATCCTTGTTCAGTGAAGATCCAGTCAGTTCTTTGCAGCAATATTCCATCTGTGACCCTGGGTCTTAACATTCAACGAATTTTCTCTAAGTGCTTAGCACTAAAGCACAATTGCAGAGAAAACTCATATGTCATGTTTGAGTCACATGGAACACAAGACATGTCTTCCTGATGCTCTACAGCTTATGTGCAATTAAAACACAACCTGCTCTTTTTTATTGGTAATATAATATAAAGCAGAGAAAATGAAGACATATTATAAAAGTTCGGAAATAAAACATCTGTCTAAAAGCTTATCTACTTCTTTAATATCTGATTTAAATACACTATTCTCTAGTCTTTGCTTAGATAATTTCATGTGAATAACTTCAAATCTTTATTTAATTCCAGTTGTCTTCAGCAGCTTGCTGTATGGCTGTGTGCATTGTTCTAGTGAAATCCATTTTGCACATACAAGAAAAGGGGATTTGCCCTGTAGAATTCTTTTGACTTTTTACTGAAACAATTTTAATTTCATTTTTTTTTTCATTTGAAATAAGGAAACATTCCTTGTCTGTGAAACCAGACACATTCTGTCTTTAGGAATTTGCAGAAGGCTGCACCTGAACAATTTTAGTGGGGAGTATTAGCAAAGCATCACGAAGGATGTGATCCCCTGTAGAAACAGGGGATTAACCTTTTCATGAATGGGATGCTGTTGCTAGGACTCCCAGCACAATAGAACCTTTCTCATTGTGTTCCCTTGCTGTTATCAGCATTTAAATCTCAAAGGAAAACTGTTAATTCTGCAGTATGTTGTTGTGGGATTCCAAATAACCCAGAAGGATTTCAAACCAGCAGGCATGAGACTACTGTAGAGGCAACAATGGTAATTGTATTAAAGAATGTTAATGTTTTCAGTATGATGAACACCTTTGAATACAGTTACCCTTAGTCATTAAAAAAAAAAAATAGAAAAAGCATGTGTGGTTTTAAGTGACAGTATAATACAATTGTAATGCCCTTATTTTTCAGTTTTATATTTTGCTGTCATTCCCTCCTCTTTGTATTCATAATCCTCATTCCATTTTTCATGCCCAGTTATGAGCCTAGTTATATGTATGCATGTGTTTAAGCATATAGTTATCTCTCTACATTCTTAAATCACCCTGTTCGCTGGAATAAAATGAGCTCTATGCAGAAGACCAGACATTTGTGTAAATGGCTGGCATCTGTCAGCCTAGGTGTGAAATCCTCTGTGGAGTGTGGCCTTCTTCGTACAAGCTGAAGCCTCCAAGTGCCAAGATAAGGGGGTGCCAAATGAGTTACAGAATGTTTCCAGTAATGTCATTAAGGAATGATCAGCTAAACCTTTGAACATGGTTATCATAAAATGTTTCACCAATCAATATTTTCAAGTTCAGGTGCCAAACTGCAATTAGAGACTGAAGGCCAGGAGTCAGGTGCCACGTGGTGGCTGCAATGAGCCCTGTGCCCAGCCATGGCTATCAGCTGCCAGTCTGTGCGTTTTCAAAAAGCTGAGGGACCTGGGGGAGAAAAGGAAAAGGTTGTTGAGTGATCAAAATCTCACAAAGTGTTTGGCTGGTGTAGTGTAGGTCTGAATTGCCAATAATGCTCGGCAGCTTTATGGTCCCTCACAGGAGAAATGTGAGTGAATGCACAGTAAAAGGAAAACAAATACCCCTGAGGTATTTTGTTTAGGTATTTCTGGAATGCTTTCTATTTGTATGCTACAATTAAGAAGAACTGGAGTTGAAATGGGAACTAATATCACAAAATTAACATCCCTGGGTTCTGCAGCGTAAATATGAGCACACACCTGGACACTGTTACTGCTGGCTAAAAATTATATTTTTTTCAGCTCAGGATTCTAAAAATCAGGGGAAATTCCAAAATTATGTATTTATTTCCTAGAAGGAGCCCTAGATGATTCTAGCCACAAAAGACCTACAGGCAAGTGTGAAGCTGTTCATAGGATGAAAGGAGCAATTTTCTCTGAGCAGTAAAAGCTTCTTCCTCTTTTTAGCTGTCTCTATCACTTAACCCATTCTCCTTGGTACACTGCCCCTGCCACTTGCCCTGCCTGGCAGGTTAGTGGTCATAAGATAATGAGCACTAATGAGTTTCTGCAGTGAATGTTATGACTTGGCTGAGGTTAAATATTACAAGCAGCCACTCGAATAATGAATGATAAAGAACATGAAGGCAACCTGTTGTTAGCACTTTGGCCTTTGAATGTCTGAAGTTGCTTGTTATTAGATCTGACATTTAGCACAGGTATAGCACAGCCAGCAGAAATCAGCAGTAAAAGTGAAGAAAGTTGTTTCAATATGCAAGCCATTACATACTTTGAAAATGTCTGTTCTACACTGGTTTTGCAGATTTTTTTTCCTGATAATGTTATTTAGCTAAATTGTCTGTTTTGACTGTTTAAACATATAGACTTGTGGGAGGAGCACTTCAGAAATGAACTTGTCAGGGTTATTTTTGTTCTGTTCCCCTTCAGGAACAGCTGTGATATTTTTGGATGCAGTATGGAAAATAACATAACTAACAAAAGTGAGTTGTCATGAGCAGAACCCAGTGATTTTAAAGTTTGATACAAAAATACTGTTTATTTTTTAGGTTGATTCAAAGTAATTTTAAAATTCTAGTCACTCTTAAAATAGTTTTGAGCAAACAAAACAATATATAAGATACTGAAAGAAAACATCCTGATACTTCATATGGATATGAAAAAAGTATCTCAAAAAAATTTCAATGCTATTTCAATAAACCTGGAGGCAGAATGGAAGAAAAAATAATAAATATTTATTTGTCAAAGAAGAAACTGAAAAGTCATCTAAAATGTTAGAATTCTTGCATGAGAAGTGAGAGGTTTTCATTTCAGTTCATGCTTCCTTTGCTATTAAATGTTTAATGAGAAATTTTAAACCTGCAGCATAAGAGAATGAAACAGACATTCTGTAACACAGAATCCCATATAGTCCAGCAATGAGAATGTTCAATGATGGGCATATTATAAAACTAGCTTTTTCATTTTTTAGAAGTGTTCTTAGTTAAATATTTTGCCTATCCACACTGTTTTGATTTGATAACTTTGTTGATAAAATTGTTTGAAGTCAATTTGGGAAAAAAATATTTAGAAATTCTTTTTAAGTATCAATCAAAAGCCAGTTGTGGTCACAGTCATAGCTTGTAAGTTTCAAATATTCTTAACAGGGAAGGAGCTCATTTTACTCCCACCAAGAAAGAAGCAGAGCCAACTCTTAGAGGAAACAGGATATTTTAAAATCCAAGTGTCTGCCATCTAAATATATTGCTGTTTACCAGAACCAGTGAAAATTTGATTTCTTTGGTTTTCTGCAAGTCCTCGAGCATGGAAAAAGCCCCAGGGGATATATTATACATTATTATACATAAATTAAATGTTTCCTGCTTGCGTGCACAGCATTAGAATGGATTCACTCCTTTATTACACCACTTTTACATGTAGGCTTGGGGGTGGGTGTGGTTGGTTGGTTTTATTAACACTGGACTTTGTCATATTGTCTTGGGTTTTTTTCCTCATAAGCATTCTAAATGATTAATTCAACAGAATTAATCTTTATAATAAGAATCATATGAATTTGAAATTATATTAATTAGACAATTTTAGACAAAAAATATTTCCAATGAACTTTGCTTTAATTACATGATGTGTTTTTGGGGAGGAGTGGTTAATTGATTGCCATTTCTTCAGGTGAAAATATTGGTTCTATTAGCTTGGAGGTGTGGTAGGGTGCCTTCAATTTACTTTTGTGTCTATTCATGTTTGTCATCAAAGTCTGACTGATGTCCAAGCCTTCCTGCTGTGTTTTCTGTCTGCCTTCTCAATGTTTGTCTGTGGCATTTTAGACCTTTTTAGTTCTCTGCATCTTGTTTGCATGCCAATACTGAAGAAAGTGTTTCTGTATGGCTTGGTCTCTCTCTTCTGTTTTACTCAAAAAGCACCATTTCTTATTATCCATAAATTAAATATTTCATACCCATAGCCTGACTATAATGTGGTATTTGTATACTATTTCCACTTCTGAGTTATGAATATACTAATTAGCTTCACATCTTACTTTTGTTGTCTCTTTGTTTTGCACGCTAGAGCGAAAGAGCTAGCTTGAAGTGCTTTCATAATATAGCTATTTAAGTTTCCCTAACTATTATCTAATACGTCTACTACCATCATTATATAATATTAATGATGGCCAGAATTCTTTATGGACAGAAGATTATTGTTATTACTGCAACACTTTCTAGTATGATCTTGGCTTGTAGTGGAAAGAAGTAATAACAGTGCAGGAAAGGGCCAAATTGGTTGGCCCTTGGTTCTTTGAATGTATGCCAAGGAAAATAAATTTATTACCTTTTTTATCAGGTAATTTGCTGGTGCTGAGTGGGACATAGAAGAAATTGTTCCTCTACCACGCATAAACATCTCAGCTGAAAGAAACCTAAATGGAGTAACCTCAAATATATATTTATGCCAAGAACCAGAATCCAGAGATTTAGCACTTCTGCTTATTTTCGGTGTGAGAGACATACATGAAATAGATATCCACCTGCCTTACATTGCCTCTGCCATTCAAACACACACTTGGGCATTTGTTTGAGAACTTTATTTGTTGCATGTCTGCCCAAGCTGCTTCTGATGGGGAGGTAACACTGCTCTTACAAGAGGTTTAACTTAACACTGAAAGTTGTATTGCTAACTGACTTTGTCAGCAATTTATTCTTTTTATGACTAAATGATGTTTCTTAGTAAAAACATCAAAGAAATCAGGTATCATGCATGACTTGCTGGAAAAGACCAGTAAAGAAACTTAACACTTTCCTTGTTCTCTTTAACCTCTCTGGTAGGTTGAAACAAATGACACTAATTCCCATCATCTTCCTTGTTTCTTACGGGTGATAAACTCATTCACTTTTGTGAATATCTTTCAGATGTGTAATTCAGCTGACTTATGGCAGTTCTCGCCTTCCTCAATCTCAGGTGATAAACATCTAGTAATTAAATCTGTCATTGAGGGCATAACTTTCAGTATTTAGATGTATCTACAGTCATAATATAGAGATCTTTGATCCATGTATATATTTAACCCCCAGAGTTTTTCAGTGATTCATCAAATTGTCTCAGAAGAAATATTTTAGCATCCTTTCCTACATATTCTCTGGCTTCCAGTCTGGCACTAAACCCTCATTCATCTGAGCCCTCTTCAGCCAGGTTTTAATACTACAGTGATTCAGAAGTGTCACTTCACTTTTCCTCTCTTCTATTTCTCATTTTTAAGTCATCCACATCACAGTCCAGTATCCCTGACACCTGCATGGTGTCAATCCTTCAAGATAAACCCTTTTTACCTGATTGCATACCTGTTACTGCAAGTCAGAATTTTTTTCATCATAACCAATTCATCTTGTTTGTTTTTAATTCTTATTTCTATGCACTTAGATTACTCTCTTGGGAATGGATGAATTCCAGCAACATAACCTAAACCTTCTCTTCTTTGCACATTTTAGCTTAGTGGAGAAAATCTCGACTCACTCCAGTGTAAGTTCCTGTCCTGATGCCAAGAACACCCAGTAGAATCCTCCCTGATATTTTCAAGAATCCTAACCCAATCCTGCTTTGCAGTTCTTGTTTTCTTTACTTCAGCTCCTGTGATAGGATTTTAATTTTACTTTTCATAATTAGGGCTTTTTCCTGGTACAAGTGCTGGTTTTCTCTACACTAGTTACCAAGGGCTCCTTGGCTCTCCACTCCTCTTTCCTTTGTGCACCAAATGTGCTGTCTTCTCATTTTCCAACTTATCTTGTATTCCCACCCCTTTTTTTATTTCTTCCATAAAGCAGGCCTCTTCTCCAGCTCTGAGTTCTCTCTTTTCCTGTGTTTCCAGATTCTCTTTCTTGTTCTGGAGTTTGCTCTGTAGTTCTGTTATGCAGCACATTTGCAGAACATTAATATGCCCAAAATTGGAGATCTACAGCTCAAGGATATTGTGACATGTTACATCTTCCCTCTCTTGGACATCCTTGGATCCTGAAGTCTGTCACCACCTTTGGTTATGCCTCTTATTTCTCTTCATTTTACTGAGTTCGAGATGATAACTCTACAGTCAAAACCACTATGTGTATTTGTATACTGCTGGCAGAAAAATGGGAGGAAATTATATCACTAAAGGTTTTAACAAAGTAATTCAGTAGACTTGGTCTTTATTGAGACTTTTTTTTCATGTCAAAGTCTTTGTCAAGCTCATGAATTCACATAAAATTCTGGAGTCCTGAAACAGTTTGAATGATTACAGCACAAATGCATAAGTCTTTAGCTTTAATTTCTAATACATGTAGGGTAATTTATATTTCTTTATGGAAGAGGGGTTAAAAAAAACCTCTGGTATATATATTTCCCCTGCTTTTTTTTTTTTTTTCCTTTTTTTTATGCTTTAGAAAAACTAGTATCAGGTTAAGATCTGTGCAGCTATAAACCTTTGCCACTGGCAGGAATCTAGCAGTCACAAACGATTAGTTCTTTCTGTGAATGGTTCAAGGTTAATTTTAGCCTCCTAAACTGTCTCCTGCCAGATCTGATAAGTTTTCTGCTTTAGCTCCAGCTGTCTGGTCCCTGATGGGATTTGGCTACAAGGAGGATGGCATTATCAGCCCATTAACTATCACTAGCAGGAGAACTGTGATGCTGATGAATATTGATCACCTGTTCCACGGGGTTATCAGATGATGCTGAGCGAACCTGACGCTTGGTTGTTTCTGTGGGCAGCTTTTACTTCTTACTGGCTGATGGCACTTCTCTTCCTGGTTCTGCCCGTGGAGGAGAGCAGCACAGCAGGGCATCTCTGCTTCTGCCATCAACAGGTTATGTTTGACTGCAGGAAGGGATTGGAGTGAGCACTTTGCCCTCTCTCTGGCTCCCTTTTCACACAGATTTGCAAAACATTTTTGTTAGGAAAGCAGGGAAAGGCCCGGGTGGTTAGAAAGGATTCTGAATGGGCTTGCAAACACCGGAGGGATCTGTCTGGTGCTCTCTAAACTGAGCATGGTTTCCACCACTGTGGTGACTCAGCTGTGTCTAGGGTGGGTAGGTGCATTCCTACTGAAGTTGTGCCAGGGGAGGTTTACATTAGATATTAGAAAAAGGTTCTTCCCCCAGATGGTGGTTGGGCTCTGGAACAGGCTCCCCAGGGCAGTGGTCACAGCACCAGACTGACAGAGCTCAAGAAGCTTTTGAACAATGATCTTGGGCACATGGTGTAACTCTTGGGGCTGTCCTGCGCGGGGCCAGGAGTTGAATTCAATGATCTTTATGGGTCCCTTCCAACTCAGGATATTCTATGATTCTAAAAGGTGTGAAAGGTCTACCCAATAAGAGAGCAGTGCGCAACCCAGATTGCTGTGGACACATGAAATCAGAGGGTGTGCTTGGTTGTTCTGTTTTTCAGAGCACACAGTTATGGAAAAAAAAATGGATCTGTATACTTCCTGTATTTTCTTCCTAACCAGAGCAATATTTCTTAGGGTTCTGGAGGCTAAACATTACTTTGGGTTTTTTTCTAAATCAGTTTGGAAAAAAAATTGTTTTATTACTTTTCAAGATATAGCAGCACAAATTCTGGGACTAGAATCAGGAACAATGCATTATTTATTAATACATAAAATATCTTGTCAACTAATAAAGTCATAATTTGATAAAAAATTCCTTACTTTGGATATTACTTCTTTTATTTCATTACTCTAGAAGTCACAATTAATTCAAGAGATGGGGGGGTAGATGGGAACAAATCATGGTTATCATATTAAGACAAAAATCATGAACAAATATTTCCTAGGAGTAAGCAGTGCTTTGGAATAAAGATTAAAAAAAAAAAAAAAGTGATCTTATCAAAAAGAGGGAAGAAAAAACCTAAAAGACATGGTCTGAAATTTTCTCAGTGTTTTGGGTTTTGTTTAATCTTGCTCCAGTGCCTGGTAGGAGCAGTAGACTTTCTATTCAAGATAACTGCATCTCCTTTTAATTCTAAATTAAATGCCCAACAGGTTTTTAAAAATCTTAGTAAGTGTTGCAATTTAGTTTGATAGTTTTAGGGAAGACTAGAATAAAGTTGTATTGTTTTCTTATTCCTTATGCTTCTTTAAACAAGAATCTAAGACATATTGTCTTCGTGTACAAGTATGATTTCTGAACATGGAAAATTGTAGTAGCAATCATCATTTCCTCAACCTTTTTTCAGCTTAATCAGTAAAATGGGTATCAGTTTTAGCATGGGAACATCCATATATGAATGTTGGAGGAAAAGGAGATTATAGTGTCTGAAATGGAATTGATTTAAGTGTTGCACTCTTACTTTGGGAAAAAAAAATCTGAAAAAAACCTTTCCTAATTCAGAAAGGGAAAAAAATGTCATACCCTTCAGCAAATGGAAGCTTTGGAAAGCTTACAAGCTACAGCTGCTGCCAGCTGGCTGTGACCTGCAGGCAAGGCTTCCCCAGTACCATAGCAAATACTTGGCCTCCCCAATATTTTTCATTTTGAGAAAGAAGGCCTGCCCATCAAATTGTACCTCTGCTCTACTCAAAACACATCACAACCAACACACTTCTACCAGTACATTTGTTTTGACACATCAGCCCATTTTATAAATACTTGGATTTCTGTGAGCAAATGTTTTCTCAAGAGTCTCAGGTACTTCAGTGTTTTAACTCAGCAGCACTAGAATGCAGAATGGTAGGTGAGAAACTGGATGGGGAGAGAAATAAAAAGGAAAGAAAACAGAAGAATGACATAAGGATCTGTAGTGGTTTGTGTTTTGTTGTTGGGGTTTTTTTAAGTTAGAGATCAATAACACTTATGGTCTTGATTACTCAGTGGAAATAGTTTGAGGAAAGCACAGAAATGTAAATTGAAATGCTCAGCCACCAGTTACAAATGTGTTCCTCTTGATGGCAGATTATTTTCACACCTATAAATTTGCAAACACTATTTAGTTGGACTTTGCATCTCCCAGATGTTTGGCCTTTATTGGCAAAAAGCAACCAAACAACATAACCCTGAAACAAACCAAATGGAAAACCACCATGGAATCAACTAGCACAAAAATACTTGAAGAATTAAATTATTCAAAACCATTTTTTGTGTGACTTCCATCCAAACTTCTGTTCCCTGCTATCTGCAGTGGGTTTTGTGGTTGTTTTTTTTTTGTGTGTGTGTGTGTGTGTGTGGTTGTTGTTGTTTTTGTTTGGTTTGGGTTTTTGGGGTGTTTTTTTTTTGGTTTTGTTTCTTTGTTTGTTTGTTTGTTTTTGGTTTTTTCCTCTCCCCTGCGGGGATATCTGCAAGATGTAGCTATCACACCTAAATATTGAAAATCACAAAAATATATTTTTTGATCAAATATCACCTGTCATAAAAAGAAGAAAATAGGAGAATATCAAGGAATTATACTTTTGACAGAAATGTAATAGAGGAAATCTAATCTTCCTCACCCTTCTTGATTTTTGACAGTTAATTTCTGATTGTATATTGCAGTAACTCCATAGTGCCTTTGTAGAGCTTACATATCTGTGTTCCTGTGTGTTTCAAAAAAGTCAATCTTTCCAGGATTGCTAAATGATAGAAAAGCTTAACTGAGTTAATACTTCTCTTTTTAAGCTAGGAAACAGCAGAAACCAATCCAGAGTGAACATGGGGTTTTACCTCCACAAAGCATTTTGGAATCCCAGAGGAAAAACAAACAAATAATTAGAGATTCTTGCTGAGTGGTTAAGGTTGGACACAGGATGTGCTTGCAGACCCAACACATTGGAAAGTGCATACATTTGACCATAAAGGATTGACTCCTAGCAGTTCTCAGGAGAAGGAGCAGAGCACCCAATGTGCCATTGTCACAGCAGTACAGTTCTGTATCACCTCAGGAGATGTGCTGGGACACCCATGATTGTTCAAGAAAAACTCCACAAGGAAACAAGAAAAGAAACAAGAAAAACCAACATACACAACCAACACACAACCAACACACATTCTTGTTTCCCATTAATTTTCCCCTCTGTGTCAGACCATGGCAGAACAAATGCTGGTATATGGATGCAGTCAATATCTTCTACAGGTTTTTAGAAACTCTCTGAGGACATCACTCAAGTCCAATAGACCAGAACAACCTCTGGAGGTGACAGAGTTCTCTATGCAGTAGAGGAGCACTAAATGACGCAGACTTGAGCTGTCTCTGGAGAAATGCAAAGGTGTCTTCCACACCTCATTAATTGTGTGACTGTGACAGATAAGGGACCGCAGTTAGGGACCTAAACAATGGGGCAGAATTCTCTCCCATTCACTGATTTTTCATAGCTCATCTTAAAGAGAAAAGAAGAGCTGTCACTGTTGTGTTGGTTTCTCTAACAGAGAATAATACAATTTCTCTTTGCCTGACAGTACACAGCCAAGTGTACTTCTATGCAAAAAATGGGAATTGTGGCTCCCAATAAGGTATTCATGCCTTCCAGAGTGACTTACTCTCATTGGGCTTGGTCCAGCTTCCAGCTGAGGAGGAACAACTCAGCCATTCTGGAACAACAGCATCCACCTACGGCATAATTCAGATGCAATAATTGTGCTTTGAATTCACAATTTGTCTAAATGTGATTTAGCTTTTAAGTGCAAAGAAGCACTAATGTACATGCAGTCAGCAATAAAAAAACACAAACAAATTCCAGAGAAATATGACAGAGTAAAAACCTCACAATAACCACATTTGTGGATGTCACCCTGCACTGAAAAACGCAGGAAAAGTGCTTGATCACGAGTTTGGTTTTGAGCAAAAGCTTCTTGAGCCTTTTGAATTCTGTGTTTGGAAGCTTTGAAGTTGTTTCATCTTCTCATGGTGAACCTTGTAGGGGATGGATGTGCATACTGTCTTTCTGGCCTTTGAATCTTCTTAAACCTTGTATATGTTTAATGTTTTAAAAAGCCACCAGAAAGCCTATTAAACACAATAGCTAAAGGCATAACTACAGAATATATACTTCAATGGGGCATTACACATCAAAGGACTGTGACAGAGCAGGACTATGAAAACACTGATACTGGGACAAGTAAAATACAGTTATAAATAAGAGTGTGTTACTGTGTGACCTCAAAAGTCCTTGTTCATCAGGCAAAAGAGTATGTGGTGAAGTGATGATTGTAAATGAAAGGTTCAGATATCCAGCAGCATCAATCCATTCATAACCTCTTGAAATGTTTTCTAGAATTTGCAGAATTAGCCCCCTTTCCTGTTTCTGGTCTGTTCTGGCTCTGCTAGGGGTGGACATTTTGGAAATACGCCACCACCTCTCAAGCACGCATACTGATATTACAGTGCAAAAAAGGCAGCTGCACACTTCTCGAGGCTATTGTTGATTGTTGCGCTACTTGTGCTCAGCCTGCCTTTGGTGATTGCTAAGCTCATCACAATCAAGTTTGCACACACATCAGGGATCAAAGACACAAGTGAAATGGGCAAGGGGTCATAAGCCTGTTGCTCATTAATTTCTGTTCATTGATCTTGATATGGTAAAGAGATGCCGATTTTGGAGTTGGATATTCTGCCTGTTTAATGACAGACAGTGTTTCTTATCCCTCTCTGCCCACTGCCTGTTATTGCCTCCTTTCCCTTTGCTGTGAATATTTGCAGCATTTATTCTAATTTGGATGTGGTGGCTGGCACTTCAGTGGGGAAGAAGCTGCTTAGGAGCTAGTTATTCCACATAATTCTCTGCCACTTGGTTTGATGGGGATTATTTAGCATAGGAGTGATTATGCAGAGAAGAACATTTCTGAGCTGAAATAAAAGCTACTCTTCACAATATATTAGAGAGGTGGAAACTTAAAGGGGCATGCTTAAAATGGTCTCTTCTGAGAAATTAGGAAAGATCAAAGACAAAATAAGTCTCAATAGTATAAAAAACTTTGGCAAACTGACACAGAAAGAGCTCTGAAAACTAGTCCATGCATTAGAAAGGCATTGGTAGAAATCATTGACAAATTACTGTGCTCTTAAAAGTTCTGGGAATCTTGGACAGAGAGCGATTCTGCTGCTCTACGTGTGGTGCCATCAGCACCTTGCACCCACCAGTTTCCTTACCTCAAGTAAGTGCCCTAACCATTTGTCACAGTTACCAGAAGTCCATTCTGCCCTGAGGAATCCTTCTGAAAACATTTAATTGCAACCATATGTTCCCATCAGAAGCTTGAACAGGTCAGCATTTCCTTTGCTTGTCATCAAAGCTTTATCACCCAGCTCTAATTGCCAAATCTATCACAAGGGGCTGTAGACACAACTAAAGGAGTGTATTGCTCATCTGCAATTAAACCTTCACCTCAAAAGTGATTGCAGGTGCTGATACTCTGGCCAAAGCTGCTGTGAGTCCTTCCTACTCAAACTAAGGCTGATAGGCAGGTTCTGGTGTGATCAGGGATGGGGCAGAGGTGGGGGAGGCCACCTGTAAAAGCAAAGTTACACAGGGCACTTGCCCAGGGACTGACTGTACTTTTTTGCCCAAGGGTATGTCACCCACATTTGTTGTTTCTTTAGAAAAGTTGAACTAAGGCAAAAAGGCAGCCAAAAAAAAAAATTCTGACAAATTACTGAAATAGCAGAGTTTTAGCTGGCAGCTCGAGCACAGTCGCCTGATGAGCTGTTGTGAGCACAGAGCTGGAAAACATCACAGAGCCAGCCTTAGAGAAGGCTGAGGACAGTGACAGCTGAAGGTTTGGGAACAAGATGCACAGGAATGCTTATTTGCTGTGAAGGAATTTCTGCTTTTTCTCAGAACACTACAAATGGTGAGGTTATTTTGTTCATCAGCTCCTACTACAATTATTCCTTTACCCATATTTGTTTAATTTCTACAGAAAGCAGATGAACATGTTTTGTCTTGTTCATTAGATTCGTCCTAAATGATCTAATGTTATGGTTACAATAACTGAAATAAAAAAACTAATTGATTTTTTAACCTCATTTCTGACCATTAATGGTACCTGCTTTTCACAGCCACGTGTATTTGTGATAGCTACCCTTATGAAGGCCCCTGGCTATAACTGTGCTTTCAGGCTGCACTTCCATTTGCTTAATTCATTTCTCAGACTTTAAAACTGTCACATCTTAATAATTTACTGAACCCCATAAAACCTGTGCACTGCTTATGTCTGTAACCACAGACTTTTCCCTCTGCGTTAACCATGATCTGCTTGCAACACCAATAAGGGAAGCTTTTGTCAAATGGTAATTCACTAATAAAATGTTTGATGCTTGCGAAAGGAATAAACACAGAATCACAGAATTCGCCAAGTTGAAAGAGACCCACAAAGATCACTGAGTCCAGCTCCTGGCTGGCCCTACACAGCACCATCCTCAAGTGTCCCATCATGTGCCTGAGAGCATTTTCCACATGCCTCCTAAGCTCTGTCAGGTTTGGTGATGTGACCACTTCCCTGGGGAGCTGTTCCAGTGCCCAACCACCCTCTGGGTGAAGAATCTTTCCTTAAAATACAACCTAAACCTCCCCTGATGCAACTTCAGGTCAGTCCCTGAGGTCCTGTCACTGGTCACCACAGAGAAGAGATCAGTGCCTGCCCCTCCTCCTCCTCTCATGAGGAACTTGTAGACTATTAAAAGAAAACTACAGTATCTGCAATAATGAAAACATTAGAAAATTTTAGTAGTGTATAACATCTTTAGATGGTGGTGCTAGATTTATTAATATCAGCATTTTAGAGATTGAACAATGCTTTGATGGAGGGTCAGATGTTGCCTGCTTTAACAGGGGTAAAAAACTGCAAAAAAGAAGCAATGTACCTGTTTTAAGGGCTCCAGGCACTTCTCTTACCCTGTTGCAGTTTGCTTTGGAGCCAGGTATTTCTACCAGGACAAGATGCTGCTGGGCTAATCCTGTCCTAGGCTGCATCAAAAGCACTGTGGCCAGCAAGGCAAGGGATGGGGTCCTCCTCTTTTATTCTTCTCTCATGAAATGCTGCCTGGCGTGCTGCATTCAGCTCTGGGGCCCCCAACATAAGAAGGACACGGAGCTGTTGGAGCGAGTCCAGAGGAAGGTCACAAAGATGATCAGAGGGCTGGAACACATCTCATAGGAAGTCAGGTTGAGAGCACTGGTATTGTACAGACTGGATAAGAGAAGGCTTTGGGAGAATTTAGAACATCCTTTGGTAGGTTTAGGTGAGATATTAGGAAGAGAGGGGCAGTGAGGCCACAGCATGAGGGCAGTGAGGCCACAGCTATATGTTGCCCAAAGGAACTGCAGATGCCACATCCCTGGAAGTGTCCAAAACCAGGCTGGGTGTGGTTTTGAGCAACCTGGGTTAGTGAAAACCCATGGCAGGGGGCTTGGAACTAGATGAACTTTGAGGACCCTTCCAACCCACACCATTTAATCATTCTGTTATAAGATTCAGTCTGGTAGGTAATGAAAAACCACAGTTACAACATGCCAGCTGTCTGACCATCAGATTTTTGGCATTTCAGTTGAGGTAAGTTTTGAGAGGAAGCTTGCATATGGACAGTGAAGTCACTTTGCAGAGTTTTCTGCCATGCAAAAGGGGCAACATGGGGGAAAAAGACCGGTGACACATTTCCCAAGACGTAATTTTGAGTAGTATGTCCTCAGTTTTGGAAAAAAATATTTGATACAATAGATAATGAAGATTTCAGACCCACCCCCACCCCTGTGATCTGGGCTCCAAATGTTGCTGTGATAAATGGGGCAAGGGAAGGATAAGAATTTTCAGGAGGTTTAACAAAGAAATAATATCATAAAACGAATATGATGAATATGGGAAAGTAAATGCAGGTCATGGAGAGGATTTATTGGCAAGGCTGTGAAGATTCAGACAGATAACTTCAGGGCATGTATGAAATGATAAATCACAAGTATCATGGAAGACCTACACTTGTTCTTTTTAAACTTGAACTTTGCCACTGCAGAAATGAAAGAGCAAGTCTCAGTATTTCTGCTGATTTCATACAATTTAACTTAAATAACTATAACGTGTTTTCCTTATCTTCATAGCTTCCTTTCCCAAGTGAACAACTGTAAAATGCTGAAATTTTTATTTGGCCACTAATAAGAAAATAGAAATTCTAACTGAGAAAATGGAAAAGAAGATTAATTAATCTTTGTCCCCTTATAGGGAAAACAGAATACATAGAATTACCTGTCATCTGATTTGTAAATATAGAATAATACTAAGGTTTCATTTATGTCTTATCTCACCATGAACGGAAACTTGTCACAGAAGAAGGTACATGGGAGAATCAAAAGGGTGGGACAAAAGTCAAAAGGCAGATACTTTGCACCAGGGACTTAAATACTCACCTTATTAAACACACTTTTTTTAGCACTATGCACCAGAGAGCAGAAGCACTAAACCAACTAGCAATAAACTCTCTAAAGCTTTCTCATCTGCTCCTGTCTGTAGGATTTTCATTGCCCAGGTATACAAGGGCTTGTCTGTCGACATGAACTAGTCAAAAGGATATTCCACACCATAGAATCTCATCCTCAGAATATAAACTGGGGGGAGTTGGTTGGGAGCTGCCAATCACTGCTCAAGGACAGGCTGGGCATTAGTCAGCAGGTAGGGAGCACTTGTTTTTCTCAGGTTTCATTCCTCTCTCTTTTTGTTGCCTGTTTTGTTACATTACTACTAGTAGAAGTTAGTAGAAATAACATTTTCATTTTATCTCAATGATTAAACTGTTCTTATCTCAACCCATGGGCTTACCTTTTTCTCCAATTCTTCTTTCCATCCCACCATGGGGGCATGGCAGAATGTGTGTGTGACAGAGGAGCTGCATCGTGTTGAGTTGTCACCAGGCTTAAATTGTTCCATCAATGACACTTCCAACGATTTGATATGAATCAAGGTAATGTTCCATGCTATTTGATTGCAAAATAAGAAAATTAAATATCAAAAGCATGTTAAAATACCTGGTTTTATTTTTTTTTTTCACTAGTCCAGCAGTGCAGTTAAAACTGAAGGAGAATAACATGTCAGATTTCATCAGATTTGAGGTCTGAGAAGAACTTTTTGTGAGATCTCCATTATGCCCTCTAGGATTCTTGTTTTGCAGAGCAACAGCAGTGAGAACACAGGATATGACTTGTTAGATGCATTATTTCCATTTAAAATTAAAATAATGTCAGTACTGACTAAGTTGTTCCTGGAATTCATATACATTTCCCAACCCAACTGACAATAACTTCAGCTCTGTTATGCTTCTATGATCTTTCCTTCATTAAAATGTGTAAATAAATGATGTGGTAAATTATCTCATGTCTAACTCTTGTCTTGTTTGTAATCTAGAGGGAGATGAAGTTCTTAGAACAGGGCAGGAAAGACAGAAAAGACAAGATGATTAACTTATCTTCAATTTCACTAACAACAGGATTTTTAAAAATAGATGTTTATTCTTTAAAACGTTTTTCTAATTGCAGAGGAGTGATCCTTCTATGACAGTAATCTTTTACCTTGAAGTGGTAAAGAAAACACCCCCTAACAGAGGTTTCCACAATTTGAAATTAACCCTGAAGGAGTTCTCCAGAGCAATTACAGAAAGCAAAGGATGGGTTTTTTCACCTGATTATTTGTATTCTAAATAAAAATAAGAAATATAATCCCTCCACTGCTCACTCTTGTAATAAAAATGTAATTATTATTTATTCATTCCTCATGCAGATGATTGTTGTTGCCAATAGGCAAATAAAATGAAGCACTCTGTCCTGAAGAGTTTATAATTCATGTTTGCATATAATGGATGGGAGAGGGTAAGTAAAATGGAAGAATAATGGTGACAGAAAAAAGGTCCCTGCAGGCCCTTTGGTTTATTCTGCATACGTGAAGGTAAAATGAGAAATAAACATACATCTGTGTTTGTATGTTGTATGAAGCATACATAGCATGAAATCCTAACCATGGTCTGACTAAAGCTGTGAGAAGCTGCACCCTGTGTTTGTGGAAAAAGGACTCACAGTCAGAGGGGAGAAGCCATGAAAGAGTGGCAATAAAAAGCCAGTGTTAAAAAAGCACAAAGTTGATGGGGAGGAGGAAGGTGACCAGGTGGGGACAGGAATGCATCCCAGGAGCTGCTATCACAGGGCAGGGAAGGCTCATTCCTGCAAGGCAATTTAGCTGGAGGAAGATCTATGGGCTGCTCCAGCAGACTTGAATTCCCCAATGATTGTCCCCTTCCTGCTATTTTTGGGAATAGTCTCACATTCCTCAGGGTTCCCAAGAGCCCAGAGCTGTCTAATGTTGACAGTGCAACAAACTGGTGATGCTGAGCTCAGATGTGTCGAGGTGCTTTACAGAAAAGGATCTCTGGGAGCAATTATTAAAGGTTCTTTCAGACAGAAAGAATAAATATGTTCTCTATATATCAATAAAATGTCAATTAAATAATATAATAATGGTCAAGTCACACACAGACCATTCAGTACAGTCTTCTTTGATCATTGAAAAATGAACAAAAAATATTCCTTCTGGCAAACCAAATGAAAAAGTGAAAATTAAATACCAGCATCTTTCTTCTATAGCTGCACAGGCTTGTTTCTTTAATGAGGAATCCCCCTTTGCTCTCTTATGAAAGAGAGCTCATGAGGGCCAGGAAGCCAAACTCCATTTCAGAAAAATACTCCTGATCAGTGAAAAGGATAATGATTATGCACACAAATCCTGGGGCTGGGGGTGGGGGGGGAAGAAAAAAAGAAAAGAAAGAAAAAAGTCAAGAACAACAGAAAAACCTTCCAGGACATGTTGCTTACAAGAGCTGACATCTGCCTTTGCATTTGAAAATGACCAAGTAGTGCCAGTTGGCATTTTAGGTTGGCAAAATATGCATAAGTAGGGCACAGGCTCAGAGTGGTTATTAGCCCATTGAAAACGTAATGAAAAATCTGTGCACATGGGTGGCTTAAAGATAGTTAAACATGATGATTAAATGTAAAATGACTGTAGTTTAAGGGCCTGTCTCAGTGGACATATTTAGTCTTGTAAAAATTCCAGAGCAACCAGGCTGCTTCCTTAACTGTAGTTGTAGCTGGTTGTGTAGACAACTGGGGGAAGTTTGAACAGGCAACATGGGATTGTACAGGCAACCCAGGATTGTACAGACAACTGAGCATCAGACATGGGGAATGGTGTAAATAGAAAAGGTGATTTAGCCTTTCTGTGCCCAGCAGGGAGATAAGAAATAAACGCCTCTTCTGCTGGGCCAGGAAGGAGGCCTAGAAGTCCTCGCCTGCCTACGATAATATCTCAGCTTCTAACAGGGTCTGAAGAAACAGATTTGCAATTGCTCACCAGGAGCAGAGGGAAGGGACAGGCTTCTCTCTTGGATGTTGGCGCTTCCCTGCCATGCTGAGGTGGGCATCTTTGAGGACTTGTGTGTTGGTGACCTTTACTCCACTCTTCTTCAGTCTCTTTGAATACTGGGGATTTGGGAGAAGGGTCTCAAGAGAAGAACGGGCACTGGTTGACATCTAGCTGAAAGGCTGGATAAAGCCATTGACAATGGTTGCCTCTCACTCAGTAGTCTAGCAATGACAGCATCTGACCAGGACACACTGTTCTCCAGCTTCCCACATCCCCAAAGTGGAAGCTATCCCAGAGGGCCAGGGCAGCTTCTTTCTTCCATATTTTTGTGCATCCATGGGATTGTACTTAAGAGATGGGAGAAAGGTGCAGAAGCGAAATATTCCATTGCCTTCAGTTTCCATCAGTCTGTGTTACATGCTTTGTCTGCTATGTTCCTGTTAGACATTTCAGCTTGCTTTCATGGTTCACAGGGAGTGCATGGCAACACCTTCCCCATGGGAATGTAGCTGCTGTTCTGTGCCCTCCCTGCTTTGCTGAGAGCACCAAACTGGCCCCCAAAGGGAAGTCCAGCAGCAGATCCACCAGGGATGACCTTCCTTGCACACCTGGCCAGAGGCACCTTCTTTTCCTGACTGTGTGATGCAATATAGAGCAGAAACACAGAGCAGAAACACATCCTTGCCCTACAGAATAGATTCTAGAAGGCAAAGGGCTCTCTGCAGTTTACAACCACCCAGAACACTGCAGTCTCTCACTGGTCAGCCAGAGATTTCTGCACTACATGAAATACCATAGCAATTTCTCCATGAGGTATGGGGGCATTTTACTTCATTATCTAGCTTATTCTCTTGATTAATGAGAAATTAATTTATTTTACTGATTTTGCAGAAAACAATACAAGGGTACTTTATTGTTAGACTACAATTTTGTGCTTTTCTCCAAGTGCTGCAGCTTGTTTCTGAGATGCTGAATAATTTTTGCTTTCAGAGGCCTGGAATTATTTTTCATGACACAAATCAAAATAATTTTCTCTTTCAGCCTTTCTTCTGTCTAATGTTTTTCAATTTTATGCAAGGTTTATATAAAGTAATTTATAAAGCTTCTTAGTTTGAACCAGCCCTGCAAAAGCATTTTGGATATTGGATATATTAAAGCATATTAAATCATAAAACACTATTAGAAGTGCCCATCGAAGAGCAGATAGAGATGTTTAGCTGTTGTGCATAGTATTGATTTCACTGAAAACTGTGAAGCTGCTGATTTATATAAAATTAGTAAAGCAACTAAAATGGAAAACTTAATTTACATAGAAAAGTCATCGTTATGGAATCAAGTGATTGTTGTAAACACCTGAAGGGTGAAAGAACAATCCCAGATCATGTCAGGTATAGCAAATGTTAATTCAAGAGGGATTGCCACTGGATATTTCACTCCTATAAGTACATTTGAAACACAGGTTATTTTAAAATATCCTTTTTTTTTTTTTAATAATATGTAATTTCTTTTTGCTTCTGTTCTTAAAACTCAAATTTTAAAACATATTTGTCTTCAAGTCTTTTCCTTTTTTCCTTATTCATTCTTTACTCTCTTTGAAGAGAACAGGATTTGAACTTTGATTATGCTTGTGGGTCCTTCCAGCTCAGAATATGCTATGATTCATCAAAAATGCAAAATTCAAAGTCTGAAACATGTAAAAGCAGGAAAAATCACAAGAAGGGTAATTTGAAAAAACTATTAAAGAAAGACACACAAAATCCCCATCTTCTTTCACTGAACTAAGCATGGAGAAAAAAATCACTTTTTGGATGGGAAAAAATGAAATGGTTTAAAAAATATTTAAGGGAGTTTAAAATGTTCATTTAAGGGATTTAAAATTTTTTTTTTACAATTTTTAGGAAGACCATTTTTTTTCTTTTTTTTCTTTTTTCCTGTTCAAATAGTGTAAGAGGCAATTTTTTTAAACTAGTTTCATTACTTTGTGCTGTAATGGTAAGCCCTGGCATAGCCATGTAATCAGAGTCCTATTCAGTCAGACGCTGCATTTAGTGGGACAACATTGCTTAATTTGTAAATCTGATAGTAAAATAAGTTGGGTTTTTTCATATTGGACAGAAAGGGCATGAGAAGGATGAAACATGAGTCTTTTGACAGACTCGTAAGCAGTTCAAGGGAAATCCTTTCGCTGGCAAATCTAATCATTTAACATCAATCCAATTTAGGTTCTGTTGAATATTAAGAGCAAGCAGTCACTTGGAGGCAAAGAAATTCCTTCGTATTAAATATTTACACTTAAAAACAAGAAGTAAATTACTATCCATCCTGTCAGTTTCTAAAAATTCTTTCACATGATATTGCACCAGTTTGTTTGAAATGGGAGAGTCTGGTTTTAAGTGACATTGTGACACTCGCAAATGGGTGGTGGCTCTGTCACCCTTACTGACCTTATCTAAAAAAAACCCCAAAAAACTCCAAACTTCTCTGTAATGAGTTTGCATCTTATTTTACAAAAGTTTAAAGAATCTAATGACCATAAAGAGCGTGTGGTTCTTAGCCAAGTCTGTCTGTCTGAATAGACTGTTGGCATTGTCATTTTCTGGACAGTCTGTCTACTGGCTGGAATTGAATTTTAGTTCTAATCATTATTCAGTTAATGAAAGAGCAAGGTTGTTGTTTGGGTCTTATTCCCCTTCTAAGGCCTCTGTAGAAATGAAATCTGCTGTTGTGCATAGATCATCATCAGGTATATTCCTTACTTTGTATTCTTGACCTCTACCCCTCTCCTACCCTCTTCTGAGGATTAGCATCAAATTTCACTGATGTGTTGGCTTTCTGCTAATCTTTTCCATAGGGACAACCCTTCTGAATAAAAATTTTGAAAATATAAGCAGCATTGGTTTCATTTCAGGGATTAATGACAATTCTAAAAAGACCAATAATAAATTCTTCTAGGTTACTTAACTGCACTAAAGCATATCTGCCCCACTGACTCACTCCACTCTACCACTTTCTGTTGAATAATTTTATATGAAAGTTATTTTAAATGTGACCTACAGTATCCCAAAGTACCCCAGGCTCATCTGCTTTTATACCAGAAACATTCTGTTTCTTGAGGACAACATAGTTATGCAACTTTTGAACAAGGATGAAAAAAAAAAAATTGAGGCAAATAAACTTCCAATACAGCTCTTGTGTCACTGGAGGAAACCTTACACAGAACAGGTAGACCTGATCATGCCTAATGCAAGGCACTTATTTACATGCATGTTATAAGGGCTAAAATTTGGCAGTGGTAGAAACTAGAAGTGCCCTCTTCTCTTTCCAAATCTGCCTTTAATATGCAGTATTCTCTAAATAGAAGATATTAGCATGTTTCTAGCCTCAAGAAAATTGTAAAGAGGAACTTGGGTATTCACCGCAAATTATTTCCTGACACTGCAAAGGTCTAGGATTTTTTTGGCACCAAAATACTGCTGTGCTACCCTGTGATTTGCCTTTCCCCCTTGGTAATTCATAGTGACAGACTTTTAAACAGAATTACATCCCCCTAAGCAGTTTCCCGTTCTCTGGTAATGGGCAGGACAGCACAAACAATAAGGAAACATGACTGAAATACAGACATGGCTGTCTTTGTTTGGCATCCACACAGAGATAGGTGTTCAGCTTTTTTTTTTTTTTTCCAACAATGAAAGAACCTCCTGTGCCCTCCATGCATTTTATTTTGGAGGCAAAATCAGTGTGTTTGGGACCATGTATAAAGAGGGAAAAAACTTTAGAAAAGAAACCTTGAAAAACCACTCTTTTTCAAAGGCTGAAGGCTGCTGTTCTCATGAGCTCAGACCTTTAAGGCAGCTCAGCTCTTTCACAAACCTATTGTTGCTCTGTGAGAATGCTCTCATTGTGGATACGTATTTTATCCAGTCTCCTCATCCCTTGTGTCTATGCTATCAGTTCATAATTGAGAGGCAATATAGCAATAAACCTTTTTAAAGAGCTTCAGAATAGAATGTGTTACTGACACACATGGCTGTAATAGAACAAAAAGCCTTTTTGAGCATTGATCTTTCTGGGGGAAAGAAGGAACAATTGTCTTTTACACAAAGAATAGTTAACACATTACCTGGAATGTGCCATAGTTATCTTCCTCCAAAATCATTATGTCTATAGGGACAATAACTGCGTACTTTTATGTCATTTATATATACAAACACTTTTCATGGCTTTGAGAAGGAAAAAAAAAGGATAACCATATCTAGAACCTCTGTGGGGCAATCACAGATATTTACTATCAAAGAACCATACGTTTTTTGTGCTATTTTGTATGTATCTTCCCCATCTTTTACATACCATAAAAAAGTAAAATAATATCACAGTAACAGATAATGAACTGGTATAGCTTCATCCACTTCCATCTACTTCCATGATAGGATTTACTGCTATGAATTGATAAGACATAGCAGTATGACTATGCTATGTCTGACTCTAGCCTCTTTTTCCACTTCCTCATCTAGAATGAAACAGTTTTTCCATGGTGCTGGCCAACTATCTGAGACAACAGTGAAAACTGCAAGAGGGAATTCATAATTAGCCTCTGTAGTTCTATTGCCAACAGCCTTTTAATCATCAGAGATCCTTTCTGAAGAAATTGGGTTTTGCCCTTGTTGCAGAAGATGAAGGATCTGATTCTGCTCATAAAATTTGTAAGACTCAATGTCATTAATTTATTTTCCTTTTTCTTACAGTTTTTCCATCCTCCAGCACAAGAGTCAAATGTGAGCTTGTTTATGGTCAGGCACACACACCCTATGGATTGCATTGCAATAGTATGGAAAGGAGCGGGATGGGATCAACAAGCACTGAAGCACCTTCCATGAGGAAAAAATTAATAGAAATCTCTTAGGTAGACCTCTGGTTTTGTATGGAAAACATGGAAGTCAAATTCCCAGGCTCTGGTCTGATCAAAGACCCTGGTGGGCCTCATGGTCAATTTTGAGGCTCTTGATCCTCCAAAGCTGAACCCAGACGTCTGTTATGGACAAAATTTGGTCCCTTAAAAAGGGAGTCAGGAGCTGTCTAATAGTTTGCATTAATGAAACTTTGAGCCTCATTTTCCAGTTACCTTATTCAGCTCTGCATTGAGATGTCTCTATTACAGATATGCACACAGAAGACTGTCATAAATGTCACATAAAAAGGATGAAAAATGCACACTGCTAGATTTCTGTGGTGGTTGAAATGCAAGGCTAATCTTTTTTTTTAAATCTTGGAGTCCTTAGATCCTGGAGACTAGTGTCTCACCTAGACTACAGGTTAGGCAGGACTGATCTGTCATATGATTAACACAAAGTTTAAGAGCCATGGACTATATTTTGATTGGTTTTGGCATATTTTTCCCCTCCTTGCTCCAGACTTAATGGCCAATTCAAGATGCCTGGACCCCAAGCCACAGAACTCCTCCCCTCCTGTTCTGCTCTGACCCTGCCTGCCTCCTTGGCAGAAACATCCAGAGGGAGATTCATCCAGCCTAAAAGCTTGGTGTCTGACCTGGACCTCAGAAGGCTTCAGTCTGCCACAAAGAAATAGGTGCTTTTAAAAGTGAGTTGTGTGCCACTTTTCTCCTCTTATTATAGAGCTTGCAGCCTATTTAACTCCTCAGAAAAAATCTCCTTTCCCAGGTTCAGGGGTTTCAACCTAAGCCAAACAAGAAGAAAACACCAAGCTTGCTTAAGAGCAGAATGTGGGCAGAGACATAATTAAAGCTGGCTGCTTTTTAAGCTATTTTGGTGAAGCAATGCGGTAGCAAATTGGAGGAGAGAATCTCAGGATTACCATTTCAAACTAGAATTGAAATTTGAGAAAAAGACCCAACTAACCCAGCACTGAGCTGTAGTTTGTTTCACCATTTTTAGTTAAATATCTGTTAGTAACTGAAGCTTCACTTTTTCTTTCAGTTTCAGAAGCACAGATCGAGAGAATGTTTGCTTCAGTTCCCTGTCTCAGGTTTTATGCTAAGATCAGAGCAGTAATTTAAAAGTGCATCAAGCAAACAGAACATGTGAAGATTTACTTCCAAAACAAACAGGACCTCAAGAATAATTAGAGCTTCTCACTCTTTTGCAATAAAATAGTGATAAGCAAAAGGTGTTGCTCTCCAGGTAGTAATGCCTGAAGCAGCCTTTTAAGACAAACAGAAAGTTTCTATTTACTTACTCTGCTTTCTTCAAAGTGCTTAGCTGGGATTATATTATGTTTTCTTCTTCAGCTGCCTTCTCCACAGTCTGGTTTACCCCGGCAATTTACTTTTTCCTTCATAGATTGAATCATTCGTATTTCTTTATCTCACCCTTTTTTAGAAATTGCTGTCCAACCTCTTGTTTTGTTCCTTAGCCAGCATACTTATTTTTTGCTTTTGTTTTCTGCTCTGTCTTTTCCAACTTTCCTATTCCAATTTACCCTTGGTGAGCTCCAGTTACCTAACACAGCCAGACAAGATCTCCCTCTGGGGAACTACTAAGACTCCTCTCAGTCTCCACTGACTCTGTGGTGAGCAATGGAGTTACTGGAGTTCTGAAGCTAGTTTCACTAAGACCCTGGAATTTAGAAGCAAGCTGGGTGAAGGGAACTAATATTTCTTGTCATACATTTTGAAGTTTAATCCCTTCATTCTACTATTTTTCACTTGTACCCTCCGGCTTTCTCTGGATTTTTTTTCTCCGACAGTTCCTACATTCCTTTTAAAAGAGCAAAGCCCTTCTCAAACTTGGATTGGTTTGAACACCTCACATCTGAACATAACACCTTCCTTCTTTGAACATTTATGTTTCAGAGCTCCATCTCTGGCCCTGCAGCAGTAC
Organism: Trochalopteron elliotii; assembly: GCA_024734555.1. NCBI lineage: Eukaryota > Metazoa > Chordata > Aves > Passeriformes > Leiothrichidae > Trochalopteron > Trochalopteron elliotii. The sequence continues at coordinate 6,184,338 of JANPWX010000052.1, forward strand.
TGGGACGCTACAGGAGGGCAAAGTCTCTGAACTCAGTTCCCACGCTGGAAAAGTAACTTGGATGCAGTCAGAGTATCTCCTGATCTTTCTGCATTCACATATAATTCAGATATATAAGTAAAGCCTTTAAGTAAAAATGTTGCTCTATTTTTCCTTCTCTCAAATGCCATCTATTTTGCCTACTGTTAGGAATGACCCAAACTCCCATGTATTAGTCCATTTTTGAGCTGCTAATCTCTACCCTTTATGCCCACAAACATGGGGGTTTTTCCTACTTCCACTCATAGCAAAAGTTTAAAAGTCAAAGGCTGTACCAAAAAATTATAATCTCATCTGAACTCATCATCTGTGAGTTCAGATGAGATTACACGACCAACCATCACTCACTACCCTCATCCATGCACACCTGCAGAAGATGAGCAGGGACACCAGGAGTGCCCTGCCAGCCCCAGCTTTCCAGAGTCACTGCTGGCAGCACAGTGTGCTCAGTGCTATCTGCACCTCATCAGTCATCTCTGAGAACATAATACCAAGAAAATAATCTACTTAAGAATTATGGGAGGGCAAGAGGTATTTTTATATAAAATTAGCCAACAAAACTTCTCAGAACTGTATGACTGAAGTCAGTAGGAAAGCTGAAGAAGTTCAACCACAGGATGTTTCCCAATTTCTTGGAATAGAGAGCACCAATAATACAGGTTAACACGTGGCCAGAGTTTATAAGACCCTGTGTAAATGTATCAGTCTCTGAGGGTCATGCCTTTGCAGAGAAGTGGTTAAAATTAATTAGCGAGACTGCTCTTCAGAGGTGTTTCATAAAGCAAAAGGTTTAATAAGTAAAAATAACAAAATAACAAACGTTACAGAAAACAAAAGTTAAGCCGTACATAGGTGTTCCAGAAACCTCTGACACCCTGCTAAGAAACACTCCAAAAAGCCCTTCCTCTTCCTTTGTGCTCCTTCCTAAATACTGAATGTTTTAGGAGGGACAACCTGGTTTGTAGCCAATAGAGAGAGAGATACAGGGTTTGAAGAACAGTGACAAAGTCCAACAGGTGCTTATCTCTTAGCCCTGAGCCAATTACTGCCAGTAGGGTGTGGAAAAATCTAGGTAAACTTCCTAAAATGTCTAAAGGTAAACTGAAACTCTTTCCCTATTTGGAAACACCTCCTGGGGCTGTGTGGAATTCATTCCTACACACCAGGCTTTCACAACATCACATAAGGCTTCTGGGGACCTTCTAGTCACAAAAGAATCACCTATGATGTAGTCAGAATATGTCAAAACCTGTATTATCTACACATGGATTTAAAGCACTTAAAACCAGGATGTGAATTCAAGAGCAGCTAAACCCAAATTTCAACCAGACCTTACACCCCACCCCCATTCCCTCCCTCTCATTGTGCCTTGAGAAGGCTAATTCAGACACAACTTAACTGTTAATGGGTTGTTTACAGGTAAGAGGACTGAAAAATCACCGGAGAGAAAGACTAGATGCTCTGGTCAAGAGCACCGTTGTAATGTGCTAGAGACCAAGTTCCCTTGGAAAGAGAGGAATCTCCAAAGTAAAAGTAGGAGATTCCTCTGTTCCCTCTCTTGGATGCTGAGCCTACAGCACAAACCTCTAATGTGGTTTAAAGCCAGAGTCTTTTTTGCTTTCTGAATTACATTTCTAATAGGAGCCTTGTTAATTTCTCCTTTCTGTTGCAATTCTAGACAGTACAAGAAATCTTTGCTAGTGGAATGCTTGTCCAGGGCTGTCATTCCTAAAAATCCTTCACGAGTAACCAGCATTCACCAGAATGCAAACTGAACTGCAGGAAGTGTGATGTTAAATATATCAAAGAATTGAGATTTGCAAGAAGCCACTCCTATCATCAAGCTCAGGTCCACTGCAGTGTATTTAGCCACGTCTGCTGAAATGGAACTCCAGGTTTAAAAATATTTTAATTTCTTTAATTCCTCTAATCCTGTTAAAACTATTCCTGAGACAAAACTCCAGATCATAAGAAAATTTCTACTGCTGTTCAGCCTTATTTATCCATTACTGAATTATTGGTCTTTGTGCCACAATCTCTGTCTTTTAGTTTAAATAGTCCGTTCCCCATGGTGTTAACAGATGAAAGATGAGTTTCTCTACAGAGAAACAGGCACTGGGCTGTTTCAAAGAGACACTCCTGTGCAGCTGGGATGTGTTTAGACACCTACCATCTGGGTCTGACCTGACACAGATGCTGTTCATAATTACCCCTATTCTTCTGGAGGAAAGAGGGAAAGACAACACACAGAGAAAGAGGGTAATGGCCATCCCTTGCAAGAGTTTGGGTTTTGTTTTAATTTTATATTTTTTGCCAGGGATGCTTCTTTTGGGTTTGATTGCTCCTTGTATCTACCTCCTGCAGTTCCTTTTCATGTTCTGAACAGGGAGAATTCTGGTGCCCTGGGCAGGCAGACACCCTTCAGCCCTCTACCAATCACTGCCCTGCCCTACTTTCCTTCCTGTTGGTGAGCAAAATGTCTCAGATCTGGCTGCTCTAGCACTATGCTACAGTGAAAACAAACCAACCAACCAAACAACCAAAACCTCTTAAATAAGACAAGAATTAACATCATAATATCAAAATATCCCACTAAAAATATTCCTGCTTAGGACTTGCTTAAATTTAGGAGCAGTCTAACTCATTAGAAGCCTCACCTGGGATTCCCTCAGGCACCCAGAAACCTGCTAATGTTCATGACAAGGACCTTCTCCATCTTGAGAGCTGATGCTCCTGTATGAACTCCTCTACCCAGGAATAAGGCACATCCATGCTTAAATCTTCTACAGTCTGAACTATGTTCTGAGCTCTAAGTTTCTCTTTGGATCCCCACAAGAGGCACTGGGACTGTTTTGTTCATAAATTACCAAGCTCTCCACCTCTTCAGTGCTAGGGGAGTGAGTTCCTCCTCTTTCCTCACTCTTCCAATTAATCTCCCTCTTTCCAGGAGCACAGCACAAACAGCAAAGGATTAGCTGCTCTGAGCAGGTGGACTCCTCTTCCACAGCCAGTGCTGAAATTCTGCCAGGCTTCAAATACAGGAGAAAAGCAAAGCAGTCAGTCTGAAGCTCTGCAGCCTCCTGAACACACACTCACCTGCAGCAGGGAGATGCCAGCCCTGCTGCTTCCTGTTGTCTGGAGCATCATCTCAGCCCACATTTCTTTTAAGCTTGTGCTTACTTCCATTTTTACTAAGAGAATTCTCACACTACGTTACCCACATCTCACACCACCAGACTCACCATTTTTTTCTAACACCTACAGAGCAATTTTCTTGGTTTTTGTTTCATCTCCAGCAACATTCAGACCACTTAAATCCCATAAAAACTTGTCCCCCTCCTTAGTTTCCTCTGCACAGTTCTCCATTCCCTGAGATTGAAATCTCGTGTTTCCTTTTGCCAAGAAGATTTCTTCAGGCCCATAGCTGTCAGTAAAGCTTTTTCATTGATTAACATAATGAAGTTAAACTGAGAAGAATTAGTCTCAAGATCAATAATTGTATTTTTTTTAGACCCATAGAAAGCTTTATGAACTGCATGCGTGACTGTTTCTCCCCACAGCCATGCCAGATGCTCTGGAGAAAAACATGTACTTCATCTCACTCTTGTTTGTGATCCCGACAGCTATAATACAGGCTTATCTCAAATACACAATTTTCAACTGTGTTTCATAACTTGATGTGCATTTTTGGGGAGGTGGATGGAGGCAAGAGACGGCAAGAGGCAGCTATTATTTTGCCTGGCAGAGGGAAGGTGGAAAGCAGGCCAGCTGCAGGTAGTCAGGGTGGAAAGCTGCTGCTGTGCCATTTTAGAATTGGCAATTTGCAATTGGGAGAGACATTTTTTCTCTCCTGCCAGCTGGAGGCTCTTTGCAATGTGGTTAGGTTTTTAGAAACCAAACAAATCAATCTTTCTTAGTTTTCCCCAGAGTTCTGGATTTTACCTCATGAGAATTGATCTAAAGCTTTTTACTGCATCTGACTAACAAAAGAATTATTAAAAATTAAAGAGAACGCAAGAAAAATAGGAAGTACAAGTGTTCATCTGTATTCAGCAAATCAACTGCTTTGAATATATGAAACCCAAGTGATTCTGAATTTATTTTCCATTCATGAAATAAACCATTTCACGCTGACATAAAGTTACCACTCCAGTTTAAGTCCCTGTAAAGAAGTGCAGGGGTATGAGTTGTTTTGTAGTACTGTACATAAAAACTCTGTGTCTTGTCTCTTTAGCAAGCTTTGATGTATGGTTTGAACTTATGGTATATGACTATTTGTTCAGCAACAGAGCACTAGTTTTAGTTTTCTATTTTTAAAATATATTTTAATGTCTGTATTGTTTTTCTCTGGAGATTATGCACACAATGATTTTCTGATTGAAATGGATTAAACTAAAAGACCTAAAGTTTAAACTTATCTTTTGCTTAGCATTGGTATTTATGCAAAAACTTTCAAAGATGGAGACGATTTGTCTTGGCCTTTATTTCAGAGAAAAATTAGCCCTCTAACTCCTACTGTGTATTATACCTACTGAGGTGTGATTTCAAACCCTTTTTGTCACCTGTTCCACACTGTAGCAACAAGTTGTAAAGCACATACAGAAATCTGAGCATAAGCTTAAAAGAAATTTACTTATTAGAATATGCTCATGTGCATGCTTTTATACTTTGTAAGTACAATGTCCCAAAACATCTACTCTCAGGGCAATTAGGTCATGTAGGTTTATGAAACTTCACGGAAAGGAAAAAATTACAAATTCAGTCTAACCTATTCCCCAGATCTTTTCATTGGCTTTACAAGAATGCAGAATAGAAAGGTATTTGTAGGATCAAAACATTAATAAACTACTTTGCAGATACTCAAGTTCAAAAGCTGTTGTTTAGATTACTGTGGTGTTGTCTCCAGACCTGAAAGCCTTTGAAAAAAGAATTGAATGATTCTGCATGAATTTGTCACTGAATTAAGTGGCTGATGTTTCAAAAAAGAGCAACACCCAGCATTTGACCTTTTCAGCTGTATTGAAAACAGCAGCCACTTCGTATTACCAGCTCTGGTGAAACAAAGGTAAAGAAGCACAGAAGCTAAGACTCATTTTAAGAGAAGGTAAGTCATACCCTTAGCATATGGGACCAAATTTCCCAATTTCTCTTACTCTGAGAGCTATTTTTCAAGAACATAACGAAAACTAAGATATAGAATCACAGAATCACTTAGGTTGGATAAGACCTCCAAGCTTATCTCACCACAAACCTAACACTGCCAAGTCCACCACTAAACCATGTTTCTGTGTGCCACATCTAAAAGTCTTTTAAATATCTCCAGGAATAATGACACAGCCTGGGCAGCCTGTTTCAATGTTCAACAATTCTTTCCATTAAGAATTTTTTTCTGATATCCAACCTAGAAAAGTCCCAGCAAACACATAAGGTATATGAAGCACTTAGTCTGATTAAGATTTGTATAACTGCTCTTTTATTTTTGCTCTTTTCCAATGGAAACCAAATTGCAGTTAATTTCCTTCTCCTGTTTTCATGCACTCATCAGACATGAAACAAGTGGAGCCATCAGACATGAAACAAGTGGAGGGAGAGGAGATGAAAAATCAAGCATATATATTGTATCCTCCTTCCTGGATCCTCATGAACCCCAGTAGTGTGATGTGGAAGAAAAATTTCTATACAATGAAACCTCTCCTATAGTTCAAGTTATCAAGTCATCATTGTCAAAAGGAAAATCTCTTCTAAGTACAATTGCTAAAGATACAGAATTTAATTTTCAGAGCAGAATGAAAGACATGCCTTTCACTAAAGGCCTTTTCCCTGAGCTTGTTTGAGAAACAACTTCATTGTAAAATGCTGCACCATCTAAACAAAATATGAGAAACACAGTCATATTTATCCATATCACTTCAAACTTGAGTAAAATTTTGAATATTGAGTATTTTAAGATTTTAATATTATCATTGCTCTTTCAATGTTACCTAAGTTAACCCTTTGGATAAGACAGCTTCAGTTTGCCAAAAGAAATCATTCAGAACCTGTGCTCTGCAGGAAATACCTGTATCTTGCATTTTTGTTCAGGCACAGGATGAGAAATTGTACTTTTCAGTATTCCAAACAATGAGTTGGTGGTAAAACGGTTTCTGCTCTACCAGAGCATGGGTGATAACTGCAGCAGCAATTGCGTATCAAGTAAACGTGGTATGAAATGTGGTTTAGAGTTCCATAAAACAGATGGCAATGCTTCTCCTCATAATAAGCAAAGAAGCTGTGAATTTACAGCTTGAATTCAGTGTCCAGACCCAGCAGGGCAAGAGGGAGTTACAATACTGCAATCACAACTGCTCTGCCAAGTGGCTGCGTAGAACAAAGCTTGTTTCATCAACCCACCATTACAGAGGGCCATAAAGAGAAGTCATGTATGAGAGGAAAACAGAGGTTAGAAAAAAAGATTAATGCTAAATTATAAAAAAAGAAAAGTCTCTGAGAGCCTAATCTCCTTTTCTAAATCACTGTTAGAGCCAATGTTTGTAGCCAAGTTGCCAAAGCTCCAGCACGGTGCTGAAGTGCTGTGTAATTGCTGGGGGATCGCTTTGCTTCAGAGGTGCAGAGCAATATGCATTTATCCTGCTAGTTCTGTCTGGAATGAGAGAGAGACATCTTCTGGGAGATTCTGTCAGAATGATAAATAACAGAAATAATTTCTAAAACAAAGGAAATTACTGATTTGGTGAAATTTGTTACGTTCTGGATAAAGCAAGTCATTTTATCTATGACTTCAGCTGCTGAATTAGGACATGTTTTCATGATGTCAGTGCTCTGACTCTCAGTCCCTGTTGCATCTCCTGACTCAACAGCTCCAGAATTTTCTTAAGCACTCTTTAGTGCAGATTTAAGACTTTAATGGTGGAAATAAATCACAGTATAAGAAGCATTTAGAGTTCTATTAGATCATGCATCTTGAAACAAATCAAGTGGGCTGTATTTAAAGGATAAGGCTTTGTGTGTCTGAAAAAACGCTTTTAGAATCTCCAAATGTGAATTCCTGTGTGATGCTTCAGGGAAGTAGTCCATATGGTCTTGGGGCATAGGAACAGGAAAAATAAGCCAACTAGTGAGCTATATTACCAGTATATATCAAAATGAGCTGCTAAAATCTCAAAAGCAGGAGGAAACTTGAAAAATCAGATAAGATTCACAAAGAGATAAGATGGTTGCAAGATGTAAAACATGACTTCCAATGAAACATTCAAAGACTTTGATCAAGCTAGCTTATCAAAAATATGTCAAGAGATGCCTTCTTCACTGCCTGTCCATCTCCACCAGGATCAGAACATGGGTTCTTCAGCCCAGCATATAAAAGTGTAACTACATCAAATAGCTGGGAGCTGAAAAGCTACTCTGATTCAAAAGTGAAATGAAGCTCAAATTTTTTAAGCTGAAAATATTTTGTGGCTGGAAAGAACATATCTAAAGTGCTCTGTTTCACTGGAAAATTTTAAACTTGGGCTGACAAACTATCTAGAAGAGATGATCCAGCCAGTTAAAATCAGGATTAGATGATCTTTGCGGTGCTGAAGATCAAACTTACTGTAAATTAGCTATGGTGCCTTTTGAGCTAAGAAACTGGGGTGGGTGGGATGGGGGGAGGAGGAGTTAGGACAAGATGAAAAAAAAAACCAACCCAAACAAAAAAAAAAAAAAAACAAGGAAAAAAAAAAGAAAAGAAAAAAAATCTTTGTTCTCAGGCAGTTTTTTAAGTGCATGGAGAGCTGGTTGAGTCAACAAGAGCTCATTCAACTCCTATGTGTGTGAGAAGTGGCTGCGGGACCTGGAGTTGTTTAGCCTGGCGAAGAGGAGGCTCAGGGGTGACCTTATCACTCTAGAACCACCTGAAAGGAGGGTGTAGCCAGGTGGGGGTCTGCCTCTTCTCCCAGGCAACCAGCTACAGGACAGGAGGATACAGTCCTAAGTTGTGCCAGGGGAGGGTTAGGTTGAACACTGGGAACAAGTTCTTCACATAAAGGGTGATTAGATATTGGAATGGGCTGCCCAGGGAGGCGGTGCAGTCACAGTCCCTGAAGGTGTTTAAGGAAAGACTGGATGTCGCACTCCATGGTCTAGTTGACAGGGTGATGTTGGGTTATAGGTTGGATTTGATGATCTCAAAGGTCTTTTCCAACCTAATTGATTCTGTAATTCTGTGATTCTACAATGTACAGGTACTGGACATTTACCTTAGACTACCAGTCTCTTTTCTCTCTCTGGACAGCCAGAGAGATGGCATCATGACTCATTTGCCACTCAAACAGCATCAGAGGAATTGTCCCATAGGAGTATTGTACTCACTGACCACAGATGGAGTCTAACTCATAGGCTTGAACCATCTATCCTGCTTTTAGATGATTTTAAGTGAGATAAATGCTACACTCTCTTCTCAATATACCATATCAGTGGAATTTTTAGGTTGCACATTTTTTAGACTAATTTCTTTGAGACATAGAGATGATTTTAATATATTAAAATAATATAGTAGAAGCATGAAGTATCTTTCACTCCAGAGATAATGTTCTGAGGCATTATCCAATTTAAATGCTACAAAGTGTTTATAGCTACTTCTGCTATTAAGTTGCGTGTCTGTACAGTGATTTTGGGATGTCTCATTAACTTCAGCAGAGCTGTGCAATGTAAAGAGAAAAGTTCTGTGCAAATGCTTTACATTAACTTTCTTGAGCATGGTCTTACTTTCATTATAAAGAATTGACATTGTCTTCAATGAAAATTTTCCCTGAGGGGAAAAAAAAAAAAGAAAGAAAAAGCAGCAGGATTTGGCCCTTAGCTATCCTGTGCATCTTTAAATGAATTTATTCTTTTCCTTCAATATTGTAGAAAAGCCTGAGATACAGCACACATCTTCAATACATGCAGATCAATGTGGACTAAATAATCAGTTCCATCAGTGTGGGCAAGCTGAAATAAATTTTGTTTCTACTTTCAAAACAGGGAAGATAAATGATAGATTAAATTGATCTGCTTGTTTGCAAACAGTGATGTTTCTTGAGCTAATTTTGAGAGTTCAGGCAATGCCAAGACAGAGAGGAAGGAAATATTTGTTGATCTGTATTCTTTGGAAAGGACATAAGGCTGCTTACCATCTTAATGTGTCATGCATTCTGACTGTGAAGAGGTGACCAGGTTTAATATCACCCAGAAAGTACCATAGCCTGGTTTTTGGCTCTTTTTTCACTTTTTCTTTCCTGACATTAGGATATCTTGTACTTTAAAGCAATTGATTTCAATCTAGGCAGTTTGTCTAAATAAATGAGTCAGTGCTGTATTTTGACTCTTCTTGATTGCCAGTGTGAAAGAAATTCTTGGCTCAGGTCCATTTCCAAAGGGAAAGGAGCCAACAAGGGTTGATGGATACAGTGTGGAAACCAGTAAATACATGTATTTGGAAACAGAACTCTTGGCCGCTGGTCTGTTTTCTTCCTGTTACCTTCCTTCAGTGTTGCCACAGTAGATTGCCAAAGCACAGTATATTTGTTTTAAAAAGGAATAAAATTACCTTCCAAGAATTGTTTGTGGCTTACCCATCTTGCCTGGCCTGATGTACAATACATGTTTTGCACTGACTTCCTCAGTTATTGCAGATGGGTCAGTACACTCAGCCTTCACCCTCTTAAAGTCATGGGAGTTCTATCTTATCTATGACAGATTTCATGTTAACTTCACTGTAATCTGATTTCTGCCTTTCCATGGTGGCAGCCGAAGCAGAAACCATGTCATAGAACGAGCCAGGGCAGGTGACACTGGAACTGAACAAGAGTCTGCATGTAGAAAATTTATTTAGGATCAGCATTTAAATATTTGCCACATATTGTTATATTTAGAGTTAACACTACTGTGCATTTGGAAGAGGTGCCAGCAAACCTGATGTTAAAGTCCTTTCTTTCTACACTATCAGTTCATTTAAATCAGCTCCAACCATTTATCTGTACAAAAGTAAAATCATTGTCATATTTTTATATGTTTCATATATTTTTTTCCCTAGATAGATACGTTAAGAATTATTTTGGATTTTTGCAGCAGTATCATGAGTGATTATTCTCGTTCACACTGGGAATACTTTATAACAATACTGGGTTTTTGCTCCAGATAAGCTCACGTGCTTATGTGACATTGCAAAGCTGACACAGTTTTCTGCTTTTAGTTCCTGAGATAACAGTTTTGCAACTAGCTCAGCCGTATTTTCATGAACTGCAATGCTCTAGAAATCCCTGGCTTTAGGATACTTTTTTTTCCCCTCACTCAGCCACATCTGTGTTCTTAGTTCTCACAAACCATGTTTTCAGTGTTTAAAACAGGTTTCATTGGACTGAGACAGTTAATAAATTGGTCCAGATTACACTGAAAGTGTGCTCTCTTTACTGTTTGCTAATTCACTAATCCCTACTCCACTTGAAACTGGTTGTGCAAATATTGTGGAGCTTTGAGAGAGTTAAATCTGATGGTAATCTCATCCCATCTAGTCTGAGTAATCCTGGACACACTTCTAGCAGCAAGGACGTTCCATGGGAATGCTATGGCAACATCAAAATGTTGGCTGTCTAGCAGGCTTACTGCATCCTGTGCATGATCCGTGAATAAACAGAGGAATTTAGTTCCCGGAGTGTCAGTCTGGCACATTTCACAAGCACTACATTCACTTACCAAAAAAAAGTCAGCCAGTCATACAGAGAAAGTGCTATAGTGACTGACTGATAAATCTCCTGCTGCTAACCCTTGTAGATACTAACTCTAAGAAGCTAAAAATAGATCATGCATGGCTTAATTCAGACAAGAAATATGCTCTCCCTCAATTTGTTTATTATTTTTGTTCCCAGATGCTTTTCTTTGTTCATACTTTTTTTTTTTTTTTTTTTTTTTTTTTTTTTTTTTTGTCAGTGCATTTTCTTCTTAGACTCTGGACACATGAGCATGTTTACTTTCACTTAGATGTGATCTTCCTCTGAACCAAAGGCTGGAGATAAGGTCACTTGAAGTGAAGTACCAAGTTTGAGCTAAAAAGCCCAAAAGGGATATTAGTCCAGGGTTCAGTGCATAGGAACATGTTCCTGTTGTTTCTAGTCCGCTGCAAATGAGAGCACACTGTGTCTGCACTTGGTTCTGTCATGCAGTGATTTCCAGCTCCTCAAAATGAATATAATCTTTATGTCCACCTATTAGTCTCTTTCCCTGTGTATCTTGAAAAAAGGAAATGCAAGGACATTTATAGGATTTTATGCAGCCTTTTCAGACGGCACCTAAAATCAACAAGATGGGAGTAGGGTAGACTTTACTCCATTAACAAGCTCCCCAGACACAGATCCCATGCTTGGAAAGACTCACTGAGAAGAGACCAAAGAATCACAGAATGGTTTGGATCAGAATGGACCTTGAAGACCATCTGTTTCCAACTAACTCCCCTGCCATGGGCAGGGACATCTTCCACCAGACAAAGCCCCATCCAACCTGATCTTGAACACTTCCAGGGATGGGACATCCACAGTTATTGTGGGCAACCTGTTCCAGTGCTTCAGCACCCTGACAGGGAAGTATTTCTTCCTGATGTCTAACCTAAATCTTCTCTCTTTCAGTTTAGAACTGTTACCCCTCATTCTATCACTACACTGCCCAAGCCCCTCCCCATCTTTCCTGTATGCCCCTATAAGGACTCTAAGGCTGCTGTAAGGTTTCCCCAGACACTTCCAGATGTTTTTGTGAGACTTATGATCTTGACTGAAAGTGTCCAGGGAACTTTCTCTGCAAGTTATCCTCATGGTTTACCACCATTTCCATCAAAATATTTCTATATTGGATTCATTTTTTTTTCTTCTAGTTATTTAAGCTTGGATAAATTCAGGCTATCTTTGTACTGCCCAGTGTCTGTTTGATTTTTTACTCCATGAACGTGAACATGATTCTTAAAGATTCTTTGGTAGACATAGGTAGAGTTCCCTGAAATGTACACAACTGAAGTGTGTTCAAAACTGATAACATCTGAACAGACTTCTATCCCACTGAGGGGGGAAACCCTAGGGTTTGCTGAAAATAAGCTTCATAAAACATATCAGCTCCACACTCAGAGGCGGTCAATTAAAGTTAAAAATAAAGCAGCTTCTAGGAAATTTTAGGAAAGACATACACAACTAAAGGGAAAATACCCTCTTGCTCCTATGTAAGTCAGATGAATAGGCAGGGGCTACTCTTAAAAATGGCAAAGACAAAGTTTAGGGAGGATGGATTGTACATCTCCAGAAAGAAGAGAAAGTGGGCTGGCATTAATTGCTGTCTCTTCCAAACCATGAACTCTAGTTCTGAAACTAATATGAACTAGGATCAAAACCAACAAAAGGAGGTGATTCTTCATGCAACAGTACATGAGTGACTCTCCTTGTCAAAGGAAATGAATGAAACTGCAGACGCAACATTACAGGGGTTCAGGAGAAAAGCGGACAAGTAATCTTAGCCCACTGACAAGACAATAACATCATCACTTGGCCACTAACAAGGCCAATTGCATCCTCTGCTAAAGCTAGTGCTGCTGTTGTGATGTTTGATCCTTTCCTCACCTTTATAGGAGAGATGGACTTACACTGGAAACAAGTGAATTCAATATCCTGTTCAAAGAAGACCTTATTTATTTACTTTTTCTTGTTGTTCTGACCCTCAGTTAATACCTCTAAATAAAAGCTGACATATAAAACTAACCTTAAGACAGGAACAATATCATGATCATGAATGCCAAATTTCTGCATTAGAACAAGCTGATGAAAGTGTCCTAAAGATTAATGAAGCTTAAGGAAATAAACTGCAACTTTTAAAACTGATTTAAAAAAGTAACTTGTATGTACAAAGGTGGTTTAAGTTCAAAACCTCCCAACACAACATATTCAAGCATTATTTTTGTTGAACAAAACAATGAAAACTCATCTCTGCACATGTTTAAAGATTGTATTTTAATCACAGACTGAAACAGAATGATTTACAAAACTGATGGTTAGATTTAAAACCAACCACTACACCTTTCTGTTGGAATATTTCCCCCACACTCTAGCAGATTAGGGATTCAAGTGAAGCACAGAGCTGTTCACGTTTGCCTTTGGAATTGAACAGTGATTTCCAGGATGATGACTCATGCTGCAAGAATTCACCTAAGATGCTTTTCAATGCATTTCATTTACCCAGCTGAAAGTGGCTTCTTCTAGGGAAGCCTACTGGCTTCATCAGAAATCCCAACCATCTTGCAGCTTTCTGTCCAGAGCCTTCTCTGCAGCTCCTCATCATATGCTAGGTCAGCCGACTTTGTCCTTTCCTCATTGTAAAGGTAGCAGCCACCAGCTCCTTCCACCTCGGGCGAAACTGCTGCATAGATGGTTGTAGAGGCTCCTTCCTCTGGGGTCTACAGAAACAAAAACACCCAAACTCAAGTGAGGCAGGTGCAGCAGAAGAATCATATTACCACCATAGGACCTTATCAGTGGCAAACATCTTCCCTAATTTTGCTTTACACTTCTGGTCCTTATGCAAACCTAAGCTTGTAATAATAAGAAAGCCACTTATTCAATTGGCAGAGTCCATTTCTTCAACAGTGCTATTTTAAGATAGCTTAAAGCCAGAACAGATATATGGAAAACTCCAGTCTATTTTTCAAGAGTTAGTCAGATGGAGCATACAAAATAATTGATTTAGCTTTCACACTTAGAGTTAATAAACCCAAAAGCAAGCACAAATATTAAAATCCTAGTTTAATTATTCATTTTGCAAGGATGAAAGGGTCTGTGCTCTGCCTTAAGAAGATGAAGGCTATGTTGTACATGCAATGGGTTCATTGTAACAACAATGTGACATGAGCAAAGGATCATGGAAACCGTGACAGCAAATTAAGATTTTGCAGTTCAGTCCAACCAGGCAGGTAAATGAGGGAACTACATTTTAGACACAGCATAGTGATCAGGATTCTGCACTGTCATAAAGCAAAATGGTGAATGATCTATAATGCCTGATATACCACGAGTATTAAATGAAAATTAATAAGTGAATAGCATAGAGTGGTAACTCCTTTCATCCTGAGTATATGTAAAAATTTCACGTTCTGCATTCAGAAGGATCACACAGCTACCACTGAAATTATTTCCATGGCATTTTTATTCCAATTAAAGGACACTTTTAAAACACAATATTTGATATGCTTTGCCTTTATCAGTGATATAATTATGATCAATGCCTGCTTGATAATAATGTATCATTTTGCAATCCTTGCAGTCATTATATGAGGCATTAACAATACTGATGCTGCTCAGAGCTTTGTCTGCAGCACCTGACAGGATGTCTTTTCCTGAAGAACTCACTTGATGAATGAAACAGTAGTGAATAAGTTACTCAGTGCCTTAAATAAACTAATAAATCTAAGTAATTGGAAGCTTTTTTTTTTTTTTAGAAAATGATTGTAATATAATATTCTGTCTAAAATCACTTAAAAATATTCATTTTCCTTGGTTCAGTACTTCACTACTACTTCACCCTTCTTTCTCCTAGAGGAAAATAGTGCTATTCATACACAGTACATTATGTAAATAACATAAAGGGCCTGCACAATTCTTTGCTCACAGAGTGGTTATATACTGAACAGCAGTATAAAATATCTTGATATTGTAAAGTAGAACAATAATGAATATAAACATTCATATTTTATACAACTTATTCTGGATGACAGAAAAAAACCAAAAGGTTTTTTACATACTCTTGTGCTCTACTTTAAAAAAGCAGTGACCCAAATAAACCATTACTTCATTTGATGGTTCACTGGACTTTATGTTCCTGAGTTTAACAGCTCTCCAGCACAAACAGGCATAAATGTCAATATCATGACTCCCAAATCTTAATGACAACAGCTCAACACTAAAATGCTTTAGAAAAATTGTCTGTGGGTGGAATCTGTGTGATTATGTTCTTATGAGCAGGGCTCTCTACAGCCTCAGAGACTGGTCTGTATGGATATTGTTACAGCATCAAAAATACCACGCTGCCTCTGCTGATTCAGTGGTAAGGTTCTCCTGGGATTTGCAGAATTTTTCAAGACTTTTACTTTTGATGTTATGCCAGTTAAGTTCCCCACCAGAGGAGATCTATACCAAGAGGGTGGTCAAACACTGGATCTGGCTTCCTAGAGAGGCGGTTGGTGTCCCAGGCCTGTCAGTGGCATTTGAACAATGCCTTTAAGGACATCCTTTATCATGTGGTCAGTCATGAATTGGTCACTGCTGTTGTAGGTCCCTTTCAACTGAAACTGTCTATTCTACTCTCTTCTATTCAAAATAATATCAAATATTGTAAAGAAACATTATGCATTAGTTGAAAGTGCTTACACACCCACACACTGAGCATCTATTAAAGTCAGCTTGTGTAACTTTTCATACGATTTACTTTGCCCCTCCCATCCACCATATGTAATATGTTGAGTTAAAAGTTCTATGCAAAATTCCTATTTAGCTTCTACCACCTGTTGCTAGAAACAATTATCTAAACATACAAGGAAAAAACCCAACTACACTATATTAAGAAATTAGCCACCACATGAAGTGTCCAAGGCCAGGTTGGATGAAGCTCTGAGCAGCCTGGTCTAGTGGAAGATGTCTCTTCCCATGGCAGCGGGGTTGGAACTAGATAGTCTTTAAAGTGTCTTCCAACCCAAGCCATTCTAAGATTCTAGGATTCTAGATATTATGGAAATATGATAAGGAAAACAAATTTTTCAGTGCAACAGAGAGTGAGCTGCTTGTGTATGACTAATGAATTGTCTTATTTCATCTTCTGAGTGCTTAATGATGAAAGCTTTAGTTTTCCCTTTCCTTATACTCTCTTCATTGTTTTGGCATGTTTTCTGTTTTAATGAAAGTAAAAATGAAACCCTTCACCAGGAGTGCCCTGACCTTCCTGCTGGGCAGTTGGCCCATTTGTTTTGAGAGGCTGAAAGTAAAGCACATGTTGTGATTCCTTCTCTGGATCTTTTCCATGCCTACTATGGCAGCAACTGCACATCCACACACATAGTTGAGACTCTGGGAAAGCGTGGGGTCTGCTACACACCCCAAAATCAACTGCAACAAACATGGACACACAGACACATGCAGACATCCTGTCTGTGCACAGGCCTGAGGACCTCTTGGGAAGGATGAAACTGGCAACAGGCTGCAACCACTGGAGCAATTAATGTGCATCTGGACGAGGAGCAGGATGAATTGTTCCAGCAGAAGCAGACTGGTTGCCAGCTTTCCTTTGAACAGACCATCCATAGCTTTTCTTTGACCACATGATAGGCCATCAAACGATGAGAAGGAACCATAAAGCCCTTGGAAAACAGCCACAAACAGGAGACTACTAAGAAAACAACACTTCTGACCCACCCTTTGATGCCAATGGCTTTCTAGGAAGGAGAGCACCTGATAAAGAACCAGAGAAATCACCAGCCAGTGGACAAATATCTTGACCTATAAAACCCCAGGATGTTTGTCATGATGCTTTATACAAACATACAGTGAAAAAAAACCCCAACTACACTACATTAAGGAATTAGCCATCACTTCAAGGCCAGGTTGGATGAAGCTCTAAGCAACCTGGTCTAGTGCAAGATGTCTCTTGTCATGGCAGGGAGGTTGGAACTAGATGGATTTTAAAATCTCTTCCATGCAGTATTATACCAACGGTTCCAGGTAGACAGGAAGTAATAACAACTGTAATTCAAATCACAAGGGAGGATTGTTCACACATTAATAAACAGTAAAACAATAATATTTATATATACAGAATCAGTAACATCTTGTTCATTAATTGACTGAACTTGTCCTAAGAGAAAGGGGATGCCTATAAATTCCACAATGATTCTTCACTTTTAAGTTCCTAACTTATTGGTGCTGAATTTTATTTTTAAATTGGATTTTTGTTTACAAACTGTTATATTATTAGTATCCAAGGAACTGTAATTAATGCCTTTGTAATATACAAGTAAAACTGCTTAACTTCTTCCTAATGAAATTCTGAACCTCTATTTCCCTTTGCTTGTTATAGTATTGATCACAACTTTTACTTTCTTTTTCAATGAACTATATGTTTGTCCTCAACAGTAAATAAAAGTCTCATTGAAAGTACTCATCTTTGCTCAGTAGATGTGTAAGTTGTGGAAGGAGAGAAGATAGCAAATGACCAGCTTATTTAAGCAAAATGTAGCCTACATACATAAAATGACATTATTTTGGCACTACCTATTCCCAAAGAAAAAGCCTTTTTCTTTTTACAGAAGCTCTGATATTTCTCCTTTTTTTTCCTTAAATATTCATCAATTATAACTCATTGACAAAGAATAATTTTCCCTCAGCATGAAATGGAATATTCTGTTCTAGGAAAACTGGGACAAGTGCTAAGAGGGTTTGTATTTTAGTATTGCTTTTTTAGGACTTGCTAGTTCATGCATTTTGATTAATACAATTTTAAGGGACATATAATTTTTGTCCATACTAGGTGCTAATTCTTGCAAAATATGTTAGCTGACAACAGTCAGTTCCTACAGCCATGTTGTCATGACACGTTACATCTTTTCCATTTGTCTAAAACAGGAGAAACGGCTTAACTCTAGAAATCATGTGTCTGCATCAGTTATACATGATGGCTTTGTGGTGCTTTCCAAGGTAATCCATGTACTCATCCATTTACACCTTTACCTGAATTTATAGCTCAGAGTCCTGGGCAGACAGTGTGCTATGTCCATCCAAAACCACAGAAAACTGGACAGGAAAAAAATTAAATAAGCTCCCATAATTCCTTCTCTGTAATCCCTTCATTTTCTCAGTACCACTTGCAACTACCAACAAACAGTGACAACTGTTCTATGTGTCTTAAACACTGTGACAAATAGCTTGAATGGAAGCATGCATGTACTTCTATTTGTACTGGCTAAAAGAGTTTGCCATATGATTGAAAGAGCAGCAGTGATACAAGCCATGGTATCAGGGGATTTATGACTTTGGAATAGCTTCCCCTCATCCCACTCAATAAGAAAATTGTACTTGATTTGTATTTCATTAATTCAGGATTCTGCCATCTTGAGAGATTATAGGAGAGAAGGTTGGGCACAGAGAACAGAAAGCAGCTGGCAGAATCACTCACTGACATCACAGTTGAGTTTTGAGACACATGAGCAAGGGGTCAAACAGAGAGATATGCACACAGGACTGCCTGGTAAGCTGGAAGATCATTAATGCTGAGAAAAAAAAAAGATGTTAAAACACCTTTATCCCTATAATTTGTGCTGCAAAATACATCAAGTGTTGATGGAATAACCCTCATCAGCAACATTAGGTAGTCTCATCAAAAGTGGGCTTAGAACCATGATCCTAGCTCATGTGCCATTCATTAAATCATGCACTTTTCAGTTCATATGGGAAATCTACTCGTGAGCTGATGAGTTAAATGAGCTTGCAGATGTTTCTTGGTTTGGTTTTCTTTTTGCCACAGATGTTCATGGTGTTCGCTCTGTGGCTTTGCTTTTTTAAATGAGTGAGTTCCATCAGCCTGTTCCTGGAGTAGGTAACAAATTCCCTGGTTCCAGCTAGGAAAACAGAAAACACTGAACAGGCCATCTTCTGGGCATCAGTACTCAGGCATTTTTGCCTATGTTCCTTCACCTTTCTCAATGATAATCATTCTGGTAAGATTTTTTAAATGCTGGTATACTACTGACTTACTTCTGTACTGAAAAACTCTATATATGCAGAGTTTTCTTCTTTTTCTGTCTTTCTTCATGAAAGACAATGATCATCTGTGATACCTCAGCATTACTATGCATACACACTACAGGCATTAGCAACCACAAAGAGAACATGAAATTACTGTTACTTGGTACAGCAAAGTCTTTCATCTGCTTGGTGGCAGCTGGTGGAGGGGTGACACCCAGTCACCCTCAATGCACTGCTTGACTCTCAAGAACAAAGGCAAACACAGAACATGGAATAGTTTGAAAAATTTCAGAAACAGAGTAGCTGGGATTGTGTTCCCATGAATATTAAAGCAAACAAGCTTGTGAGAAGCAAATTACCTGTGTTCTAGAGTGCACTGATTACTATGATCTGTGAACCACTGAATAATTTCAAAGCCAGAGGTCTTGGGAAGACACCAGGTTACTTTCTGGTGCAAGAGTCCAAGGTGAAACAGCTGCTGTAGAGCCACAGCCTCTAGTTGAGGACAAGGGGCTATGTGTGTTCAGTGTGCATTGTGTAACTTGCACTGTCTAGACCTCCTAACGTGATTGTTGCTTTGAAAATTCCAGACAAAAAACAATCCATTGAAATACTGAGTATGAAAACAAAGGCTAGAAAGGAAACCATGACGCAGGTGTATGGACGTGTTCAGCCACCTCTGATCAATAAGGCTGCAGCAGCTGACTGTATGTCCTGGTGAGACCAGTGGCCAGGACCAACTGTCAGGTCCCTAGGAAGCCAAAGCTGACACAGAAGTGTGGCAGCATAGCTTTTCTGCAATCTCTGTCTTCACTCAAAAGCCCTGGTTTCCATCTGTGTTTCACCTCTTTCCTTCTATTCTTTCATAGGTAGCTTCCTATTATGCTATTTCTATCCAATTTCTGCCTTAATAATAGACTAGAAAGAGATATTTTATTGAATATAGTTCTCCCTAGGTACCCAGTCAGCACCACCAAATTAATTTCTCTTCAAGCCTCAACTTGTGGCAAGGAGAATTCTTTAATAAATTTACTCCATAATAAAATTCTTCAGATTTTGTCTTTGAAAGAAATAGCAGAAATGGCTTGGTTAAAATGTGGAGCCTTTCCCCTGACAAAGTTGTGACCACAGAGAAATAATTTCTTAACCAAAGATATAAATATATAATAAAAGATCAAACTTTGATTAATTAGGAACACAAAGCAATTTTCACAATAAAAATGCATCAAAATTTGGAAGGAAAGGAGCTTTATAATCTGAATAATTCATGATTATTTGGGAAAAAGAGAAGTTTTCCCTGAGCACAGGACACTGAAAGAACAGAAGCAAAGACAGCTGACAGATACAGAGTATCAAATCCCGAATCTCCTTTTCTTTTGAAAGCAAATTTTCTGGAAAGACCTTAATAAAAATTCAGGTACACAGAGAGACTGGGAAGTCCCATCTTATCTTTACATCAGTCCCTGCATAGGTGGCTGGAATGCCTGTAGATAAGGCAGACTATGAAAGAAAGAAACTGTCCTCAAAAGACGGTCAGGGTCAGCCTGTTGCTCAGGGGACCCAAGAAGCAGGCACATGCCCAGGTCCAAATGCCTCATTTCCCATGAATCTTTTGATGGAGCTGGTGGTAGGAGGTTTTAATTGGGTTTGTTGCAGAGATATGCCTTCTGAGAAATCTGTTTTGCTGAAAAATGGCCAAGTAGCTCTGCTCTGAAGCCATGGGGTGAGTCTTGTTGCAGATTCAAAACATGACCCAAGTTTTACTGAGGAACGCAGCTGCCATGACTCTGAACCCTCTTCTTCTAAAGCAACTAATTCAGGCTAAAGCAGGTGTGCTGCTTTTGGCTGGGGTAGAGCTAGTTTTCTTTACAGTGGCTGGTATAGGGCTGTGTTTTGGATTTGTGCTTAACACAGAGTTGATAATGTAGAGATATTTCTGTTATTGCTGAGCAGGGCTTACACAGAGCCAAGGCTTTTTCTGCTTTTACTGCCATGCTGGCAAGGAACTTGTGCATGTGTGGGAGGTTGGGAGAAGTCACAGGTGGGACAGGTGATCCCAAGTGACCAAAGAGGTATTCCAAACAATATGATATCATGTTCAGGATAAAAAGTGGGGGAAAAAAGATGGGGGATATTTGGAGTGACAGCATTTGTCTTCCCAAGTCACTATCACTTGTGAAGGGCCCTGGTCTCCTGGAGATGGCTGTCTGCCCATGGGAAACAGAGAATCAATTCCTTGTTTTCCTTTGCCTGTGTGCATGGTTTTTGCTTTCCCTATTAAGTTATCTTTACCTCAACCCACGAGTTTTATACCTCTTACCCCTTCTATTCTCTCTCCAATCCCACTAGTTAGGAGTGAGTGAGCTGCTGCATGGGGCTTGGTTGCTTGCTGGTGTTAAACCACAACAACAGGACATCACGGTCATGTCAAATAAATAACATGAGATACTTGTGTTCTCAGGCAGCTGAATGAAGATTCTCTTGGCTGGCCAGCTTTCTGAGCTGCACTGAAGAAAACTCCATTGACTTCAAGGAGCAGCTCCAACACTGAATTCACTTGTAGGTATTATAAAAAACAGTATATATAAATATTGTAAATAATGATATATATAAAAATAATAAAATTTTATTTGTGTCTTAATTTCAAACTGAATGTCTCTCAGGTTAGAATTGCAATATAATGTTGCAATTGTGAGCAGGACTGTTTGTAGATCCATAGTTTGCATTTTTTAAGATACTGAATAGAGCGCTAAAAGAACAATGTTCACTTTTAAGCAATTTTGAAATAGAAAAAGAACCCAACTTTACATGACTGAATTTGAGCAGAGACTTGAAACTTTGGGTCAAAGTCATTAATCATGACTGAGTCCTTTATTCATTTTGTCAGGTGCATTGAGGAATATTACTTTGCCTGGAGGCTGATCCCTAAGCTTGCTCTGAAGCAGACAGGGATGTCTTCAAAGTCAGAACTGAGATATCGCTGCAGCCACTGAAATCACATTACACTTGTTACCTCACTCAGCTTGGTAACAGTATGCAAAATTTGACAGATAGGAGCCTGCTGCCCCAGACATTGCATAAACATCCAACCAGAGACATTCATTTGCTGGAACATCCAGTCTCTAGGAAATAAGACAGGCAATGATAGGCAGAGAGAGCTGAGAAAATACATGTACTTCACAAAATACTGAAGCCTCTTCTGGGAGCATAACACTCTGTCTGGTTAATGAGTTCTCTGGAAACCAGGTGATGTCCTGCAGCAACATATTGCTGAAGATGCCCGAGTTAAATCACTGGATATTCTCACATAATCTGGAATTTTCTGCAACACTTCTATTCAGAGACCCGCAAGAGATTTATTGAAGCAAATGTGCAGGTTAGAAGAGATGAGGAAAGAATGAGTCTCCAAAATCCTAATCTGATGCCTTGCTTACTAGGTTGTAACTCCTGTGTTTGTAAAGGAAAACACATCATTTATTTGTTTACTTCCAGCTTAAATTTTCAATGCGTTATCTTACATGAGTACATAGGTAGCCTTAGTTTCTTGAATTCTTTTAAAGAATATAGATTTTGGCAATCAAAACAACACAGCAAAGCACACAGGAGTATTTGTGTTTGAAGTGGTAGCTGCATTTTTAGCAGCCCCAGAGAATAGGAGGCACAGCAAGGCTCAAGGTGCTGAAGATGATGCTCATGAGTGGACATACCTCTGAACAGTTTACTGTCTGACTACCCATGCAAACTAAAATATCTTTGCTGGCTTTTGGTGAAAACATAAGACTTCAGAATAATATATATGGCAACTTCTGATTTGTAGCCCCCTACCATCATCTCTACTTTTTACTTACTGTTTAATATTTGACAAGTCACGTATTGTGTTTTCCCTTGTTAGAAAATAGAAACTGACACATCTCCCACTTCACAACTTTCTTATAATGACTGTTATTAATTTTTTAATTATTATAAAAACTCAGGATGGGCATGGAACTCCTAAATATTTAAAAGAAAACCACAATATAGAAAGCCTTTATGAACTATGATGAGATCAAAAAACAAAAATACTGTACAGAACACAGACAAAATGAAATAAACCAAAATTACATAAGCCAGCAGCTATTTCACAGCCTCTTCTGTTTTAAATTGCTACAACCCCCATTTTGCACCCCAAACAGCAGCAGGACTATTCCCAGCTGTGGGCTGAGCCAGGTGGAGAAGGGATGGGGGAGGATGGCTGCGAGCCTTGGTTTCCTATCTTTCCTGCTGGAAGCACCTCCTGAAAACAGACAGTGAAGGTGTGAAAGTGTAAATCTTTTCCTGGATCACCAGGTAAGGCCAGCAGAGAACACTTCTTCCCTGGAACTCAGGCAGGCCATATGCCTACACAGCCAAAGAACTTGTGAGATGCACAAACTAACTCGAAATGACTACAGGGTGCTACATCTATGCATTAATAGCATGCAAGATGGAAATATGTCTGGGAAGATAGGAGAGATGAAAGCAAAAGCACACTTTCCTCCAAATTTCTTAGCTCCACATTGCAGTGGCATGTTAGCTGGGCTGTAACATCTCCTACTGATGGGTCTGCTCCACACAAAGCTCCGTCAAGGAAAAAGACCTTCACCTTGCAGTGCTTATCCTCACCCTGGGTCTCAGCTTTTGTCTCCTTGTCCCTGAGCTGCTGGGAAGAAAGGAGTTTAAAGCAGGTCACCAAATACCATTGTTGCAGTTCAATCCCAGCTGGCAATTAAGCCACTTACTCCCCTCCCATCCCCCAGTGGGATGAGGAACAGAGTCAGAAAATGATAAAATCCACAACTGCTCACTACCCATGGACTGAGGCCCCCTGAGCAGCAATCAATGGCTTCTGGCCAACTCTCCCCAGTTTATACACTGAGCCTGATATTCTATGTTATGGAATATCTCTTTGGCCAGCTGGGGTCAGCTGTCCTGGCCATGCTACCTCACAACTTCTTGTTCATCTTCTCACTGAAGAAGCAGAGCACAGCAAACTGAAAAGTCCTTGGCTTAGCGTAAGGACCACTTTAGTGACAGCTACAACATCAGTGTGTTATCAGCATTATTCTCACACTGAATCCAAAACTGTACCAGCTGCTACGAAGAAGATTACTTCTATCTCAGCCCAAACCAGAACAACCATTGAGCATTGTCCGTGTCCCAGCTGCTCTCAGTTTCTGGTTTTTATAGAGTTATTGTGCTTAAATTATAGTTTTACAAAATTCCCCAGACTGAGAGGAGAAAATCCAAACTGGAAGACAGATAAAGGTGGTGGGGAGGGAAGGAATCTTATTCAGGAAATTTGTTTCACATAATTCCAGTTGCTGGCAATTTCATCATTTAATCTTGAATGATAAAGCAAAAAGATATAAATGAGAGGGTTAATTTACATCTGTCCCTAGTAACATGGGATAAAGATGGAAAACAAGAAGACCAGACTTATTTTCTATAGTTATTTTAGTGGAAGACTAGAATTAGGCAAGAATGACTCAGATTTTCTATTTATATCTTTTTAACAGATAGTTAGTTAGTTCAAATAACTAATTACAGATTTTAGATCCTTGATTTTGCCCAATAAATTCAGGGCTTTTCTGTTTAAGTAATAAAGCCCTTCAAAAATTACAGTTCTCTTCATTTTAATTAAGCCCTATTTTATCAGGAAGCAGCTTGTAAAAATAAATAGTAATAAAAAAGTCATCTTTTAAACAGAACTACCATTTCCCATTTTCTATCACAATGCTATCAGATTGCTAAAGTCATGAAATAACGGATAGATTCTGAAACCATACTATTATGGAGCTGTCTATATAGCTTATCCTTTGTTACCCAAAAGAATTTCTAAGTTTAAAGGCAAAGGCTACATTCAGTTGCAAATTGACATATATGAATGTTTATTAGCCCACCAGAATCAACTTGTTTGTAACAAAATAACTAAAAATGCAAATGTAAAGGATAGCTGAATCTGATTATTCAAAACAAGTTTTTTGTTGTGTAGACTGAAAGTGAATTTAAGCTCTGTAACTTAAATCCTTTTGTTTAAATCAATCAACCCCAAGGCTCTTCACTATCTGCAAAGGAATCTATTGATAGCTTAAATTCAGAAGAAACCCAAAGAACATGTATAACTTTAGACAGGCAAGGAGTGCCATTGATTTCAATGAGATTAGTCTCTAAAACTATGGCAGAAAAGATTTGAGGCAACATACCTTTAACTGCAGAACTCACTAGATGGAGAGAAAACACTCAGACCCTCAGTCACACATGATTCCCAAGGTTTGAAATGGAAGCAAAAAACTTTCATCTTGAAAACAATTACTCAAGAGTTAAAGGTCATCACATTTAATCAGTTAAATGGTCTGAAAGAAGGGCAAGCCGGTACTCATAATGCAGAGGGAGGTATAAGCTTATGGAGAAGTGATATAGCTATTTATTTGCAGGGGCTCTAAAGGAAAAACAAGTGTCAGGTCTTGCCAGCAAAACAGATAAAGGAAAGCATGAAATAGCATATACGTAAAATTGTTACCTACTAGTAAGTAAAAAGACCCAGATCTACTATCCACTGAAGCTGTCAAATTTAATACCTAGACTTATTTCTTAGAGGTTTTTGTAAACCTTCATTAAGGTAGCAGATGGAGTGAAAAAAAATTGTGTATCCATTGCAAAAGCCAGGATTGGATTTGGTGACAGATGTAGTCCTTGCCATGTTCTTGTTTACTTTTCTGGGCAACAGAAGTCACAGCAGAGGTGTCACACTGTTATACAGGTGACATGGTGTACACCATTCCTGTATGAATGATTACACTGACTGTCCTGGCTTTTGTTGGAGGAAGAATTGGTTCAAATTCCAAAAATAAGATCCATAGTTAATGATCAAATCTCATTAACTGAAACAGGACAATGAAAAACTGGAAAGGAGAAAACCATTTAATCCCTTTCGTACCAAACATGTTTCCCCAGTAAGCTATTAAAAAAATAAAGAAGAAAAAAAACTCCAAAAAACAAAAAAAGGAGTTGTGAGGCATGAATGTTAAAAATCTCAACAATCTTCTTGAAAGTTTTCCTATTCCTTTTATTTCATCTTCAGGTAGCTCCTGTCTCTGCAGAGTTTCTGACTAGTTTGATACTGGACTGATTCAGGGCTTAGGTAGCCATAGCCCAGAGGCTTGTTCTTGCAGAACTATTGATAGACAAGATAAAACAGCGAGAATTACCCTTTTCTTTTCATTCAGCTCCCCAGGAGACTTCCTGTTGCACTAGAATTCATAGGGCTTTTTGACATAAAGGTTAGAGAAGTTGTTTAGAATGGGAAACAAATACTGTGAGGTTTTGTGGTTTGATGAATACATTTTACTGATTCATCTGGTGCTGAAATAATTCACTTTATTTAGGAAGCTCAATATTGAACAATGCTCTTTGGTAGTGTCATTTTGCTACACACATCCTTTGGCCCTGATAGTTCAATCAATGAGCCCCCCTTAGCCCCCCGCACTAGCTCATTTGAGGTGATACATAGCAAGCAGCAAAGCTCCAGATGATTAAACTTCTGCTTCCCAGGAAAAATTCCAGCTGAATTAATGCAGAGCTGTGCTAAGGTTTAAGCAACTGCTTTTAACTCATAAAAGCACAAGCTGAGGTCTGAGCAGAGCCAGAACACCAGTGCCGGCTGCTGTCCCAGCCCTCCCCTCTGCCTCTCCCGCCCGCACAGCCGCTTGCTTAAAATTCTGCTCTTCACCTGCAAGTCTGCAGAGCTCTGCACCCGCCTATTGTTATTTAACATGTTCTTCACAGTGGAATTGAATTGTTCTAATCAAGATTAGGTTCTGTTTCTTTATGTGGTATGCAAAGCATGTCTGCAGACAAAACTTTCATCCATTTCTCCACCTGCCTTTTCATTGTGCCCCACAACAACCTCACTGACAGTCCCAGTGCACTTTCATTCCCTTTTCTTCATGAATTCTTAATGAATGCCAGGCCCTCACTGCAAACTCACTGAGTGTGGCTGCTGCATCAATGTGCCACTTGCCCCACTGGCTCAGATCCCTTTCTGCAGCCCATGTGCGATGTGGAGGAGGAAGGGGCTCAGGGTAGGAGGGTTTCCCAGTGCAGCACTGACACTCGCCCTCCTCAGATCACCTATCCATGTCACTGAGCCCCTTCAGAAACCAAAAAGGGGTAAGAAGCAGACTTCATAGCATGAGCTCTTGGGGTAGATGGTATTTACAATCTGTGGTGCAAACAAAGGAGTGAGCACAAGCCTTAATCGTAGTAAAAAAGTAGAAGAAAATACTAGGCGAAGCCTTGTCAATACATTGACCCGGCCAAATCTGACAATATAGGAGAAATGGTGGGTCCATAAGTAGTGCCAAAGCCCTAGAGCAGGTCAGACAATAAGGCTCCTCTTTGAAGCAAAGGAGTGCTGTGACAGGATGCTGCACTGCTGGACGTGGGGCTGCAGCAAACGATTGCAAGTGAGGCTGGTCCCCGGCCACTAGCACCAGCCACAATCCCTACTGCTGCTTGGCCCTTGCCAGGGCACAGGACACTCCTGCAGCTGGGGGGACAAGCAGAAAAGCCCTCTTTACTTTGCAAATCTGCTAAGCTGATGTGGCTATAAGGGTGCCACAGTCAAAAAGCAAGGGTTTCCAAGCAGAACAATTTTTATATAAAAATAATCTAAATGGTTGGGTTTTATCAATTTATCATAAACTCCTTAGAGTCCAAAACATAACTGACCTTTGCTTTTAAATCTGTGTTCAATAAAAGATGATTCCAACTGATCGTGAACTTTGCAAAGGCTGTAACATGGTTCAGGGAAAAATACATTTAATTTCCCTAATAGCTGCTGACAGTCTGTGAAACAAATAGTTTTAATTATTTTCTCCTTGGTGAATTTCAGCTCTTATCATTTAATCAAAAAGTAGCACATTACCAACAATTGAGATTAAATGGATAGACATACAGTAGCGAAAATAGGAAATTAAATTAGCACTAAACAGTTACAAATATGTCCGTCCTTCTTATTGCACTCTTGTCCTGATACAGCAGAACATTTAAAATACCCTGATTAAAAAAACCCTTAAAAACCCAAATGACCCCTTTAGACTTTTCCCATTTATGCTGAGACTTATGACTACTGAAAATGTTGATGTGGCCTCTGCAATAAAAAAAAAAAAAAACAACTCCTTTCACTTGTTGATGAACAATGTACAGATCTTACACATTGGTGTAAAATAAGTGCTACTCATTTTTTACTGGCACTGCTGATGCATGAAAATAACTACAGAGCTAATCAATAGGTAATGACTGTATTTCAGGAGTAATGCTCTGTTCAGAGGAAAAAAATGACTGCAATTCACAAACAATTATTGACATCATGAAGCACATGAATCAATGCCCACTGGAGATCTACACATTATTTAAAATTTCTTCAGCAATATTTGTCTTTGTTCCTTAGTCCCAGTGTAATTTTTCCTGCCTGTTATACTGTGAATATATTAAACGTTAGTGTGAAGATATTGATGACAACTAGAATAAAATGTAAAAGCTAGACTTCTGATGGATAAGTCCAACTACTAGCAGTGGCATGACTATTACCGGAGCACTGTAGCCATGGGATTCCATGCAAAGCTCCTTCTTGCATAAGACATTTTTTGTCACAGAATGATCAAGACCTCACCTCTTAAAGGTCCAGTAAACTCTGCTGGAATTCAATTTTTTTAAGTCTTCCCCATTGTTTTTCCTGCCTGAAACGGTTTACTGCAAGAGAGAGCAAGTGGGAGGACATGAGGTGGCTGGAGCTGGAGGTGGTGTGTCTCAGGGTTTACTGAAGTGTACCAAGGAGACAGATTTATCACTGGCTTCTACAGGGAACCAATGAATTCCTATTGGCCTAATTCTCTAAATATAGCAATTTGCCTTGTTTTTATTGTTATTTCTGTGTAGAGCACGGGAAAATCATGAAACAGTCGAAGGTACAAATCTGAATTCTCATTTGTTAACACAGGGGAGTGAACAACACATCTGTTCTTCACTTGCATAAACAAATATCTGAGATGTACAGGGCAGTGCAGAAGATGATTACCACTGCTTCTCACATTTTTCTTTTTGATTCTTCATGTGGCTTGAGACATGGCTGGTTTACAGCCTGATATGATACTCCTTTACTTGAGGTTTTAACTGCAAATCAGTTCTGCTTAGCCCAGAACAGACATCTGGTCCTTGCTTAGAAAATGAATTGAAACAACATCATGCCTACCATCACAGCACAGCTACTTGAACATCTGACAACAGTTACCAGCAGCACCTGATAGGAGGGACAGATTTTCAAAAGAATAAATTGCTCAGCTGTGACTAGAAACATATTTGGATGTCTTCTACAGTTCTGTATAAGAAAACAGCAATCATTTTTAATTACTAACGTAATAAAATTAAGAAAAGCAGTTTGGCTCTCGAAAAATCAGGAAGATTCCTCTCCTAGTCTAAATTAATATTATGAAGAATTTACAAATATTTTCAGATGACCACAGCAGAACAAAAGCACACCAAACAACAAACATAACCACAAAGAGAAATCCAAAGAGAAAATAGCACTAAGGTCCACATCTTTACACAACATGTTTCTCTAATGGGAAATAGATATCTGAGCCAAGTATGCTCTTTAACTCCTTCTCTGAAAATATAAGCTCATTTCCAAAGAGCTCGCTCGAGGTAATTTTTTTCCTTTTATTTAAGCAAGTAGGAGAAATCATAAAATAAATTGAAAATTGTCTCAGCATATACCTCATTTGCAAGTAGTGGAGAGCTGCTCAATCTCGTAAATCTTACTTTTCTGTTGAAAAGGAAATAAAATCTAGACAGTACTCTGGCTGGAGCTAACTGCTGCTACATTAAATAAGTACGAATATAACTATTTCAAAACTATAAACTATGAAGTAGGCACAATGAAATGGAGATGAAAGCACAGCCCAGAATATATTCACATAACTTAAAAATAAACATTAAGAATGTATTTATGGGGTAATGAGCAGGAAAGGAGCTGCTCTTCCAAAGCTCTGAGCGTACAGCCCTGCTGGCTCCTGGTTTTCCAGTTTAATTTAGAGAAAAGGTTACAATCATCGATCTCATTCCATGAGTTGTCAGAAAAGCCAGCCTTATGTATTTCATCATTAAGAAGCCCTACTGAAGAGGTGTTTTAAGCATTTGCATTGGAGGTTAACTGACCACTTGCCAGCTGCTCTGTAGCTCTGCCCTTTTTTCTAACTCAAAAGTATATTAACTGGAGGACAATTGCGGATGTTCTCATCCATAATCTACAGTGACAATAAAAAACAGCAGATAAAATCAAAAGCATCTTGCAGTCTCCCAAAATATTCAGCGCTTTGCATTTTGTTAGGGATATTTATCTACCCTTCCTAAAAATTCTTAGGTATACGGCAGATGAGTAAGATTAAGAGTGGAAGAATATTATACTACTTAGTAATATCTGTTTAACTTGTAAACCTACAGAAGACTACATTTTTGGTTAGTATATGATTAAAAAGGAAATTAAGTTTTATTAATACAATTTTCTATATTACAAACTTCTCTACTTGAAAGTAAGTAATACTTTAACATGAAAATTATCTAATCTCCTCAAATTTAAACAAAGGGACTCCAAAACATGAGAGGTACTTCAGTCTCCTGAATTTTAGTAAATTTTGGAAAATCTATTTTTCTGTGTCAAAGGCACTAAGTAACCATACTAATATTTGCAAAATTCTGTTAATAAATACCTACTATCATCCAAATTTTTACAGAAATGCACATTGATAATCAAAACATGTAAAAACGAGAAATAAAATTATATGCACTTGCTTAAGAAAAATACCTTCCACCTACCACACATAAAAATAAAGAATTTTTTATGCAAGAAAAATGCTTACATGAAGAAATACCCAGCAGTACAAATGACCCAGCAATGTGGTGTTTACCACAGAAACTATGGAGTGTTTAATAATTTCTTGAAGTGGAAAAGACACATGCATCTCAGTGACATGATTCATTGACAGAGATTTCCGCCATAAATACAACAGAAATGCTACAGGCTGCTGACAGCAATGAAAGGTGAATGAGAGATTACTAAAATACAGCTAAATTGCAGGTGTCTTGAGACCTATGTTTCAGTTCACCACACCATTTAGTTCTTGACAGTTCAAATTTTCTGTATAATCCAAAGGATTTATTTTGAAATCTAGACAGTCATTCATATCAGGGGGCAAACTTTTACTCAGTCTTTTGGAGCACTGACACATTTTAGTTCTCATAGCAGATCCATGGCCAGTATTCTGCAGCTAGTCTATTGCTCTGATTTGAAAGACCCACCGAAGAAAGATCAAGCACTCGGTTTTGACCTCCCTATAATATCACATCATGGTTTAAATTAAAAAGGCCACGAAATCAGAAAACCAACCAAAAAAAAAGGAAAAAAGGATTTTTTTTTTTTTAAATTTTAAATCATAGTATAATTTGTCCATAAGAAAAATACGGCAGGTAGAAGTGAAAACACCAATTCAGGTCAAGGAGAGCTGACATCACAAAAGAGGAATGTAATAACTTTCCCTCCCTTAGAAAAAATCCTGAACAAATTCTGCTCTGGACATTTTAGAAATGGAAATCTTTGCCTTTCTACCTCCCACTAGTCTGCTCTGGACACTCATTTGGATTCAACTCCTCAGCTCACTTCCAGCAGGACTGCAAGGCTGCCCAACATTAGCCATCTTGAAGGTACTTTAGATGCAAACCAGGCATTTGGGAAGGCCTCAGACAATGGCCTTGAGATGTCTGTGGAAACAGAGGAAGCTGTGGTCTCTCATCCAAGGGTCACACTGTGGCCCATGGTCGCCCAGCCTCTCTGCTGAGGGGGTCTCTTGAGCATTTAACAAATTGTGAAAAGCCCTGCTGTAACACAGGTCAAAGATCAACTGCATGGCTTTATCAGTAATCTCTACAGCTCCATTTGCAATTTGTCTTGGATACTTTATTTTTTTTAGAGCATGCACAGGTATTTTGACCAGGACAATAAAAGATCTCATTTTCACTGAAGGCTCTTCAAGCTGATCTATAGCTGTCATCTTCCCTTTTTCTCCTGTAACCAACTAACCTGTTGGACAGTTCAACACAGTTCATCAGCAAACTGGAAGAACTACTGTCAAGAAAGGCAAGGATGGAGGTGAGTGCAAGAAACTGCACATCTTCACCAGAGGTTTTCCTAAAGAAGAATTTGATAGGTACTCAACGAATTCAAAATCAAAATGGACATTCCTTGCAAAGTTCCTTTTCACTTTTGTACTCTTATACTGGATTCCTTTTTTCTTTACTGCATGGGAGCAAACCAAGTAAACCTGGTGCAAAAAGAAAAGGATTCTAAATACAAAAAGAATTCAGAAGCAACAATCCCTCTTGGGACATCTCTGATCTAATTTTGCAGATAACCTATCAGCTGATCTTCTTCTCCAAAACCTATTCAAACTCCATCATAAAAACAACACTGTTCTTACAGCTGCCACATTGTGGAAGCCATTCCCAGAGTATGACTCCAAAGATTAGAAATAAGTTTCTTCGTTTTTCTTATTTCTTTCTCAGTTTCTCAAAGTACATAAATTTCCAGTCACTTCACTTTAATTTATTCTTGTCTTGAGTAAACTGTTTCCCTAAAAGAATTCTTACTCGTTTGATTGGAGACTATTGCTAGATATTATGATATAAATTGACAATAAAAAGAATGGAAAACAATTGCCCAGAACTTCTACAGAGTGAATATGAAACCAGCTCACAAAAGGTGTGTTGTCTTTAAGGCAAGAGTGACAGCACTGGTTCCAACCTTGAGCAGAATGGTACCTGCTCACATCTACAAAGCCTAATGACTCTAATACTGCAAATTCTTTCTTTCCAACCAGGAGAGCGTGTGACAGATTGTACATCAAATGTACAAGGGCTGCTTCTAAGTACTGGAGGTACTTTATAATTCCCTTGACTTCTCTGAGTAAACCATTGTGTAGTGACTTGGAGATGACAAATCCAGGTACCCAAGCACAAACACATTTCATATTTTATCACTTTTTCAAAAAGCTGGAAATAATGACACCAGCAATGACACCTGCCTTTAACCTAAAACTATAACAAGTGGGTCGAAACTTTCATGGGAGAAGTTGTGCAGCCAAGATATTGGATTATGGATATATTTTGCAGTGAAAATAGTGCTTGAGGCTTGCCTTACAATGAGGAGAAAAAAACCCACAAAAGTGAAAACTGAGCATTAAGTGTATATAAAATAATATTAACAGGGTAATTAAAAAAAAAAAAAAAAAAAACCTATGCAAAATGCCCTGCTTCCTGTCTTCCAGATCTTCTGGAATGGATTTCAAGCAACATCAGCTGAATGTAGTAATATAAACATTTGAAGTACTTACTACCTCTGGAGATTTGCAGGCCCTCTAAAGCGATTAGGGTTCAGTGTATCTGTGCCAGCCTTAATCCACTTCTCGAGATAACAGGCATATAAAATAGGACACATGTGCCACAAACCTAAACCAAGCAAGAAAAATAAAAGGCCAGCCCCAGATCAAGGAGAACCTCTAAGGAGCAGGATCAGACATGTCTTACATGCTTTACAAAACAACAGTACTCCATGCAGAGCATATGAAATCAAATCAGATAATCCTTGGTAGAAGAATATGCAGTAGAATTTGGACCTTTAATGTTCAGATCTTATTTACTTCTTTAGCAGGTTCAGTTACACTCGTATAAAGCCACAGATGAGGTACCACAAACTTCATGATGATGAAAGTCATCGTTTCATGTGCAAAGGAGAATGAGGACCTAAGTTCTTGTTACTGGTTGTGATGCATGAGAGTTGTGATAACTGAACTCCTCTCTGAAAAGTTACCAGGCTACATTCACAGCTTGGGCAGCCATAAAAATAGCTTTTGTAACTGGACAATGTACAGCCTTGAAAGAAAAAAACAAGTATACTAGCCCATAGTGTCTGTCCTACATAACTTTTAGAAACAAAAAACAGTTTGGGTTGGAAGGAATCTTAAAGAGATCACTTAGTTCCAACACAACTTCCATGGGCTGGGATACCTTCCACTATCCCAGCTTGCCATTCAGCCTGGCATTGAACATTTCCAGGAATGAGGCATCCATAACTTCTCTGGGCAACCTGTTCCAGCATATCATCATCCTCACAGTAAAGAATTTTTTTCCAAATATCTAATCTAAATGTACTCTTTCATTTGAGTTGAAGCCATTTCCCCTTGTCCTGTCACTACATGTCCTTGTAAAAAAAAGTCTCTGTCTTTCTTGTAAGCTTGCTTCAGATACTGGAAGGCCACAGTTAGGTCACCACAAAGTTTTTTATTTTCCAGGTTGAACTATCCTAATTCTCTTTGCCTTTCCTTGTAGGAGGCATGCTCCATCCATTTAATCTTCTTGGTGTCCCTGCTCTGAACTTGCTCCTATGGCTCAATGCACTTCCTGTGCTGGGGAGCCCACAGCAGCACTTCAGGTGGGAGGCACCCAAATATAATCTCAGTCTGTATAAGTTTATTTTCAACACTCTGAGCTCCAAAAACAAGATGGCTTTTCTCTTTCTACATTTTCAATCATCTTAGGATAGTATATGACAAGTGACAGACTGTGGAAGACTGAATTTTGCATCTTAAGGTTGGCAGGCAACAATACTGAATAAGAGATACAACCAGCCTCAGCATACTGCTGCTGGCTGCAGGGATGTGACACAGCTGGGCTGGGGCTCACAGTGCCTCTCACAGCAAAGCCCTAGGAAAACAGGCCTGCCAGGCACAGATATACTTAATTGGCTAAAATATTGATAAGGCAGTGAGCTAAGTTTGTAAGTTGGTGCTGGCTAGCTCCAAGACTTGATGAGCAATTAAGAAACATAGGGAGCAATTAAGTTTTTCAGACCGTGCCTGAGCCTAAGATCAGCAGCAGCACCTCCTTCCTATTCCAGTGACAGAAAAGTAGGTCAGGACGATGGGGCCAAATAAATACCACTATAAATCCCATCTCTGATAAGCTGTCCAAGTTCATTCTTGTTTTATTGCACATTGCTCTGGTTTCATCCAAATCCTCTTCTGCATATGTTCTGTATTTCCTGCAGAGTGCCTGGTCTGTGGCAACGTAACCCCTGTGGTTATTTCCCCTTTTCCCCAGCATTGAGATGGCACAACACAGATGTAGTCATTTGCCTTGAACAGACTCACAGACACAATTTAAACAGAATGCTTAAATATGTAATAATGTACACAAACCACTAGCTCTTTAGAGATTGTATTAATGATGTGTTTGTGCCACATCTAGGATCAAGTTCTTTCTAGAAAAAATGGGGACTAGAGGCACTAAACCAAAATCCCTTCTTGTGTTTACCTATTAAAATCCACCAAATGCCAAGTATTTAGCTCAGAACATAATGAGAAGAAAAAGAACCAAGTGAACTACATCTCGTAGTATATCAGTAGTCTTTCTAAAATGCAATGCAGAAGTTTGTGGCTTGTGTCATAATCATTATTGTCATTACTAAACCCAGAGCTACTCGTGACTTCTGAATTGAAAGTTTTCATAACTCACAAATTGGGTGGCAGATGGTCCTGTTATATTAAAAAAAATATAACTGTTTCCAGTTCGTCCTCAAATAGTAGATGGTGCTTGCTTCCCATGGTTCTCTCTTGCTACAAACTTCAGGATATTATAAATACACACAGGGAGTACACATAACTACCCATGTAAATGCATGGTGATATCTGCTTGATAAACTGTGGAGGCACACCATGAATTGTAAACACTTATGAGAAATATATTTCATAAGTAACTGGGATTTCCTCACCCAGGGCTGCTGCAGTGAAGGCACACAATAGATTACAAACATATATGAGAAATACATTTCATAAGTAACTGGGATTTCCTCATCTGTAGCTGCCCACGAGCACATTTCCCACTTATACGGGAAATGGTCTAACACCGGAGAGCTGCCATTTGCAAAAGCAGCTTGATAGCAGATTACTTGTGCCCCAGATCTAAGAACAAACATTTACAGTTCCTATTCTCCCCTGAGCACATCCAAAATCCTACCATCTTCAGTTCATTTTTTAAAAAAACCTAGAAAACAAACATTGTGTACTGTCGGAAAGGATTCATCTTAACCAACTTTATACCTTTATACAGCACAGACATCTACAGCTGAGCTAGTCACCAGAGGACTCTTTTGGCATTCACAGGGATAAACTGGCACTTGAAGGACCTAATTCAGCTGTCCAACTGATATTTAGATATCTATGTAGATATTTATCTAAGGATAAGACAGATCCTGTAGTAGCAGTGACTATGAGGAAATCACACCTCTGATGCTGACATTCATATTGCAGACATTTATGAACCAGGAGACCTGTTAGAGGCAATCTAGACCTCTAGAAAAGGGGATATTTTCAGCTTCTTGGTAGAACCTGACATTTCATGTCAACCTTTGAAAACTCAAGAAAACCACCAAAAATTGTGTCTGTATTGTTGAAGGAAGAATTTCCTCACTTCACACTGAAAGGTTTTTCAGTCTCCTTCAATTACTGGTAATGTACAGACTGTTATATTCATAAAGGGGGAAAGGAAAATCTCCTAAAATTATTTTTCTCTGTAGTGAATAAGGTCTTTAGCTGATGGGGATCTGCAATACAAATTTTATCAGCATTTTTTTGTTAGGAACACATAACTCACAAATAGCAAAGCAATGAGGAATCTAAATAGACTATATATATATATATATATATGATTATGCAAATATATGAATATATATATACAAAATATACCTGAATATGCACTCCCTACCACCTACTCTTCTGCATCTTTTGATTTAAATTCCAAACTGCTGCTCACCCATAAGCTCATTTGGAGGATATTCCAGGGGAAGCCAGTGGTCTTTCTCCTTAACTCTGTTTAACATCACATTCACATGGAAGACAGAAACTGCCTGCAACTCCTGTTCCTACCCTTGCAGAATGGGTAATTTCATTGGGGCTGGCGTTGTCTCCTCTCTCTTTTGTTCCTTCTCTGAGAGATAAACCAATGAGAAAGATTCGTGTCTGCTCTGTATCCTGCTGCCAGTGGATTCAAGTTTCCAAGTAGTGTTATACTAATCTGACCAGAAGATAACAGAATTTTAAGCACATGGTCATTGACTTAATACTTCTCTGATCCACAAGGAAGAATTACAGTAGTGTGATGCTATAACCTGTAATTTAAAAGATTTTGCTAATGGTATAGTGGAAATTTCAAGATTCTCTAATTCCCCAATCTTTCAGCCTCTTTTTTGAGACCTTTACATTAGAGGCATCAAGGAGATCTTTTAAACTGAATCAGTCCAGAGTCCCTGATGCGTGTTTGATCCACGGCAAAATTATCCTCCTTTTTTGTGTTTTCTCCATTTTCAACAAGTCTGACTGGGAACAGATTACCACACAAAGGTATTAATCAAATACTTAGGAAAGTACTGCAAGGAATACATTGATTGATGGAAAATGTCTTTCCTAACTAACTCTGTGGTTTCTGAATATAAAACCAGTTACAGATTACAGGATGATAGGTGTTGATGTGCTAACCCTGGTTAGGCTCATATATTTTCACAATTTCTTAACTGTTTACTTACTCTCCCTCTAGTATAGCAATGGAGAGACTATTTTTCTCACTCTTTTGGATACAAATTTAAATGCTTTTGCATAAAATGAAATAATCTTCCTGGGCTGTCAGGTTAAATCAGCAACCCTCTACCACACCAGAGTTAAGGATAAACCCTTTCTTACACAGTAAGACACACAGCTTCTGACATTTCAGTTGCTTATCAGTCCAAAACAATTTCACACAGGGCAAGCATGGGTTTTCACATAGTGCACAGTGTAGCTTTAACCTGTCTTTCTTTAGATCATTTCCTGGGCTAAAAAGGATGAATCCTGCAGGCAATATTAGACATGGAGACAGTTTTCCTGTCTTGTGAACAATTTTGAAAGATGGAAGACAATCTTCCCATTTCACACTGTCAGAAGGAAAAAAACCAAAAGACAAAGTTTTCTTTTAATTAAACAACTAAAACTTCAGGACAGGACGTGAGATGTATCTCTGTGCACACTACATCATTTTCTGTTTGCTCCATGGCTGTGTTTCAGCCTGTTCCAACTGGCACCCTTCAAGAGGAAGCCTGGGTGTGGTTTGGAGATAAATCACACCAGCAGCTGCTCCAAATAAGTTACAAACAAGAACTTCAACATCCTTGACTGCCTGTGATACACTGTGGCACAATCCCACCCATTCTGTGCTGTCCTGTACAGCAATCATACACTCCTTTGGGTCCCATACGCTGAGGCAAGCAACACAAATCCTTCATTTTCCTGCCATCAAAACACCCTGTCACAACTCTCAACATGTCTCTTCAGATAAATATTTTAACCACTTAGACCTTAGAAGCATGCAGAAAAATAGTGTTATCTTGAGATGCAGGGTAGTCACAGGTTCAGTGGAGAACAGGGTCCAATGCTATTTATGTGTGCACTGAGGGCTGGCCTACCTTGAATGGGTCTGATCTGACTTCGAACAGACACACAGGCTCTTTTTCAGAAGGCTCTGTGCTCAGCAGTTACAGTAAATAAAGCAGCCAAGCACCATCCACAGACCCCATATCATGCAGGACCTGGATGCTTAACCAAGTCCAGGGGTTCACATGCAAGAGAAAATCCCATATCACCAGGATTTGGGAGCTTAATAATAGATTATTCACTAGCTTTCTCTCCAGTCCCTCCATCTTTCCCCCTGGAATCATTCCATGGCTGTACATATAATAAAACACTTGATAGATGGAAAAAAGACACCTATGGCTCTGAAAGCTTAAATCCCACTACCAATGTGTACAAAAATGGTATCTGCTGAAAGACCAGTGTCCCTGGATTCAAGTAAATGGTTATCTTCTCTGTGTTTTTGACCACAAAAACCTTTTGTAAAAATTAACTGCAAATTATACATTTCTGCAAGTTTTCATTTTGTGAGAAAAGCCCAGATTAGCTTTATGTGAGGAACACACACTCCCATGCACAGAAGATGTTGGTGCTGATGAATTGCTGCTTTCAGCTGTGGGATTTAATTACTCTCATTCTCTACAGCTGGTGTTTTTGTGTGGTGATGTGTTTGTCTTCTGACACCTGGGGGGTAGGATGAAATAAATTTACTATATTCACAGTGCCAAAGGGACAGTTTGAATAAGAAATGCTGCAATAAGACCTGCATGACTATGTCCTCTGGCATGAATGATGAATCCAGGTCCTTTAGATCTTGTTTTCTAGATGTGCTTACAGACTGGAAGCATTTTTTTAAAAATGTTATAGGAAAATTATACTAACGTTAAGCATATTTTGACAAGTCGAAGAAAACGAATTGGTTTATATTGGCTGATGTCTATCTAGCCTGTGCTTCTGAAGCCTTTCCCTTCATCTTTCCATGCTGGCAGGGTCACTAATCCTATTCATTTTCAGTTTGTCAGTCAATAATCACTTATGTGGCACTACGTCTTTGGAAATGACAGCTGAGACAGGATCTGATGCAAAGCCTTCCTTCCACAATGCCTTCCTAAATACCAATCTGAGCCGGCTGAAAGGACCAAATGCTCTGTATCTGGTAATGACATGTTCACCAAGCTTGTCATAAACAAGGTTTTGGGGAACTTTACAGCACTGCTATCTGTAAAATGTCTCTGCTTTGATGCCATAATGAGGTCATATGAAGCAGAACAGTTATCGGACATTAATGACAGGAAGTCCCTGTTATCAGACATTAATGAGAGTCAACTTTTTGTTTTGCTCTAAGGCATTTTAATTGTATCACAAGCAGAGACCATCTGGCTTAAGAATGAATATTCAGTATCTGCTGCAGATGCAGAAATACTTGGGAGGGAAGTGGTACTTCCTGGTTTCCAGCTTGCACGGCACCCAGTGCTAAAGCTGGTGTGTTGCACAATTAGCTAAATTGCAATTTGATGCTCAGTGAATGACTTTTTAGGTTATTATTATCTCATTAATTAGTTAGTGTTTACTGGTTTGGACTTTATCTCTCCAAAAAGAAGATGAATTTATGTCAAAAATTACTAAGAGATAACATACTTCACTGCATTCTGCAGAGGACTGTGTCAGCTCATCAGGCTTTATTTACAGAGAAGGGATAGAAATTTCTTTTTTTTTTTTTTTTTTTTTTTTTGAGGAATAAACATAATTTCTCTCTTTTGTGACAGGTGCAGTCCATGTTTATGAAAAATACAGAGAAAATATTTGCAATGTGCAAATTTAGAGTACCACAGCAGACAATAACTTTTCTGAGACAGAATTCAGCTGAGAAAGAATGAAACCATCACTTCTAAAGGGCAGGCATCAATTTCAGAAATTTTATGACTGTCACCAGAACCTTTAGTTTGGCCTATCTTATTTCTACAAAAATGTCTCTCACTGCAACTTGCAGGGGGAAAAACACCTAACTGATTTGGCCAAGACTTTTCTGAGCCATGTATAAAGTCTAGAAGATGATGTTTTGCAGTTTTAAGAAAATCAAGCTGTTGATACTTTGAGTAAATTATGCATCCATATCATGGCCTATTTACAAGACTCTAGGTCTATTTGTTTAAGTACCTAAATATCTTGAGGCAGCTCCAAGGCAGACAGCCTTGTCTGCCACACTGAGCTGCCTCAAACACGAGCAGCCCAGCGAAGGTGGGGGCCAGGCTGCAATCCCTAAGAGGTATTTGATTTGAACATAACTGGAACCAGTGCTGGCAGAAATGTATTGAAAAATAGTGGTGGCTCTGCCCTTTTTATTTTGGAATTAAGTCAAACAAGATGTTGACTTCTCTCCTGAGGGAATGTGATGTGATGCATTTCCTCACTGAAGCTCTCTGGGCTGTGCTGGCTCTCAAGAGTGCCATGTTGCAGTGAGTGAAGCAATTTCCAGCACATGTTTAGAGTCCACTCTGGAATACCTCAGGGTAACAAAAGTTAGTTAAACCAGTATGATTAGAGAGCTATCACCTCATTTTCACTGCATTACTTCCATAATCCTAGAAGGAAGATTCATGTAAGTGCTCGGCAACAAAATTCCAAGGGAAAAAAAGTCCATGCCAGCAACTATCAGCTAATATTACCAGACAACTGAATTTTCTTGTACTTGCTTTCTTACTTTTCTTGGGGGAAATTTACCCTAATGCACGAGACCAACACAAGACTCACATAGGCTTGAATGCTGAATACTGCAGCCCTCAGCAGAACACTATTAAAATTACCAGGCAGGCTTTCAATGTGAGCTTGCCGTGGAACTAAACATCTCCTCATGATGCCAAACAGGGTGCGCCTCTGGGACAAAGTGCTCCCGAACACATAGATATATCCTGAGCAATAAGCAGAGTAGAAGTTGGAGATGTAGCTCAGAGGTCTAAGGGAGGATGGGAAGAGAGACAGTAAGAATTTCCCACTCCTCTGGCTTTTGGGAAAAACACATTGAGTGTTAGACAGAAATGTGAAAATCTCAACCTCAATTACTGAAGCATTCAGATATCCAAACCTGAGGTTGTTCTGACTCAGAAAGCAATTGATACATTTGCTTTTCAGGCAGTACAGACATCAGTCTTCCCTACAGATCAGTATGTCTGTCTGTCACCTATTTCAAGGCAGAATTTCTTTTGAGCATTATCTCATCTAAAGAAGAAGGAAGTGATCAGGAACTATCAGTGGCAAGACTGTTAGGGTTGTAAGAATGGGAATCCCTCTTGTGATAAATGATTTTCAATGTTCGATGACATCCAATTCAGTGTCTAAACATCACCAGTATCATACAAAAATGAATCCTGGGCACATCAATAAAACTGGGTGGGACTGACTTCTGTAAACAACAAGAGACTTGAAACTCACTCTCTGATGCAAGAATTTGGTCAGAATTTTGTCTCTTCAGAGAAAATTCTAAGCACAACCTAAAAAAATCTACATGAAACTTTTATTATTAGCAAGGTAAAGTAAGTCCAATGAAAAAACTCCGCCACCCAACACTGATATTTAAAATGGCAATCACAAGAGGCAAAACAAGTTTAATGCACATGGTTTGGCACAGCTGCAGTCTGCTTCTTTAAGAATGCATTACTGATTATGAGCATTCTTATTACAATTTTATTGCAATATTCAAGGTGCACTCAGAAGATACTATTTTTTTAAATATGGGTTTATTTGTTTGCATCTTATTTTACAGTCACTCTTCCAGCCTCCAGTTAATTTCTAAAATGAAAGCAACTGATATTTCCATATCAAAGTTTAAAATTAATTTGCTTTGTGGAACATGCTCCTTGATGTAAAATACTTCATTTTTAATTAGGACATTTAATTTTCTCTAATGGAATCAGGTTCCATTTACTTAATCCAAAACTACTTTCTGAAAGAGCTATAAGCAGTACACTTTCTCAGCAAAAGCCCTTCAAAGGCCTGTGTGCATGAGGAGATTGCACCTACACAGCTAAACTGATTTCAGCTTAATCTACTTACACTCCTACAAAACATTACCCATAACTGAGTCTGCCCCATTTCTGGATCAGTTTTATTAAACAACTTTTTGTTTCCTGCAGACCAGGATTGGATAATAAAAAATCAAATACCATTACAAGTATGTGTTAGAATGGAAAAGCTAATGAAAAATTGTCCCACCTCCCTGAGCATGTGTGTCTGGACCCCACATCTTGGAGCACAGCCACCTCCCACTGCCACTTTTGTACAGTGTTTTCTTCTTCCATTTACCCTCCTCTCTGTAACATGTTGTGTACATGTAGACCATGCCAGATCATGTCTGATTCTCTTTAAGAGAATGTACAAGTCATTTCTGAGGAACTCTTTGCATATTCTGGCTCCATGTTAGGATGATGTCCTGCCCCCACTCACGCACAGAAGCACGTGGATAGATCAGGGCAGAGATAACCAGTGCATAGGCACAGACTGTGAAAGGCATTCCCTTTCCCTACTGTGACAGCTTGCTCCCTCCATTTAAAATAAATGTTTGTTTGCTGGAAAGCCTGTCTTTATTGATTTTGTACATCTCATCAGCACAGAGAAATGCAATAAATACCATACACTATTATGAACTCTGAAACACCTTCAGCTCCAGGCCGACTGCAGCTTTCACAACGCAAGGGCACAGTGACAAAATGATTTTAAAAACAGAATACCTTGAAAAATAGCCAGGCTGTCATCCATTTGACCACTTTCACAACCCAAAAGACATGCTTGTAGAGCTCAGTATTCACTACTCCAGGGTCTACTACATTAGCAGTCACATGGCTTCCATTTGCAGTCAGAAGATGCTGTAGTCGATAGGTAAATAACACAAGGGCAAGTTTGCTTTGGGCATAGGCTCCATGGGGTGAATACGAACATCTATACACAGGAGAGAAAAAGAGAGGGAGATGCATGTAAAAATAACCAGAAGGAGAATAGAATTGCACAAACATCAAATGTACCACATTATGCAATATCCAGATATACACTGAGTCGTCAGAAGAATCAGTTTATCACTGGTAGGCATGTTGTTTACTCAAGTTCTGGTGATTATTCCATCAGACACTGAGTCTCATTTATAGCAGGGAAAAATATTAAAATAAAATTACACAATACCTGCCAGAATCTCTCTGTCAAACTCTTTAAACTAGAAATGTTGAGGCATAAATCTCTGGGCTATCATCACCTAGAGGCCTTCAAACTTCTTTTCCCCTCTTTTGCTCTGCACTTTCTAAACATACACACCCTATTCCTACCTATTAACTCATGATTGATCATACTCTTTCTCATTGCTATTATTATTTTTTCTGAGTCAGTACCTACTAGTTGAAGGCTTCTGTGTTGGGAACAGTATGGACGAGTAAGGTATTCATTGCAGCTGCCCTGGTCACACACCAGATCATGCACAGCTAAGAGACTGATAAAAATATGGGGCAAGGAGAGCAGCTGCTAGTGTAACCACAGTTTACACAGTTTACAGACCCTATACAACCTTTAAAGCACAGATGGCTGGGAGGGTCTGTGCCAAAGAGGTATGACAAAGGCACACAAATTCCAAGAGTTACACTAAAACATTACCTGTTGAGACTCCTGTGCACCTCTCTCATCTGAATGTCAAATGTGCCTTTCTTTCAAATCAAGCTTTCTAGGAACTGCTGAGTTGGGTTTCATTGCATGCAGGCAGCGGTACTTTTTTTTTTTTTTTTTTTTTTTTTTTTTTTTTTTTTTTTTTTTTTTAAATAAGCAGGCTAGTTTCAGGCAAATTAGCAGGTATGTCACTTAAAATGCTCTTCCTGACTGGGGCCTCAGCATCACTTCCACAAATTCCTATGCCTTAACAATTCACTCCTGTAATTACTCCAGTCTCTCATCTAACCTTTTTTGTGCTTAGCAGAACCAAAGGTAAATGGTGGCATTACAGACAGCTCATAGGCAAAGCAGGCAGGAGCCTAAAGCAAGAGGCTCCTGGGAACAGAAGTGCTCCAGTCCCCACCCATTCTGCCTCTGTTAAAACCTGAGGAAGTGATGCTGTAGGTTGCAGCTGCTGCCCATGTGGACTCAGGGGTTAGGGTCCATGCAGCAGCAGAACCTTAACCTGTTGGTGAAAGGTGATAGAGAGGCACCCACACAGGAACAGAACTCTCTTTTCTAGTTCCTTCCTTTCCCCTAGATATTGTCCTATCTCTGTGGTGGCTACAGCTACAGCTCCATCCTCCACACCTTCCCCTTAAGTGCAAGAAATGCCCAGACTAGGGATGCTCTTACTCTGCTGGAAAGCCTGCCTGTGATTTCTGTGGCTGTTACCACATGCAGGTTTTTTATTTTGAATGAATAGTAAACATGTGAGTTCATTTTGTTATCTCATTCTTGTTGAATATCTTATTTACAATATCCTGTGCACTTCACCACAGAAAGCCCTGGATATTAGGAATCAAGCAGACTCTCTACAGAGGAATAAGGCTACTGAAGCAATTTAACTGTCCATGTTATCTGAAAGGACTCAAAAACTTGGAGACACCACAGCGAATAATATTATTATAGCTGTATTA
The DNA here is from genome assembly GCA_024734555.1 of Trochalopteron elliotii. Classification (NCBI taxonomy): domain Eukaryota; kingdom Metazoa; phylum Chordata; class Aves; order Passeriformes; family Leiothrichidae; genus Trochalopteron; species Trochalopteron elliotii. Next base: position 6,229,314 of record JANPWX010000052.1, read on the forward strand.
ATATTAATATATTAATATTAATATTAATATAGCTGTATTAGCCACAGGAAGTAAAAGACAACATCACTGAACCTCCAGTGTATCTCTTTTCTTTCTTATTTTCCTGTCTCTTTTCTTGTACAAGCAAATCACAAGCGGTCTACAAAAGCATGATACAAGTTGAGAACCAAAAAAGGACAGCTGATCATAGGTGGCCCTTGCACCAACCAACAGCCTCAGCTGCACCGTGCTGGATAACATACCTTCATTATCATGAAGAGATCACCTGCACCTTTGGGCAAAATCAGCTATTTAAAGAGTAAAGAATAATCACTGCATGAATATAAAAGTCACTTGGCATTAGTCAGGAAATTGCAGTTACATTTTAAATTCAGTAACGTCCATGCTCTGATCTGAGACGCTCAAAATGTCACCTTATGCTTCATGCATATTCCAATCCCTTTAACTTGAAGGACCAGATCCTCAGCTGCTACAAGCTTCTCCTGTGCACAGCCGTGCGGGGCAGAGCTCACACTACCCATGGGAAGCAGCATTCATCCCAAGCCGCCTCCGGCAGCCAGCTGGCAGCTACCCCTGGCACTCCTCCATCAGTGCCACCATTCCTCCATGGAACGCAAGCCAGGGCACGGGACAAGCCTCCCAAGCTCAGCTAGAGTGATCTTGTCTGGCAAGTGCAAGTGGCTCACAGGGAAGCAGGGCTGGGGACTACTCTGACTTGTTCTGCCTGGGTCTAGTCAGGACTTCAGTAATTTCAGATGCCAGGCAGGAGGATGCTGAATGCTCCCCATGACTCCCCATTCCCACATTTTGTGTCTACTGTTTTGACTTACCTTGTGGCAACGAAGCATGAACTACAAGGGCCGGATCCTCCAAAGCCTTGTATTTTGCATAGATATGTATGTCAGAGAAACATGAGTGCTGAGAAGATATAAAAGCTACCCAATCAATGAGGAAGCCTTTTATATCACAGTGCAGAGATGCAAATGATCTGCAAGGCAGCCAGGAATCAGACTTCAATAATGTAATATAGATATGAAGAATATAAAATTGGATACATAGAGCAAAAACTTTTGGCAGAGCCCCTGCAATGATTACTCTCTTCTCAATTTCTGTGTGTGTGTTTTCTGCTTTCCAGGAATTTGACATCAATGGACTACATAAGACATGACACAGAACCGATGAGGATTTCTGTTGAACAACTGTTTTGTTTGTCAGACCCCATTTTATTAGAATCAGGTTGCTTAAATGCCACATTGAAAAAATAAATCAACACAGGTTATTTGACTTCCTTACATCCAGTGTTGACTTTATGTATCAGAAAAATAGGACCACATGGGCACCTGTACTTACACCACGATACTGTCTCCTATGCACACACATGTAGAATCACAGAAGGGTTTGGGTTGGAAGTTTAAAGATCACCTAGTCCCACAACCCTATCATAAGAAGAGACATCTTTCCACTTGACAAGATTGCTCAAAGTCCCATCCAACTTGGCTTTGAATGGATGGGGCATCCACACTGTCTCTGGACAACCCATTCCTGTGCCTTACCATCCCCATTACAAAAATGTTTTTCCTTTGTCCAATCTCAATCTACCCTCTTTTAGTTTAAAATCATAAAATGTATTCCTCTTACACATGGAATTATCTGGCTTTAAAGCCTATGTATCTAAATCCCGCCTCTCTCAGCACTTTATGCTCTGTATGCACATTTTTTACAATTAATAAAAGTATACATGCATACTAAATAAAATGATATTGACATTATGCGTTTCCACATTTGCTGAAGGTTCTAAAATCTTTCTAAAATCAAAGTGCATACAAGACACAAACCATCCAAGCAGAACACAGCTTACCAGCAAACTGTGCTAGCGGAGCAGTGCACTGGGGCACCTGTGACGCTTGGACCTTTGCTGCTTTGAGGACACAGGGTATCGATGCTTCACAGCCAGGTTAAGCAGACTTTTAAGCAGAGAAACTCTGGCAAGCAAAGGACTGGAAGCTCCCAGCTCCCAGTGGTGGGTGCTGGTCAGTCAGCTAGAGAGCTAAGGAGGTACTGGTGTTCAATGGCCAGGGATACATCCTAATAAATACTGCCCACCCAGCTTGGGCAAGGCCAGGCAGCGTGTGCTGTGATATGGAAAGCCTGTACACAGTCAGCAGCTAGGAAAAGTGGAGCAAGAACTTGGTGGGAAGAAGTTCAGTGGGAAAGCACAGCATGCCTGGCATCAGTAGCTTGGAGAACCTCATTCTCACTCTGTTGTTTGAGTGGGGCTGGCTGTGGACCACTCTTCCTACCACAGAAAACAGTGCCATCACCCAGGGGATGGCCCTCCATAGCATTTTGCTGAGTCAGTGCTGATAAAACAGGGCAAGGCACAACTCACTAAATGAAAAGTAGAGGAGGAGTAAAGGCAGGCAGGATTTAATTTGCTGCTTTGAAATCTGTCCAAGAGAGCACCAATACACAAGACCTTCTCCTTCCTTTGAAAATAATGTTTTATGGATTCTGTACTGATGAATAAAGGATCAGGATAAAGCAGGTTCTGCATTTTCTGTCCAATTAATTTTTAGCAGAAGTTCTTACTTCTGGCTTAAGATTTTTTGCAATATAAACTACAGGTCTGACTTACTAATACAAAAATTAGGGGAGAGAAAAGAAGGGGATTATTTTGAATTTTTGCAAGAACAAAATAAGTAAGTATTCCATTATGGAGTGAATGCCATGAGGTTCGCTGATTTATTTTTTTTTCCCTTCTTCTTTTTCTTTTTTTTTTCCTTTTTTTTCTTTTTTTTTTCTTTTTTCTTCTTTTTCACCAGAAGCTGATTAGCTGATTTTGCCACTTATCTCCATGGTGCTGTCTCCAGCAGCAGTCTCCCTATGGAATGTATTTTCAAAAAGTAATGAGAAGCCAAATATCAAACTGAAGCCTGCAGTGGCTAATTAGGTGTTTAAATATGGACTCAGCTGCTATCCCAGTCTGAAAACTGGATTCATGTCTAGCACATCTCTCGGCAGTTGTACTTGTTTCTCCTCAGGCTGGCTTTAGTTGTTCTGTTTTCTAGTCTGCCACTTTTGTCCAATGATCCCACATTTAGTAAAGAGCACTAAGTGAGGTCAGGGTAGCCACTGAGTAACAGGGAAAACTGTTCTGCTCAGCACAGATCACTTCCTTCACCCTTCTGTGTGCAGGGCTCTCTTACTGCTCTCAGCTTTTCCACTCTTATTGAGGGCTCCTTTGCTGCTGCACACATGTAACAGACATTATGGACTCACTGACAGCACCCTGTACCCCACCACATCTTGCATCAGCAGAAGGCTCAGAGGACCTGTGACCATTCTGACTGGCACATGAATTAGTTTAACCCAGCCAGTGCTAGCACTGAAGCTTTCCTGATGTGAACCTTTCGCAATTGTCCTGCACGTCATTCCCCTTTCACCTGTCACTGCGCTCCCCCATTTCCAGTGTGTTCATTTGCCTGGAGGGCAGAGTGCACCAAGATCAAACTGCAGAAAACCCATCTGCTCTGTGCACCATTAAAAGACAAGTGATGCAAAATGCGGCTGACAAGTTGGGCTTTTTAATGAAAGGCCACACAAAATTTCAATATATGCCTTAGGATGAATCAGGGAATTAAGCAAAACATAGGCTTGCTGTATTAAAATGACTAAAGCTTCCTAATGATTTATATATTAATCTTGCAATACATCATCACCATTGCTTAGTCAAGACTATAAAAGTCTATTATTAAACACTCATGAAGCTTTCACAGTCTTAAATTTTCTTTCTTCAGGGAATGCAGCACAAGATTTTTCAAGTTTTGATAGATTTTGGAGCTTATTTTGAAGCAGCTAGAGAAATATATTGGAAAATAAGCATGTCTTTACCGGTTATCACAAGCAGTTTCTTTCTCTTCTCTTATGATAAAGCTTGAGTTCTAAATATTGTTTATTAGATTAAAGCAGGCTTCCTGACAGTACTACATATATTTTTCCTGTGAACACATTTTCTGAGTCTCATTAATTGTGATTTTCTCTCAATAAAAACCAACCAACCAAACAAAAAAGAAATACAGACAAGGAGAAAAGACCAAGCTGGAGAAATGAGAAAGTACTGCCAACCAGTATTTTACCACTTGAAAGAAAGAAGCATATAAATTAGTAAAACAAAGCTCAAATCTAAGGTATTAACTTTTCTGCTTTAGAGATATTATTGCAGTTACATTTTGTACAGCATCTGTCCTGTTACCAAGTGCTACAGGCTATTGCACAGTCACTCATCTCACGTACATGACTGGGCATGTGTGTTCCTGAGCAACTTCTCATGTGCTTTTTCATGTACATTTCTTTCATATATGTGATGTGCAGCCTTAAAAAATAAATTGTGACAGTATACATATAACAGTTAAGATGGCTGAAGCATAAACGTTGAGTGAATAAGGAATGCAGCATTAGGGACTCCTGAAGAGCCCTCATGACCCTGTGATGAACTTGTTCAAAAGGAAGGCTACCGGACCAATATATGAAATTAGTGGTTCTACATGAGGTAAAAAGCAAATCCTTCATGTCCTTATTTGTGGCATGAGGGTTACTTAAGCAGTCACAGGCTAGTGGCATAGCAAACCATCTTGCCTTTCATTCCTCTTCCTGCAGCAAGCTCTTTGGTTCTACATGTCGCTCACACACAGCTCTGGACAAATCCAGACTTTGTCTGGTATCTTTCAACTGCAGTAAAATAATATTTTTCTTCCTACAATTAGAGTGGAAGGGTAAAAGCCCAGAGCTGGGAAATGCTCCCTCTCTCTGACAGGTAAAATAATGGTAATGGTCTCAGTAACTGGTATCTCAGCAGATCAGCGACTCCTGCCTTGTGCTTAACCCACACTGCAGTAGGAACTGCAAGCTGGAACCTGGGTGGTGGTTGGTTTTTGTTTCTGTTTTAAAGCCATGTTTCCCAGCTTCCAGCACTTCACTGTATAAATACATAACATTCAGTGACTAGCCTTTAGGAAATGCAGAGGGAACAAAAATTAACTTACTGTCTCTTGAGGACTACATTTAGTAAAGAAACATAGAATGTCTTTATTTTACAATCATTTCGGAAAAGCAAAATAAGTCAGGGCTTGTCATCCTGGGCGTTACTGTCGTCCAGATGGACTCAGAGCATCATTTTTCATTTGGCTGATCTCTACTCCTAATGGCAGTAGGTGAGATGCCAAGAGCTATTTGCTCTACTGAGAGTTGCTGTGTGCAGCTCAGTTGCTGTGTGCTCAGCATAGCTCTCAAATGCATGGACTCAAAGGCTGGTCTTCTCAAAATCTCACCAGAACCAGTACCTCTTTGTATCAACTGCCCTGACTGTAGAAAAGTGGCAAATTGTTTCTAAATAGAGACATGTACTTCCTGGAAGAATGGAATTCCAGTAATTATAATTTGAATTTGACATCGATATTTAAAATAATCCAAAAGATTTTAAATTAACACCAACTGTACACAGTGTTAAGTACGTGCTAACAGCTGAAGTGGTATTTGAGCATAATAGTATCCCTCCATTCAATTAAAAATCTCCATTAAACAAATGAATGAATAAATATATAAAAAGGAGCAAGGGTTTGCATTGCTTTACCCAAGAAAAAAAATCACGGCTTCAAAATCTACATTTTGTCTCCTCATGACCCTTTTGAGGGATGGGGAAATAACATGGACACATATCTTCTCATATTATCTCTTGGATAATCTGGATCTCAGGTTATTGAAGATTGTCACACATCTTGTAAGATTATCTATAAGATTATAAATGGGGGGAGGTACTCTCCACCCACATGTGGAAAGCTTCCCACTTCTCCTGCAATAGAGCTTTTAAGTTGAAGGAAGTAATGGGAGGTTTTATGGTTTCTTTGCTTCAACCAGAATGCATGTAGGACCACAAAAGTCCCACCAATAACTTGAATAATCCAAAATATTCTTAAAAAAGCATTTTGAAACTGGTGTAGACTTTTGCAGATTAGCTGCAAGTTCTGAGCTTTTCATTCTGGGACTCAAAAGGAACTGTAGGGTCTGAATAAGCATAATGAGGTGCTGCCATTTCAAATCCAGCACAGCGCACCAACTGTGGTTGGCAGATTTACAGTAGACTATGTTGGTGTATATGCAAAGATAATTTAAGGTTTAATTGTGGTGGGCTCAACCCAGCACACAGCCTTGGATTTAAGGAAGGGCTGAATGTATTGAGCAAGAGCAAATATTCATCACACTGAAGGACTGGTTTGTCTTACTGGACAAAATGTGCCTGCAAAATCCTTTTTCCTTTGATATATCTATAACTACTGTGCAGAAAATGCTATGCCATCAATCTCTGTTTATATAAATAACAAAAGATTAGCAAGTCTAGCACAACATACTTTTGAAAATCAGTTTCTGCTCGTTGAAATAATTTAACAACTTCTGCTTTTTAGAAGTCCTCTTATGTAGTGAGAATATGAACATCACAGCTTAAATCTGAGTGATAAAAGTGACTAACTTCCAGTTTATGAGTTAAGACAAGGAACAAACTCATAAAAAAGACAGCTATTAGTTAAAAGCCATCACAAGAAGCCTTCTCCTCAGTTGGAAGACCCTTCTAGGTTAAAGAAGAAATACAGCTGAATGCCAACAGGTACCAGAGGAATTAAAACGTGGAAGTTTTCTGCATCCATGAAATGACTCACAGTTCAGACACAGCATGAAATGCTTTTGCTCTTGTGAGCCTGCACATCAACAGCATCACTCGTCCACTGTCAGAAATCAGGTGGGATTTAAATAAGATTTAAATATGAAAGGGGCCTGTGAAGAGGGAGGGTCTTATCTGAGGAACATAAAAATGCCAACTTCAGCAAAACACAAAAACCTACAAGAAAGGAGTAAGATACAAAGCAGTCCACAGCCAGCATTGCAAAGTGGTTATTTCTAAGTACTGAAAAGGATAGTGTTAGTGTCAGAATCACTTTCTGTACCATTTGGCCTTAGAGCTGAGTTTTGGGGTTCACTTTATAAATTTCCCAACACTGTGTCACCCTGGAATACTGTAAACAGGGATCTGTAATGGAAAACCAAGAATTTCGTAAGAAGGGGCATGGCATGGCCTGGAACCAGAATGCTTTAAGACCTCTTAAACTTGCAGACATGCCAGAACCTAGTGAAATCTGGCAGGTTTAGCTTTCCAGGAAATGACAAGAAGTTTCATGTCCTGAAAAACCAACGTCACAGAGCTGCCCTGCCCCAGGCCCCACTGAAAAAAGAATGTAAAGAAACTGCTGCTTTGACAGATTGATTGATTGGTTGATTGATTGATTTTTTGTGGCAATTCAGGTACTGAACATGCCCACCACTCCTTTAACATCACTGTTAAAAACTCTTAAGCTTCCCTTAAAACTACTGCAAGTCACAGTGCTCCTCAGTCTCTGTCCCTCTTGGGAAGCTGAGACCTTGTGGTGTACAGCCCCTCTCCATCTCCCATGCCAAGAAAGGGTGTGCTACCACAGCACCCAACACATAATGAGAACAAGAAATGGAGCAACAAAGCTACAACTATATCAGACATTCTGGCAGTGTAAAAACTCCTGGGGGCTAAAATATTTTATGTTTACAGAGATTCATTTTACTTAGAAAGCATAGTTTTCACCACTTTTTTTTTATCAAGAACTTGATTTAATCAAACGACCAATTTTTCTTCACAGGTTTAAGTTTTAACTGCTTGGTCTGCTTTTGAACAGATGAAGTTCTTCTTTGAACAAAGAGGTTTAGGATGAGGAATAGAGAAAAGGTTAAGAGTTAACAAATCACAGAGGCAGAAATATACCTTTAGCTCCCTGCACAACACCTCATAATCCTTAATGCATGCGGCAAGACATGAAATGTATGGCTATGAAGAAACAGGAGCAACAGCAGGGCTGAACCTGGAGGGAATTTCTGGAAGGTGAACCAAAAATTTTGACCATTTCTCTTAACACATTATTCCAGGGATTTACAGGCATGTGCATCAGCCTTCTCCAGCTATGCCAGGCAGCCCAAAGGAGAATTGCACTGACAAGATCCTGGGAGGATGGTGGTAGTTATGGCAATCGAGAAAAACGCTTAAAACATTTGAATAATCACCCAGGACCTGAACTCCAAAGCTTTTAAGGTTCATTCACCCTTAATGAGTGTTTTGCTAACAGAAAGTTGTTAAACTAACCTTCCCCTCTCAAGGGCAACAGCTCTCTCTCTGCTCCCAGTTCTCCAAGTCCCTTTTGCCCTCTCTATCACACAAATACAATACATTAACTTTCAAATTATCACAGAACCATCTTGCCTCTCTGGAAAACAGCACATCTGTGAGAACTACTGTCCTGAATGCCATGCAGAGCTGGCTTCTCCTACCCAGCCCATGGTGTAGGGAGAGGCTGGGCAGCAGGAGCATCCATATCTCACATACTTCCCAGCATGATGTGATTTTGAATAAGTTCAGAAACACCATGTCCCATCAAACCAATTACCACTGTTAACAATCCTTTGTTAAGAACATTAATTCCTTTAGACAAAAAGGCATTTAACATTGTGACAACAAAGTAGCTACACTTAATATCCCCAAATACATGTTAGTCTGACGTTATCTTTGTGGTATCAGTGTTACACTCTGTTATTGTTCTGCAGAAGTCAATCAACCCTAAAAGCATTTTGATTAGACAGAATGAAAATACATTGATAAATGTAAAAGGAAAGCTTTCTGAAGTTGACGTCCCCACTTAAATTATTTAGTTCTTTGTTATTGGTTGCAGGAACAGACAGGAATGGACAAAACACTTGATGCATTTGAGATAGAAGTCTGTCTTTTGAATTGATGAATTGGTCTGCTGATACAGTAGCTCTTTTTTTTTTTTTTTAATTAACTTAAAGAATTTGAGATCTGTGCTTCCCCAGTACACTTATTTTCCAGGCCAGTCAATTTTTGCAATTAATGCTAATTGATGCAAACACAAGGGATCATTTTGCAAAGCAGAAAACGCTTTTGCATTTATACAGAAAGTATTTGGCAAAGAAGGACTTATGTGCATGCAGTAAGCATTTGAATACTTATCATCTAACTCTGTACAGGAAAACTTGATAACCTGCTGCAGGAAGGACATGTCTAAATGAATACAGCACTGTACTGCAGTTGGCATTTGGTCCTGTCAAGGCAACATGATTTATCTTGCAAATAGAATCAGAATATGAAACAGAAGACATTGTGGAGGAGCTGCTTAAACAGCAGGACTCAAACAAAACCATGTATTCCATGAGTTAAATAAAACCTATGATAATATGTATCTATCTAATGATCTAAAACAATCTGTTCTGATTACAATTTCTGTATTTTTCACAGCATTTTATTGAAAAACAGTACAGTGAAACAACTCTACATGTTATTATGAAAGACTTCTCCACTGACTAAATTGGATTTACAAAAAAGGGGTAATAATGAAAATCTCTCCTACTTTTTTTACAAATTTTCCTTTATTATATTAAAAAAATAGAAAAATACCCAACAGCACTATGCTACTACTATGCTACACCAGTTTCATGTTTGTTTTTGCTTGAATTTAAGCAAAATTTAAAATGTTATACTTCTAGGTCTTCCAGTCAGAGAGAATTAAGAAACTTTAAGAGATAGATCAATCATGAAAAGGCACTGAAGAAACTCAATTGATATTTAAAAAATAGAAGCCTTTTTTTGGAAAAAATGTTGACTCATCTAACCATTGTTAGTAAAAAAAAAAAATCTATTTTACACAAATGTCCAGCTTAAAAAGAAAAAAAGAAAAAGTAATTTAAAACTGATGGAGATACTTGAAAAGGATGGTTTAGAAATTAAAGGTTGGGAGTTTCAGTTTTATTGTCATACTTTAAAATCAGAATACCAGTGTACTCATAGGGATAATTACAAATAAATTAAAAAAAGATTTTTAGAATAGTGAAATCAAATGTTTTGGTTTCAAAAATGGATAAATATTTTCCAAAAGCGATTTAACACTTAGCTTTTAGTTGCTGTTCATAGAAAATATTTTCCAAAACTTCAGTAATGCTGATGGGAAAAATATCCCCAACTTTCTGCACAAACTTAATACAATTTTTTAAACCAACAAACATCACATACATGGGAGAAGAGAAGATGAAGGACACTCCTCATCCAAAAAGAGGAGGTCTACAGACACTTTGCTAGATAGATTTTCTCATCAGTACCTAACACTTCCTGTTACAGTTCCTTATGAAATGCCTAACAGAGGATCTAAACTGGAGCTGCCTAGTCTCTCTAGAATATTCCCAGACATAGGGCAGAGCTGTTTATCTTATTTTATACCAGCTAGAACACACGTGGCGGCTGGGAATTTTGCAATTCTTTTCATTTAACTTCTATTGTCTCTGACATGATTCATACACTAGGGCTACAGGGAAAAATACAGAAATTATATCTAATATATCATATTCAGCTTGGAGAATTTAAAAAAAAAATAATCAGCTCCTTTTGCAGTTGGAGAGCAGAGGAAAGGGAGCAGAAAAGTGTGACTAACTGTTCTTGAATATACAAGAGATGTGAACCAGAAAAGGAGCTGTGTTAGTGTGGCTGGGGAGTTCATAGATCTGTGATTCACAGCATTACAGGGCCCATTTGGTATGCAAAAAGAGAGGATGATGAAAGGAATAGTTAGTCATGGAGAAAAAGCTAGACAGAACACACAAAGATGCCAACCCCTGGGAAAGCAGCATAGTCAAGTGTGATCCACAGCCTGGGAAAGAGAATACTTTTTTTTTTCCTTTATTTTCCTACAAATACTTTCTTACTTTAGTAGGTGGAGCACTCAAAGGAGTGTCCTACACCTCAGCCTTGAAAGACCACCATGAACTCCGGTGCACTGCTCAAGCCTATCTCAACCCGAGTGGACGGTACATTGTTCTTCAAGCTTTTGCTAAAACCAGACAGCCATTTCCTCTCATGACCATACTTTTTTTCCTCCTCTCAATTTATAAAGTATTATTGGAGGCAGGCAAAAGAGAAAAGAAGGCCATGCTGGCAGTGCTGCTGGAGCACACAGTGTGCTACCCTCTGCATGCAGTTGCTGAAATCACCACTGTGGAAATGCTTGCAGATAGGTTGTGTTTCTCTTAAACTTTCACCTCCTGAAAACAGTCGTGTTCAAAGCAGGGGGAAAGGAGAATGATTTGCCTCAGGGATCCCCTTGTCGACTCATGTGATTGCTGCTGAAAATGGTGTGGATCTAAAAGACCACAAAGGCGTTTGATGTTCCTCATATATATCCTTCAGCAAAAGAACTGGGAGAACAGTCAGTGCTCTTGTGTGTGTGCGTTTGCATTTTCAATAACACACATGAAACAAGCTGTGCCCTGCCTGTTTGGAACAAGCTCTATCCTGCCTTGATGTACCCATACCATGTCTCTTCCACTGGTTGGTGTGTGTGTGTGTGAAGAGGAGGGGCAGGAAGGGGGAGAAATGGCATTTGTACGCAAGAAAGAGGGGCTAGGGGGAAAAGATAGGAAGATAAATGGAGAGGAGGAGATAAACTAGTGGGTAGAAATAAGACAGTCTCAAAGAAGAAAAAAAGAAAAAGAAAATGAGATAGAGAGGGAAAAGGCAATTCAAACAAAAAAAGCTCAAAAGACAGAGATGAAGAAGCAGGCAAGCATGAAGAAAGAGACAACAAAGCAAGGAAAATAATGTAAAATGCAAAAAGACAAAATTAAATTAACCATCCCACTGAGAAGAGCAAACCAGAGCAACATGGGATAAATCAGGTCGGTAAGATGGCAGGAAACAAACCAAAGAGGAAATATGGAGGACAGTAACATAAGCTTCATTTAACACTGTTCATGGGGCAGGCCTTCCAACAATTATTTGTTATGCAGTTGCCCTGTGATTACTGATATGGATGATGTCTGGTTTCAGATCAGACCTCTCAGCAGCAAATACAATCAATGTGGAGAAATGGCCACAATATGACTGCCAACCCAGAGTCTCCTGGGTGGAAGAAGGATTCCACAGAAAAGTCTGTGGTAAAGCAGAGAACTGAACCTCAGTTTACTGTCTCCTTTAAGTCAAGACAAGTCTTCTGCCTTTCCTTCTTTACCATGCTTGATGTATGAACCCCTGCTCCAGTACTGTCACTCACATCTAGTCAGGACACTAGCCCAACTAGCATCTAGGAATAATGGGACAAGAGTATGGAAAACAATTCAGCCTGCTGCCAGCGGTAATTTTCCCAGCACAGAGTACAGCCCCCCTTTCTCCAATAATGACTCCAGATGGTTTTGCTGCTTTCCTGCTAGGTTAGGACTACCAGCCAATCTGGGAACATACACCCAAGTCGTAAAATTAATTATGAGCAACTGCTGCAAAATAAAACTTAAAAAAAAAAAGTAGAAAAATTTTAGAATTATTTCCCATTCACACAAGCAGCAAAAATGAGCCATGGCATCACCAGGAAACTGTTTACCATGGGTGTCTTTACCACACCCATTAAAGCTCTTGAATGTTGCTCTGAATCACAAGGAATCTCCATGGCCCTGTGGAGTAGGCAATGCCTGGGTATGATACCCCCAGCAGTCCTCCTGCTAAACCCCTTGCTCATGCTGTAGGGACACACTCAAACACACAAGTGATCTCACTGGTTTTTGCAGCACTATTTATGGTAATGTCAAACTATTCACCTGAGTGGGGGCTTTTTGGCAGTTAGGCTAAAAAAAAAATACTCAGGAGCATCTTTTTCCACATGAACCAAGGAAAGGTTTGGACCTGAATTTACAGCCCACTCTGAGTTTCACCAGTGTGCATGTGTGCAGGCACTACTGCTGCCCTTGAGTGATTCAGAGCATCTGTGCGGGTATGAGCAGGAAAAATCAGTCAGAGTCTGTCAACCTTTATGGCTCTTCTTACATCAATAATGTTGAAATGTAAAGGACACAAAAGCTTCAGGTAAATCTCACTGGTGTATTATTATTTTTTAAGTCAGACTAGTCATGTTCTTGCTCAACCATAACTTTCCAAACTGAAACATTTCTGGTTCCTTTAAAACATGAGTTAATAATGATAAATCAAAGATAGGGATGATCCTAAATTACAGAGGCACAGTACAAGGCCTTGCTATAATCAAGGAAACTATTGTTATCTAGAGAGACAGAAGAGTCACATTTAATTCTGCTTTCCACACTTTAGCCCAAAGAAATACTAACCTCCTCAGCCCCCTTGCATGGTGCCATCCAGCACATTCCCATCAGAAACAATGAATACATACATCAAGTGAAGAGTAAGGGTAATTTCCTGTGGTTGTTTTACAAGCAAGAGATTAAATTGTGACTACCCTGCAGAGGTTTAAACAATGGCTTGTAATAAAACCGATGCCATAAAATGTAATCAGAAGTTTGACATGCCTAATGCAGCATTCATATGTAAAATGTCTGCAGTGGAAACAGCCCAGCCCTCTAATTTCAGTCTTTGTTCGGAAATGAAACCTTGGGCCAGGTACCTCTGATCACCTGATGAGGTCCCGGTCAAAGGATGGAGACAGATTTTCATGGCAATGACACAGGAGTCAGACTGGCTCCATGCAGGCAGGCAGGCAGGCAGAAGCGCTCTGGAGCCCACGAGAAGGCAGGCTCTGCTTGAGCCTGTTGGTAAGCACGTAATTGCGACGCGTGACTGCGTGGGGAAATTTTGATACTTATCTCAGTTATCCTGCCCGTTCCTCTGCTAACTAAACCACTCCACGCGGTTTCTGTATGATACCAGAGACATTTACCGCCTCATTTGATGTCTTCCTAATGTTAGAAATATCCCACAGACATTCATCCACAGTTTTCCTAAGTGAAATCAGGAGGTCAGAAGTCATCCATGCACTTAAGGCCATTTTACTGGATTAAAAACGCAGGGTGGTCACGATCTCAGGAAGCTCTTGGGGGAGCACAGGGGGTGACACAGACACGAGCCGGGGTCTGGCGTTGGCAGTGAATCGCCAGGCTGACGTGTGAGAGGGCAAGGACCGTGGGGGTGGGAGAGAGACGGGCAGGTGACACAGCCGGGGCCGGGGGGTGGGTGGGGGCAGCTGGAGCAGGGCTGTGAGGGAAGCCTCGGGCGGAGAGTGGGATGTCAGGAGCAGAGCAGGACAAGGCAGAGGCAGAGTGGAGCCTCGGGCCGGCGGGCAGCGCTGGCGGGCAGGAAGGAGCGCAGGGAGCAGAGGGCCGGCACAGCAGCTGCGGCAGCTGGGCAGCAAGGGCGAGCTGTCCCCCCAGAGCCCAGCCAGCATCCCTGCTCAGGGCGCAGGCAGCGAGCAGCCACACGGTGAGCTCCTCTGAGGGCAGCAGCTCTGTGCAAGCATCCTCTTGGGGACCATGTGTGCTAGCATGACCCAAGCCATTTCCAAACATCCCGGTTATGGAGCGTCTCCCTGATTAGGCAGTGGCGAGTCCAGGCACTGCATGCACCACCAGCATCACCACAGTGTAAGCATCAGAAAGCAAAGTGAGGTTTTCAAAGTCCAGAATAAAAGACGCCGTTCAAAATTTACAAATTATTTGTACCTTTGGCTCGAGGCTGCAAGCTTTGATCAAATATTAAATGTATTAAGCAAGTGCTCGAAAAGCACCATAAATTGTATATATATAAAAAAAGGCAACAAAATCCCACCTCATTCAGTAGTCAGTAACAATTCTCTTGTAGTTTAATCTGCGCACGATTACTACAGATCAGTGAACACCAAAAAGGGATCGGTACCTGCTTTGTAAGTCGTTTAGGTGCAATTTGCCTACATAATGGGTGGCTGATGAGACAGTGATGATCCTAGCGTTTTGACTGTGCGTTCCTGATTGCTTCAGCGTATCCAGGAGGAGGTTAGTCAACAGGAAGTGTCCCAAGTAGTTCAAGCCGAAGTGCTCCTCAAAGCCATCCTCTGTCTTCCTTTCAGGGACCAGCATCACCCCAGCTGGAGGAAAAAGTAGAGGTAAAACCTGTTGATTTATTTCAGAGGAGCAGAAAGCCAGAAGGATTACAAATCTCCTGCCGCAGAGGGTAAACACAGCATTTAGAGCAGTGAGTGACTGGTGATGGCATGTAAAGTAGAAAATTATTGACTCCTGACAAGAAAAATGTTTAAACCCCCACTTTGGTTTCTTTATCCAGATAATGTGCTGATTGACTCTCTCTCTCTCCCTCCATGCAGGACTGTGAGTTCATTTGTGAAAAGTGTTTTCAAGAGGTGGGAGCTGGGCGATCCCAACAACATTCCCTCCATCAAAGCTCTGAGCAGTGGAGACAAGACCAGGCTAAGCAGCAGACCTGCTCTCCCAGACAGCTTTCTCCTGGGTCCTGGCTGGAGTTTAAAGCTCTAATGAGTCTACATCTGAAATCTGCAACTTCTGTCTCACTGGTGTGGGTGAGAACAGATGTAGTAAATTTACCCAATATATCTTAATTACCATGCTTACAAGCAGCTGCATATTGAAATTAGGTTTTCAATGCTTATTTTGGCAATATTTTTGCATAAATTTTCACAAACCACAATTTTCAAACTCAGTGTCTAAAATAAGTATCCACATCCCCAACATGCAATGTTGATTTCAGCATCTTGCAGAGAATTCTGAGCTCATGCATAAATTATGTCACGTATTGAGGCTGTGTGAGGGATAGTTACCCTGCTCAATTATAGCATAGACTTGAATGCTATAAATTATTCTTATTTTATTAAAATTTAATTACTGTACAAGTAGACATGACCTTTGTCATTTAAATGCAGATGGACATAACTCATGGAGAAGTCTGTTACAGGATGTTTCTCTCTAACACCCATAAATATGATACAGCAGAAAGGCCACCTCTGCACACAAGACATGAGGGAGTGTCAGCTTAACCCTCATGCTACTTCATGTGCCCACTAAGAAGCCTTTAACATCCCATTTCCTGATGTCAGCCTGACCTGATGATCTCATATTAAATGACCATTTTAAATTGCACATGCTGTGCATCGACATTGGTGCTTTGGGGGCTCCTGACACCTGACAGTCCTGCTTTGTTGCTGCCTCTTGGGCTGAAGGAGAGATATTTTTGGGATGTTTTTTAGTATGGCAAACACTCATAGGGATTCGCCTGTGCCTTCCTAATGGAGCAACTGGAGAAGCAGTGGGAGGGGAAGAAACCCAAGAAGACCACAGAGAAAACAAAAGGGTTGGGTGGAACACAATGTACCTGCAAATGGAGAACTTAAGACTGAACATGAGCAATGTGGTACAGTGAAAGAAACACAACACAAATTACATGATGAGGCTCCACAAAAGCTGATTAGCATCTCCCTATGTCATTTACTGCTTTAATCTGTGTATAATCACATCTGTAACAGTGGCTGGGACTGAGAGCTGGCGTGAAGGTTATGGACAGATGCTAATGTGAGACAAGCCCAGCTGTGACTTCTTCTTGCTTTCTGGGAAGAAGGAAAAGATGGGAATGGCTTGGGGATGGAACAAATCCCCAGCTCCCAGACAAAGTCTTAGCCTGCTACAGTGCAAGTTTTAGCACAGACAGAATTCAGCATGAGCTATGGGAGGGCAGATGGAAACATTGCTGCATCTCTGAGCACCAGGGCTAGTACAAGGAAATGATTTGCATATCTCTGAGGCCATCCTGCTCTCTAAAGCTCTGACACTTGGAAAAGGCGAAAGAAAGCAGTTTGCCAGAGTTCTGTTTGCAGCAACACCGGTAAAATACAAGCCCAAGAAAGGCAGCCAATATAAAAGAGCCCTGGCACAGCAAGGCTGATCTGCACGCCAAATCTTACTTCTACATCTGCTGGAATTGCTGCAGGGCTCAATATAGGACCCCTCCATGCACAGACACATTTCTGTTGGTTGAGTCAATCAGAAGGATGGAGAAATTTGTCCTTAGAGAAGTGTGTTAGACAGCTGCTACAGCCGTTCAGCTTTGCATCATGACCAGCAGGCAAACACAGGGAGACTGCCATTGCTCACATTAGCCCCGAGGATGCCTCTGCCACAGCAGCTTCACCCTCGACCTCTAGAGAGGCACAGGATTTCAAGAACACATAGAGGCTTTGCCCTCCACCCCAATTAGTCTCCACCATCTGTGCTGTACATCCTGGAAGCAAAGAAACAGATCTGAGCTCACATCAGGAGACAGAAAATATTTTCATTTATGCAATGCAAAACTGTAAAGATACACACTCCCTAGTATTCATTTGCTCATTCTTCAAGAGCATCTACTGAGTAGAAATTCTGGTCTAGTCCTTGAGAGGCACAATCACCTCTGCCTGCATCTGATGCTATTACAATTCCCTTTTTGTCTTCAAGAGCTGCTCAAATAATGTTAAGCCAGAACACCTTTGAAAGATTTCTTTTGGATTTTTTTAAAGGCTCTCATCTTTCGGGGAGTTCATATCAAGGCTGTCAAAAAAATCTTGCCCAGTAGTCTGAGGGCAGTTTCTCTTATTGGAGGAAAAGCCATTTTTAATTCACTAAAAGTGAGCATACAGAGAAATACCCAACAGTCAACTGAGCCTGTCTCCTTCCTTCACAAAAGGGAAAACCTTGTAAGTGTAGCAGCAAGCTCTCTTTTTTAAATTATTAACTACTTAACATTCAGTAGATACTAAAAGTGGCATGCTATTGATTTTTCTCTTGTCCAGAAACATCATCAGCTTTACTTAAGGGTCTCAAAAGTTAAGTCAAAAATGAAAGCTGGTTCTACATTTAATCCTTTGAATTAATCCAATACTACTTGAAACACTAACAAATGCCTTATCTTTTCATTGTAAACTAACAATGATCATGCTTATTCTTCTGGTATGGAATTCAAGCAACTCAGTATCTTTCTGATTTTAATTATCAATAGTCACCCTTATAATTTTTTTAGAGTGTATGTTGAATTTGAAGTGGCAGCACACAAACCATTAATGCCAAGCATCTCAGTTCTGATATAACCTTCTTATATGTTTTTCCCCGTGATTTAGCTGGATTGTCTCCAGAAGATTCAGTTTTAAAATACCACTGATAATATCAAAGCATAAGAAAATGAATTAATAAGTAAACAGAATATGAGCTTCTACTTTGTAATTGATTAGCTGTTGCTGAAACATTCTGGCAAAAGACAGACTATGGCAACAAAAAACTGACTAAACAAAACATGGATATGTGATTTTGCAGAGAGAGAAGTAAATTAGTATAAGGAAAATATTTTTCTGCAAAAGCATGCTGAACAACTGTTCTTATAGGTATAGTAATGCATTCCAGTGTGCTGCAGTTCTGCATTTATTGTAATATGTTCAAATTATACACATTTTTAATTAGATTTAATGAATAACAAAAATTATATTCTTTTTTAATTCTATGGCTGGGCAATAATCGTATTTCTCACTCAAAGAATGAATACGCTTCAAGAGAGCTGTCTTTGCAAGAAGGAATTTATGATGATTTTCGATAAAAGTTTGTAATGAAACTCTTGGTTTCTGATCCATCTTATGTAATTTAAAGAACAAAATGGATCTGACACTGCATGCAGTATAACAAAAATTTTATGATAGTTGTAAATATTATAGGCCAGACATACCCCATTTGTATTGAATTATACAGGAGAATTTGCACTATGCCTGCTCATACTGCAGATGATGACAAATATTACTCTATCTCCCATACCTCCCACTGCAAAGATATCCTTCATCTCCTTTATAAAATGTGCTTTAAGAGCTGTAAAAATATAAGTATTTCACTCATCTGGATTTATTTACAGTAAGCTACCTTGAGGTTTTTAAAGTCAGTTTTCTCAAACTGACTACAAAATAAAACTTTAAAATTTCTTTTTCACATACAGAACAGAATGTCAGCATTCTCAGCCAGGCTCACAGAAGAGGGTTTGGAGGCAGATCCCCCTCATACAAGTTCTTTTATCTCCAAACAGCCAAAGGCTGGGCAGATAAATCAATAGGTCGGCCACAAACACTTATACATAACACCTTCACAGAAGGAGGTGAACCATTATAATCACATTTACTCAATTCTTGCTATTTACAAGGAAGAGATACATACTGTACCAAAAATGTTCCCAAGGGGAAAAATTAGGAGACAGTTACTTCCAGTAAAGCACAAAGCCCTTTCTCCCCAGAGGCTTTGCACTGTCTTACCTGATGCCTTTAGCAGCATTTCCAACCCCAGGAGTGCAGCCACACAGGGCAAACCACCCCACTTCACACAATGTCACAACTGCTCTGTCCTGCACACCCATGCAACAAAACACCTCTGGGTGTATCTATGTGTAAAATAGCATAGCCCACTTCTCACTTGAGCAGAAGAACCATACAGCAGCACGCCCTGGCTAGGCTGCCTATACCCCACTGCTTGTTCCACCTTGTTCAGTTGGGCTAGGCAATCTGAGACTATGCCTGCCCTGGCTGGTGAGCAATGAGAACATGCAATGCCTTAGTGTAAGAATTGCCCCCAGAAGTGCTTACTGGAGGCACAACTGTGCCCACATGACTGCTTCTTACAGGTACTGCTTCTTCCTGCCTCGTCTGGGCTGAAGAACAGTGAATTTGCAGCGCTGCTGTAAAAGCTGTGACATAGCTGCTTCTTAAGCCACAACCAGCCCAGCGTCCAGTGCTGCAGGTATGCCACGTGCCTGTTGGTGTCCCAGGAAGGTGTTCTGAGTCTCAACAGGACAACACACAGAAGCCAGATTAACAGTGTATGAGAACTGAAAAGGTAAAAAAAACCTAACAGTTTAGAAGAAAGACACAAAAACACAGATGAAACTCGGTGCAGCTTTCCAATGCTATTGTCTTACTCCCTGTCTCTCCAGAGGGAGCTTAGACTCTTGCATTTCCTAATGTCTTTGGGAGCTTTTTATATGTGTGTATGCAAGTTTCCAAAGCCAAATGGGAGGAAAATGAAGCAAAGCAAGAACTTTTACCCCATGGCATAACAGTGAAACTTGGACAACACCTAGATATCACACCAATGCATTTCACCCTTGGGGAGATGCAAAGACACCTGTTAGTCTGTCTGGCATCAGTGCTGGAACAATGTCCTGTGAATGGACCTTTCCTGGAAGGTACTGGCTGCTGTGGAAACAGGTTTGATAAAGGACAGGGACAGAGCCTGGGGCTGTGGAGAAGAACCATCACCAGAGGATTAGGCCTCTCCTACCTCAACCCAGGACATCTTCTCCATAGGAGTCTGCCTGAGTCTCTGCTCCAGCACTGAACAAGTTCCCATGAGCTCTCACCTCCTCCTCTCTTCTCCCCATTGCCTTTTCTGATTACCTGTCCTTACAGCTTCCCCAGCTCCCTATGCTGGGCAAAATGTATGGCCATGATGAATAGTGTTCTGCTTCCCAGCCTCCCCTCTTCCCTTAACCCATAATCCAGTGATCCCATGCTGATCTTACCAAGGAACAGCATGTGTTCAGGAAGGAGGGGAGAGTTTCAGCCCCAGACATGTATATCAGCTCCATCTACCTCTCTGCTTCCCTGAAAATGGTAAGTTCCTCCTCCCTAATTCTCTTATCCAGCCACTGTAGCTCCTTTGTGTCTCAATCCCACATCACTCTGCACCCTGCAGGCATCTGCCTGTCACACACCTGGCTCACCCTCCCCTCGCTGCTGAGGCTTATTTCCTGCTGGAGCCATGATCCCTGGCTCTGAGGCTCTTCCCAGCTTCTCCATCCCCCCTTCAGTCTCAACCAGCTGTGACTAAATTACAAGTTTCTTTGTACAAGTTACATCGAAGTGGGTGATCAAGCAGAAGAGATATTCCAATCCCTTCTTCACCAGGAACAATAATTCTCATCTCTGTTAAATATCAGTAAACTTACAAGTCAGAGATCAGTCAGAATTTCCTCATGGAGAAAAGATTCAATTACATAGTACCCAACAGAGACTCCAGTACTCAAGGTTAAGGACTCGATCCTTGTGAATTATATGGTGTCTAAGCATTTCCAACCTCTGACTGAGACATCTCCTAGAGTTCAGCCATACCTAATGACTCTCTTCATCCTCACTACCCACCCCAGCTCTACCTCAGTACTTGCTCTCTTATTAATTTTCTGATATTTAACAAGAATATATGCTATGTTCATAGTTTAATTCTCTAGAAAAGTCTTTTAATCAGAAAATTCAAATGTTTTGCAATCCAGGATTCTGTCATCCTGATGGTTCCCAACTAACTGCCCTATATTCCTCCCACCCATCAACTCTTCACATTCATGGGACAGAAGCTTGTCACAGAGATCATGGAAGACTGAGGCCACCAGTCTGGGCAGTGGAGGGACTGGAGGAGGCTGAAGTGAGACCCAGTGCCCATCTCCAGCAGGTTCAGAGGCAGCCAGGGAGAGCTGATGGGGTGCTGCTGCCCAGTCTCAGCGCTGGCGCCTTTGCTGCACACAGCACCTCCCACGACAGCTCAGGGCTGTGATTCGGGCAGAAAGCCCTGCTCAGACTTGACCTGGGACATGCTTGGTACGGGCAAAATATTCTGTGAGTAGCACATAAAAGGTGGCTTACAAAGGGCAGTGCTGAGCAAGCTTCCAACTTGACCCACCAGGGGAATATTCCGTATGTGGCAAAAGAGCGGCCACCACTGACACAAAGGCAAGATCTTGTCTGCATTCAATTCCACATTGTGTGATAAAACCACAGCCTTTGTGAAAAACCTTGCCATCATTTTTGACATTAAAAAAATCCCTCCTAAGATGTTTGTCTTATCATTGCTGGAAACAGATAAACTGTTTTATCTGGCATTACAAAATAAAATAAAGGAAAAAAAAGTCAGCCTAAGGCAAATACTTGACATGGAAACTCTTAGCCCAAACACTAAAAGTTGGCTAAGTAGTAAGGAACTGAAAACTGAGTAATGTCTTACTGCTGGTGCTCCCAGACCCACCTATAATCTTCACAAGGGAGAAGTGCACTATATTAGCTGTGCTAAAGAAGATAAAGCAATGTGTCTTTCCAGAAAAAACAAGATAAAAC
Source organism: Trochalopteron elliotii (assembly GCA_024734555.1). Classification (NCBI taxonomy): domain Eukaryota; kingdom Metazoa; phylum Chordata; class Aves; order Passeriformes; family Leiothrichidae; genus Trochalopteron; species Trochalopteron elliotii. The sequence goes on from JANPWX010000052.1 coordinate 6,251,345, forward strand.
AACGTGCCTTTCTTAGTTTCTCAGTAGGTTAAAGAAAAGGAAAGGAAAAAATGCAGACAATCCACATTCAAGGACTGTGAAAACAGCAACCAAGTCTTGGTAGGTTCAGAACATAACCAAACCAGCTGTATTACCTCCCTAAGAACAGATTCACATTCTGAATCAGTGTCACACCACTACACGTGAACACAGCACAAGCTAGTTCCTTGGAAAATGTGTCAGTTCAAAAAAGTATTCCATAACCAAGGATTTATTTTTACACTGAAATACACCAGAGCGTTCCTAATTAGGTCTGGTTCAAAAAAATCCCTTTGTTTTCTAAAAAATATTCTCAGTAACTGTTTGGTTATTTGAGTTGGCACACTGGTGAGTTAGCCCACTCACAGTCAGAAAATAGGAAAATCAGTCACAGCTTTCTAATTCAATAGCATATTCTCTCAGAAGTAAATTATTTCAGTTTGCGATTTGTGTATAAAATATTTTTACCTAAAAGCTATGAAATGATTAAGTAAAAATAAAACATGGTTCACTCCTGCCTTTCAGAAAAGCCAGTGGCAAATGTTCCACACACTTAAGTAGAACTGGTTGGGTTTCCTAATCCATCAATAGCTGACTTTGTATCTGTCTTCCACTCATAAAACATTCACATTCAAGACATAAAAGCGAATGGGTCAAAAACCTGCAGCATGTGAAGCCTGAGATATTTCCCCTTTCACAAAGTGTTTGATATCACAGACAGAGAAAAAAGCTTTGGAAATAATCAGAAAGACAAAGATAGTATCAAACAAAAGTCAGGATTTTCATGAATGAAGTCCTTACTCTTTGAAAGCCAGAAGTCTAAGGTTACCCCTCTAACTTAATAGTTCTTCCAATAAAAAATAAACCTTTTATAGGAAATCTCACATCACCTTGTAAGATACATATAATTCTGGCAGACAAAAGTGCTATTCAAGTATAATAAAATCTCTATCTGACGACTGCTGCTAAAAGTCCATACGCCAGATAAATGTGGGCATTGCACAACCCTCATTTGCTCTGAAAGAGCCAGGCTGGATACTGTCAGCAGTGTCATGGTGCTCTGACATATGTGCCCAAACGAGTTACTCACAATATCCAAGGCACCTAGTACCTGTGAAGAGCAGTGTGTGAGCAGCCAGCCTCCCCACAGTCAGCTCTCTTAAAAGATGATCTCTTCTGAAAAATCTGAGAAGATGGCACCTGTCATGCACTGAACTTCATTAAAAAAATATGGCTCTGAGAGTTTCCTCTAATTTTAGAACATGTTAATACTGCATGTTAAGGTCCTTATGAATCTTCAAGGTTTTCCCACCATACAGGGAAGATCCATTGTAAGCCAATCTCTCCACCATCTCAAATTAGCTTTTCCAGGTAAAAGCATCTTCCAAAGGCCCATCTCTTCCATGATATCCAGTACTTATCATCCATTGCATACATTGCTCTTCTGTTCATCCCTTTCTCTCTTTGTGCCTATCCTTCTATACCTTTTCCATCACATCTTTGCTTGGGTATTGCTCTAATTTATTTTAGAGGAAGCATAAAGATGAAAAGTGATGTTGTAAGTAAGACACTGGAAGAACTTTAATGAGATATCATATCCTGAGTTCACCACAGCTTTCCTGTGTGGCTGGAGGAGAAGCCTTAATTTCAATGAAATCCAAGTTTCACTGGAGTAACAGCAATCCTCACTAACTTTCCCTCAAGGCCTTCTGCAGTGAATTTCCACATCTGTGAGGTTTCTTTCCTTCTCATCAGAACAGTCAGTGTAGCCTGCAGATGCTACAGGCAAGGGAGCTGGCTCTTATCTAATCCAGTGGGACAGGATCTTTTCATAAATCCCACTGTGATAATTCCAAACAATTTAACTATTAGTAAATTCAAGTTACAAATATGACCTGTGAGTAGGTAAGTATGTATAGAATTGTTTGCATTTGATACATGCCCTTGTTCCCAGACCTCAAATTTCACTCTTATTTTGAAGATCTGATCCTGCAAATACTCAAAAGCAATAATAATTTAATATATGATCAACCAACAGCATTCCATGGGACTATTCAAAGGACTCCTGGCAAAGGATTATGGCTGACCTGCACATGGATGGATTGTGTGTAGGTAGCACAAGGAAATATATATATTTCACATAATCAGCTACTGATACAGTTTTTAATGTGGTCTAGGAACTGAAGAGGTAAACTTATACAGACTTACTCACTCTATCAAGAGATTGATAATTTCTCAGATGATCCACAAAGTACCAAATATGACCATCTGAATTAGCAAGCAGTTCAGGAATACTGATTTTAAATTGGCTTAGATAGGCTTCAGCCTGTAATATATTAATTGTAATCTGTCTGCAATAGGCTAATAATAGCCTGACATCTCTAAGTTGGCATTTCATCGTTAATGAGCTAGATGGTGCATGTTTGGCATCCAGAGGTATTTCGGTGCCACTAAATATTTGTGATTTTTGTGTTGGCTCTGTTGGTTTTAAGATCATTAAGTACTGTAAACAACATACAAGCAAAAACATTAACTACAATGTGCTGAGAAACTGTTCTAGCACATAGAGAAAATTACTGCCTTCAAGGTTAGAAAAATACATCTCTGGTGTTAAACAGTGACTACTGGTCATGGAATTTTACAAAGTGTTTTAGTATCTGTCCCTTTTTCAACCACAAGAAAACAGCAGACTTTCTAATGCATTTTAACAGCAATGCCATTTTTAGGAATGTATTAAATAATTAACACTAGTGTACATGCCGTAATTTGCTAAATGCTTTTCAGCTGTACAAAGACACAGTTCTTTCCAAAACAAAACTAAAAATTAGCACCCAGTTGCTAATTAGCAGACTAGAAGACACATTCTTCTGACCTTCTGTCAGATTATGCTTTCTACACTGCCTGTGCTGCATCCTTCTTTCTGTAGCTCACAGTTCAACCATTTAGCTTACTTTTTGTTTTCTACATCATAGCATTTTTCTCTTTTTAGCACTAGCACAATACATTTAAAAAAAGTTTATATAATACTCTATTTGCATTTTTAATATGTTTTGTTTATTTTAAAAAACAAGAGCTGAGCATGCACATTACTGATGCAGAAAGCATAGTAATGGAAAAACAGGCCCTTATTTGTCAGCTGAAATAATGCGTGCATTCAACCAAATTTTTTCTTTTAAATTAGAAATTAGAAAGTTAAATATACATGCTAAAATAAGCTATAACAAAAAGAGGAGGTGACTAGTGCACTAATCTCCATGTAGTTGAATACCTAAACCTACACATGATTATTGTGGGACCTGGATGTTTAACTTTAGGAGAATACTTTGAAACTCAGGCTTTTAGTATTGATTTCATTTCTAACTAAATCCTTGAGTTAGGTAAGGAAGAGAGAGCAAGTGATGAAGAGACATTTTTTTAAAAAATCACCAGTGATCTTAAAACTGCTGAATTTTATAACAGTCTTGGGTCAGACATGTAGTATTGATTATTTATTTAGTACAGTAATTAACCTGAAATCCCTTGTCTTTAATAATATTTCAGTGTTAATTTCATAGCTGGCATTCTTGTAAAATTTTGGCACTTTTATCAAGTCCTCTTCAAATGTTTGGCTTTTTGACAGGTTTGCACAAGTCCTCAATGAATATCATCTTCACATACATATGGGATACATATCCATGGAGATAATATGTGGAAAGTTCACTAACATATACACATAATTATATAAATCAATTTAAAAAGATTTAGGTTTAAGCAATTAAATAATACTAGCATGTAGTGCAAAAATTTCAGTGTAACAGTGCTTGCATTTTTACACTAACTGTAACAGAAGAGCACAGCCCTGATAATAAAATGCTTGATCCAATGAAGATAGATATAAAAAATTTTACTAGCTTGATGATAGTTTGATTCAGAAGTCATGGAACGCACAAGAAGTCTGATTTTCAAAATCTATGGGAATGGCAGTGGAACAGGCAACTGTGATGAGGTTTTTGAAAGAGTAGTGCTTCCAGCTCTGCAGTCTGTGATGGAGAGAATCATCCTCCTTAATCCATTGAAACAAACCAAACCAAAAAAACCCAAAAAAAACAACTAACCAAAAAACAACTCCAAAAAAGATAGCCTAAATGTCAGCACTTGTTTTGATTGTGCTCAATACTGGTGGTTTTTGCATCAGGTCATTTCTCGTCTATTAGGTATATTCATTTTCTTCTTATGTAGCAAGGAAACCTTTGGGCTTTTGCTATGAAACAAAAGTTACTAAAAGCTCACTTTCACTGGTAACAAAACTAAATGCTACAGATTATTTACAAAAGCAAATAAAAAGGACCATTAAAAAAAAAAAAGTGGGGAAAGAGCATTCAAAAGTGGAATCATTGCCAGGCAATGGCCAGAGACTAACCTAATTCTATGGGATGCTTTACCTGTGCTTTGGATGTGATTCTGTTAAGGCAAAAAAAATTACTTGGACCATTCATTTCATTGTAGATTCTAAAAGAATTTACTCAAACAACAGTTTTCTCTTGCCAACTGTATTTGGTAAAAAAGTGTAAGTGAAATCAAATGGCTTTCTTGTAAGTCAAAAATACACAGACTGAAGCAGGCAAATTTTAGTCTCAAGCACCTTTCTTAAAAGAGGTTTTGGACTTACACTCTTTGGTCTTGTAACATTTAGGAACATTAGGAGAACCATTTTCATACAACTTTGTTTCTTGGTTAAGAAGACACATTTAATTTTCATCCAACGCAATTCAGCAGCAGCTAGGGCAGAAAAAAATCCTGTGTTCCAGAGGGCTTCCCAGTTGCTTCAGCCTCATCTTTTTTCCTCCAACTGCCCTCTACGCCCTTGCTGACAATGCTGGTTTTGCTCATGCTGAACACTAGTACAGGCCAGTGGATGTCTGATGGGTGCATAGCATTAAAAATTCCTTTTCCCACAAAATGCTCTTTTTTCAAATAGTGTTGTTCCCATCTGTGTAACAGTTTTTACTCTGCATGTTAGAAGTAAATCTGGAAAGACTTTGTAAGTAGGCTTAAATATCACTAATTAACTATAACTATAACTAGGCTTAAATATCCACCTCTAATTATTGCACAATTAAAATAAGAATGGTAGGCTTTTTTGACTAATCAAAGAAAAATAAACTCTTAACATTTCACAAATGTTTCATATCAATCAGCAAATAAAAAACACTTGAATTTTTATTGCAGTATTTACTTGTGTTACTGAGAGCTGTTTAAGGCATCAATGAATATAACAAACATTTATTTGCAGCATGTTTGCTCTCAGTAGGATTGAAGTGTGCACAGGAAAACAGAAAATGTTCTCTGGGATGTCTTAATAAAAACATGTAAATAGTTGAGAAAACAAGATCAGCAGCACGTAACAGCAGAAAACTTATAAAAGAAGCCTAAATTGTTGCTCTTGGGTTTTTCCCCTAGTTAAATAGACAGATGAAAATTCCCCTTTAGGACAGTGCATGCAGAGCATGCATGGTTTCTGGAAGAAAATTATTGTACAGGCTGGCTTCCAAAAATACTGTGGCTATAACACAAAATTAGATAGCAAGTATGTAAATAACAAAAGCTAAAATCCCTAAGAGTAATGAGATTCATTTGATAATTGTATGAATGCAAGATAAATACTTTCCTTTTAATTTATGCTCTGACCACTGAGGATACAGTTTTATGAACAGCTTTCCAGTAGCACCTGGATCTATGCAGTGACTTCTCTGAGGTTTCTGCATAACTTTCCAGATTTTATTTCAGGTGGATTAAACCCACAGCCCAGCTCATCAGCCACCCACAGTAAACAAGTGTTTATATAGGGAAAAACATCAGGGGAGAGAAAGTAAACAAAGGTGAAATGACAGATTTTCTACTGGCATAAAGTACAGGTTCTCTTTCTTATTTTTCTTAGAGATGCTCAGATTCTTGTATAATTGCATTCTTTTTAGTGCTGGGGAGCTAAAAAATCACAGCAAGGGAACCAGACTTGCAATAACAACATGAGCAAGTGTGCCATTGAAGTGTTCAGACTGCTCACCTGATGATCCCTCAAAAAAATGCAATTTAACTCCAGAAAGACACACCAGTTAATGCAGCCTTACGGTAACCTGCTTTATGGTTCAGATAATCTGTTTGAAATGTGAAGTGATAGATGAAACCTCCGTTTGTCATGTTTGTCTGCCTGAAGATATGAGAATCAAAAAACAGAACTCACCATTATTCACCAGAACATGGAGTGGACAATTCTTTGCTTTAAACTGCCTCACAAATTGCCGTATAGACTTCATGGAAGCCAAATCACAGTATAAAAACTCCACTGGGAGAGAAGAGGAGATAAAAACAAAGAGAGTTAAGTCAGTTACAATGATCTAAAAACACATAGACATCAACAAGGACACCTGTGATAATGGCAGTAGTAAAGTAAAAGTTTTGAAAAGAAAACAGACTTTTCAAAATCATGGGTGAAACTGGTCTCAGGTTCTTTCTTTCTCATTTCTCCCTTCATTTCTACTTTTAAACTGTTGATTCTTCACAGAGTGAATATGGGGGAAGTGGCTGTCAGGAGTGAAGGAGGGCATTGTACAAAGCAAATATGCACCAGCCCTACTGTTCTTACTACTGCTACCACTTAGGAAGAGGAGCTACAGTGCTGCAGCACTGTGATGATCAGGACATGGCAGCTGGAAATCAAATGGAGAGAGGAGAAGGCACCTCAGACACTGCAAGGTTTCCCTGTGTTTCTGATCCAAATATGCTGCCCTTTGTTTTTCCCCAGATTATCTGCTCAGTACCTGGTTGGAACAGTTTATAAAACAAAGCTTTATTGCCAGTAGGAGATGAGCAGCAGCACACCCTGAACACAGCAACTGCACTGATCACTAAAAGCAAAGAGAGAATCCTAAATAATGTTGTGGCTCCTGTGGGCATCCAGGGACATTTGGTGTCCAGGTCACCTGGAAGAAAAAACCAGCCACAAAAATGCCATTTAAATGTGGGTAAGAGTCCTGCTGACCCTTGACTTTGGCAATGGCAGTGTGAATTGAGAGGAACATACCTCACATGAATATTGTGGGTGGCATCCTGCCTACACTGCTGATGTCAGTCAAAGGGCAGGGTGGAAGGGGCAGGGAGCTGGAAATCTGACTGCACCAATGAGATGTCTCAAGAGCAAGGGTGTCAGTGTCTCAAAATATATTTGATACCAATATGTCTTTATTTCCAAGAAAACACATATCAAAAAAGCAACCTTTTGTCCAAAACACTACTCAGCCATTGACCTGCATTAGAATGCTGCCAAATTAATTAGTCAAAATAAAAATTATTATTTTAATCCCCCAGCATCTTTAAACCCATCAGGTCTTAAAATTCTCCTGCTGCAGTTGTTCAGCTTTCAGCCCCAGGCTCTCACAGCACTGCCTCATCAATTGCCTTGCCTTGCATGAAGCTATGACCAGAGTTATGAAGTGAAAAGAAGCAATGCCCTCTGCCAACAGCAGTAGCTGTCCCCACACAAACAATCCAAATTCTTTACAAGCTCTGCAAAGGGGAAAAAGAAAGAAAATTATGACCTTGACGAACTGTTTTAGCCTTTAAAAAAGTATATATTGTATGCCAGGCTTTTGATTTGTTTCAGCATTAACTATGTTTTAAGGAAGAAAATATGATGCTCTACCACAAGTATTAGTCTCTCTTCTGGTTTCCTACTTGTCACTGTGGGAACTCAAGTCAGCCAACTGCTGTCAACTTTACCCTGCCAAGACACTAGGGCTCAGAGGTGGATTTGCTTGAATCTCCTCCATAAAGTGAATTTTCCAAGGAAGAGCAAAAGGTGTTTCAAATTGAGAAAGTCAAACAATACTGAGCGACTTCGTGACTAGGTCCATCAGAGAGGAAGGCAAAGGGTGTACAAAGCATATCCCCTTGCTCCCTGTGTCCTTGCTGGGTGAGCCCTTGCTGTCCTGTTTCATTTCAATGAGCTCCCAGATTTCCCAACCTGTGGCAACCTCTGCACAGACGTTCAGTCTCCAGGAGGGTTTTGGCCACCTCATCAAAGGACTGGGGTTTCAGAGGCTCACTGTATTTTCCCCCCTCCCTGCTGCCCTCTCTCCTCCTGGCCGCAGGGCTGCTGCCCTGTGCTCCACAGGAAGGAACAGCCACCCCCTTTCTTGCACATGGGTTCCTCCATCTCTTCTCATGAAAGAATCAGCCTTTGAAAGGAGGGGAAATTAAAGAGATACAATTCTTCAGAAATGCCTTTCTGATAGGAGGATTAAACTATTGGATAAATAGGCTCCAGTACAGGCTGTAATGAGATCTTTCCTCTCACACTCTTCCCTGGTCCATTGGGGATGTTCATCCTGTCCTTACCAAGGCTCTGAGCTATAATGCCTCTTTATAGCATGTCAGTACAGTAAGAGATTAGGAAGGCCTGCAGGCACAACAAGAAGATAAATAAAAAAAGATATTCACAACTGTTATTTAATTCCTTTCCAGGAGAACAGTTTCTTTCATTCCCTTAGTATGAGGCTTTAATAATCCTCATATATTTGGAACCTAGACAGTATTAGTCTTCCGAAATTGTCTTAGTGAATGTATATAAATGATTCAGTGGTCTTTTTCATTAAAAACAAACAAACAAACAAAGAAGAATGCTTATATTCCAGTTACAAGACAGTGTAAATACATTTTTTCAAAGTGGCTCCAAAGTAGTACCCTTTCAACAACACAGTCCCATGAATAAAAAAGGACAATTTCTTGATCTCTCTGCAGACCTTTAGGTGCTCAGCAATTTTTCTTTAATTTCACTGAAGCCCTGCACCTGGAGATGGTAAGGAAATGTAGATGTTATTAACTCTCTCAATGAAGAGATTTGCTCAGGCCATTCCTCCTGTGGCCTAGCTGCTGTATAAAACCGCATGAATGGCACTGTAATTGCTCAGCTATCCAAAACCTGGTCATAATTAATTATTAATAATTAGTGCAACAATGAGTGGAGTGAAGACCTAGATGAAGCTTTATGCTGACTCTGCTGTTTTTCTACTTCATTAGGTAGCTCATCAAGGAAAGAGATTAGGGAGAGCACGATCTGCTTCTTAGGAGGCAGTAACACTACCAGTAGAGGAGTCACTCTCAATACAAAAATATTTATCTTGGTACAGGAGGCATTAGGCCTTCATTAGCTGTGGTATTTTGTGGCACAGTGCAGGCTCCAACCACCTCTTCATCAGCAGTATGGACTCTGACAACACTATTGACTCTATTGCCACTATATATGCAAGAGAAGCAGACCTCTGAGGACATCCACTAAGCTAACTCTTAATCTCTTCCCTTATCTGACCTTACATTGCCAACAAGAATAGTGGTTAGATAATGTGTGCCAATAGAGTGCTTTTTAGCCTGACCAACACAGTCTCATCCTTCCTGATAATTAACTTTTTGCTGCAGCTGTCTGATCTCTCCTCCCTTAATTTTTCAGTTCTGCACAACAAATGCTGTCCTTCATTATGACTGTACAGTGCCCAGACTAATGGCACACAAGGCCAGGGCTATCATTACTAAACTTATTTACTTGCTTACTAGGGAAGCATGTCATCATATTCAGTATTTGTAAAGCACTTTGCCATCAAAAGACCAGAATGTGCTTCAGAAAGGAAAAAAACCAGACCAATCAACCCCCAAACTTTTCTTTCTGCTCACAGGGCAGGAACACTAATGGCCAGAGTCCCTGTTGGTGGTTATCCGTGTGTGGTGACTCTTTGCCAGGGAGGCGGATCCGCTGGCGCAGCACCGCGCTGGCCCCGGTGCCGCTCCCCTCCAGAAACTGCCAACATGTGCCTCCAAGTCCTCTACTGGCTCAGAGACAGGGCTTTGGGCAGAAAACTGAGTTTCTTCTTCATCCCACAGTGATTTATTTTTTATCAATGTACTGAAGAATTACAAATTTAGAAGCTAAGAACAATGATAAGTTTTTTAGAATATTTTGAAGCATGCACAAATATACCAAGCACTACAATTTTTTACATGCCTTAGTTAATAAAGAACAGTGTTTAATAATCAGAGCAAATGACCAAACTGGATTGTGAACTAGGAATGTAACTTGAATTACTTCATGCAAACAAGAATATCAATGTTTTTCCATATGGAATAGGTATGAGCAAAAAGAAGATTTGTATTAACAGCAAGAAAACTGAAACATGCCAAAATTCTTGTCTTTTACCACAATAGTGGCATTTCTGCTTTAGAGTTTAATAATCTAATAAGTTTTCAAATCTACCTAGTTATTTTCATTTTCTGTATGCTATTAGGTACAAAAATGGAGAGTAAAAGCTACATACAGAATAAGCTACGTACAGAACACCTGCAGCTAATGCTACTGAAATATTCAAATTTCTAACTCTACCACATTTTATCTCTCCTTTTCCTGTGCTACTTGCTTTCAGATACTTCTTTAGTGACAGACATGCTCATATTTCTTTCTTCTACTGGATGTGTCTCATGTTCTTATCTAAATAATTTTTCCAATGAAAGCAAGTACATCCATAATTGTCAGACACTGGCTAAAATTTTCACTCTTAAAATATTTTTCTATTCTTTTATTGTAATTTGATGGCTCAGTTGTCAGAGAGTTATTAGCTTATGAAATACAGAAGGAGCAAAATCTCCCAAGGGACAGCCAGAGTTACTTATGCTATTAACCACATATGAATAGATATGTATATGGTGGTGCTACAATTGCTGCTTTCCCTAATTGCTTTCTTTCAAACGTGTATCTGCCTGGTGCAGCAACTTTTCAGCCACCGGAAGTCAGCACAGTGTTTTCTGGCTGCACCTCACGAGGCCCCATACAGACCCCACAAAGCCACGCTTGCTGCCACGTGTGACACCGCTGAGCACATGTAACTGTGCAATGCCTACTCCTGCATTTTACACCCTCCACTTGCCTGGCCATGGTAACTAAAATGAGAGAGCCTGAATGACTGGAATCTGGTGTCTCCTGGAGAGCTTTCTGACACCCTGAGCCCCACAAAATCCAGGAGGAGGCCCAGCATTAGGAGAGCCTGACATAGCCCCTGAGTGCTCACACTCCCCTGAGCTTCCCCTTCAGGGTCAATTTCCCCATTTCTGTCTGCCTGCTTCTTCACACAATTATCACACCTTTCTTCACGTCCAGAGTTCCCCTCCTTTGCTTTCTGCACCAGCAAAGTTGACTGTGGCTGCACATTTCCTCTGTGTCTGTATCACAGGGCATAAAAAAGCATGAAATGGGAATTTCAGTCTGGTATGGAAGGAAAATTCAGAAGCAAAAAAGAACGGACAGATATTTCAGTGAACAATCAGGGAGTGTATCTTCTAAGATGTTTACTGATCATCTGAACATAGGAAAATGGAATGTTTTGATGCCCTCAAAAACCACACCGCTTAGGCTTGGTTTAGATCCAATTAAGATGAATTAAGGCTACCTACCAACTATCACTTTTTATGCATTCAGCTCTAACTCACCATGTTGAAATTTTTATGGAGCTCTGCTTCAGCAGAAATCATAAGTCAAAGTCTACTTGCTTTTAGTACTTATGCCACAGAAGTTTTCTCTTATGCTTTCAATGCCCTTGTGTTAAAAACACATGCAGGGGACACATGCTAAGGAAAGCTGCAAGTCTGCCCAGAACTGCAGGGAGCTGAGGACTACAGAAAGGATTGGTTTGCCAGTTCCTACTTGCCACCCTTCTATCCAGTGTCTGAAGATAGGAGAATTAAGAGTTACTTCTTCAGCAAGGAACAAGAAATGCTTCCCAGACAAGATAATAAAAAATGGTGTTCAGTAGTCTGGTACTCATGTTCAAAAAAGCATCTCACAGGTACACTGCATTCTAGTTTCTGTGTCTCCACAGCGGGGCTATACTTTGGCATCTGCACAGCAGCAAGAAGAAATGCTGTCCTGCTCATAAACAGCTGAGCATGATTCTGAGAATCTGGACAGTGCCATGGAGATGTTTATCAGAAAGGACCCTGGATGAGTCAAAAACCTACCATCTGCTAGATGCTGCACTGCAGAGCTAGGAAAGCTCTGTCAGCAAGGTGGCAGGTGAAAATGAAGTGGAGCAAACCTCATGAAAGAAAGAGCATGAGCTGTGACGAGAAGAAGACAAAAAGCAGTACTGACTGGAGTCTACTTGCCTTTTTTCATCATGCTGTCCTTGCTATGAGTGGAAAAAGCAAAAGCAGTCCTACACTGCTGACACAAACTTGTGGTTTATCATTCTGCCAGGTGGGTATGTGCAGCAGCACATAAAATCCCCATCTACAAAACATAACTCCAGTTAACAGAATTTTCCTACATTGTCTGGGACTCCCACAAGGGCTGTGATGCAAGTTCTGCTCAGACATGCATGGTGACAGAACACTGCATGCTATTCAGGACCATAAAATACTTACTTTAAAAGGACCTCTCAGTAAACAAAACCAAACAAAATCCTTCAGGTAAACAAGGCATATACCAACCAACTGCCTGTTGAGCACAAGGAGAGGCAGCCAACATAAATGCAGCAAGCACAGTGTCCCCTGATTATGCCATGATTTTGCCTTCATGCACTTGATGACCTCTCTGGTGTCTACACCACAAGCACTATATAATCTCCTCCATTCTGCATTAGCAGGCAAGATTCACAGGGGCAAAACATTAAATTGATTAACACACAGAAAATCCTAGTATGTGCAATCCTACCCATGACACTGGTCGACACTTAATTCCAGTTGTGGTTACGGTGACAACTTGCAGAATTTTGGCTCCTAGTCCTTCAAATTATTACATACATGTGACCTTGGACCAACGCCTGCTGGGCATTTTATAAGCTCTCCCCAGTATTATTCTCTGTCTTTTATTAGCCTGAATAATTTTGTGGCCCTTTATCAGACCACTGATCTTGCACCGACTATTAACAGAAATAATAAAGCATGGGTAACTCTAGAGCAGATTTACTGTTCAAGCTGACATTTGTGATATACCACTGAAGAAGAAGACAAATGGAAGACATCCATCTGGCAAAGTGTGTGAGTGCAGTGGCACAGATAAAAGTAGTGAGCATATTTAAAGATGTACCATTTGAGTATTTTTTATATTAAAAGATGCACTCACAATTTAAGGCAGTCTAGTTTGTCTACAGCCTTTCAGCAGGCAAGCAAAAGCACCTAAATTCAGCTGCTTCTTCTTTGAGTCATCCATTCTAGCACCTCCAACTTTAAAGGCAGTCTAAAGAGATGAACTTCCTGTGCCTAATGTCAGCCTTTGTAAACAGCCTCCATGTGTCATCCTCTGGCCATTTCAGTGAAACAAGAGCTCTGCATCAGCGTTACAACATAAAGAGAAATCACATTAGGCAAATATTAGAAATTCATGCCTTTTTTTTTTTTTTGCTTTTTCATGAAAGTTTGAACTTTTTCTGCTCAAAGAGCTACTATAAAATGAAGGCACTTTTTGGTGTCATTTTTTAACCATAGAGCTTTACCCAATTCTACTAAGAGAAATGGGGGAAAAGATCTTCAGCTAGGAGCTGTTTTCTTTCTCAGAGGTGGAAGAGTAAAGTAAAAAAAAGGAATTAGCTTTCAGAAACTGAACAGTCTGCCTTAGCTACTTCCAGCTTCCACAAGAGAAATGTGCAGCCTAGTAAAGTGATCCTTTACATCCTTTACTCGTTACATTCAAGAAACATCCCAGTAGCTCTTGTGTACTGCTTAATCAAAATGGACAAAATTTAAGGAAAAGAACAATGTTCCAGTTCCATCACTACCAGCAGCTCCCATTACTGCTAAAATGTCAGCTTATCACAGGAGAGACCCCTTAACAGCTTCACAAAGCACATTGCCAGAGCACTAGGACCTAACAGCAGTTCAAAAGGGAGGAAGACCATCTAAAGCAACACAAATGCCCAAGTGTGATTCTGCTGGTTGCAACACCAGCTGGGATGTAATTTAGATGTGTTATCACTTTAGCACAGTTCATACAGGCATGGCATGCTCTGGGTTTTCCAAACATGCAAGCAATGCTTTGCTGTATGTTATCTGACATTTTCTGTTCAGTGGGGCCAGAGCTTGAAAAGAAATAAGTTGCCATCAGATTGTCAGAAAAGCAACCTTGGAAGGTGATGGCAGCAGTGGGATCTACAACCAGCTCTCGGGGTGAGAAAGGTTATTTCAGCTTCCCATGGGTAAAATTTCCTCCAGATTATTCACTGGGGAGGCTTAGCTTTTTTAGAATAGCAAATATACAATAATAGATACATATAAAATTTCCTCCCGTGCCTCCTCCTCCAGAGTTCAGGTGCTTATCACCCATGTTTCTGACATTAGAGAGACAAAGTCCTCTGATATCCTCCTCTGTTGCTATGGGAAGACTTTGTTTTCACCTCTCTGAAGAACTGTTTTGGGAACTCCTTCTGTCACCATTTTGAGTATCTATGGGTGTGCCTTCGCATAAGAAAGGAAATATGACTTTGGCTCTTCATAGGACCATTTAGATCCCTGTGAAGAAATGGTGGCAAAATGCCATGGCCACATTAATTTCAGTCTGAGCTTGATATTCAGAAGAAAAAATAAAGTGTTGCAGTGAAAATTCTTTTCATATCTGTTCCTGACGACTGAGGAAGGCAGCCTTCCTCCTGTTAACAGCTAAGCATGCTTTCTTCCCTCCAGAAGGATCAAAACCAAAAGGACATGACCAGGTAAAATCCCTCTGCTTCATGGGCACAGAAGAGCTCACAGTGAGCTTCTGAACAGTCATAATTTATGGACAGAAGAGAAGATGGTTTAGAATACCTTCTTTACTATTATTGCAGGGGGATTGGACTGGATGATCTTTAAGAGTCCCTTCCAACCCAAACTATTCTATGATTCTATATACTTTTAGGCATATTTTCCTCTTGCTCCCTGGCAAACAGATTTTTATATTAAATTTCATTGCTGTATTTTGTGAATTGTAGATATGTTGTGATTTTCTCTTCTCAGGTGATATTTACTCCTTGGACTGGCTTAACTCTACACTGTGACTTATATCTCATTTAAAACCTAAAAATATAGGGCACATATGCAATGCACACAACGCAGAGTCCTCTACTGATACTCTCTGTCAGGACTGAAACTCAAGTGAAGAGCTTTTTGGGTGTAATACAGAGTCAAGCTGTTAATGAAGATAAAAGTCAACAAGGCTTATACAAGATGACAAAAGGAGAATGTACTTCAGAGCAAGCTCTGTTTCCAGTCTCTCAGCTCTGGATTTGCACATCTCAGCTCTGGATTTGCACATTTCCAATGCATCTTGGGTTGCATAGCTTTAAAATTAAAATATCAAATCACTTGTATGATTTGATGATCCAGGACACATACAAGCATATGAAAGAGAGATGGCAAAAAAAAAGGGCCAGAGACCTTCTTCTGATAGTCTTCTCCTTCAGAATATTTTATTAGATGAGTATCCTGATTAAACCAAGCACCAGCACTCATCTTGAGCTGTTTCTGTTTCAACTTGCAGAATTTTTTTCTATATAAACCGCTTATTTTTCACAAGAAATTTAAATTTATTTATTTATTTATTCAAAACGTTTTCTCCAAGCCAGTCAAACCCTACCAAATTCAATTCAGTTTCAAATTAGATACCTTGCTTGTATCTGTACACCCCTAAATCTTGCTTCCCTCAGCCTCCCTAATTTATTTAACTTTTAGTGTGAAAGAACCCTCACATTCCCACTGCATACATTTTGGAGAAAGAATCAACATGAGATTCAATGAAAAACAGGCTGTTCAGAAAGTGAGAGGTTTTCTAAAACAGGGCCTTAATTACAGACACCCATAGAGCCATAATGTTTGTAGAATTGACTTTTTCTTTTAGTTGCTACAATAACAAACCTCCAAATCCAGTAAGTCTGCTTTTGGACTGAAATGGCTTAGTGCTGATGATACCCTAGTTCCCACAGTAGCCCAGGACTGATCTGGGCCACTTGGTCATTGTTGGTGCAGGTCTGGCTTCTGTCATGGATGTACTTGTCAAGAGATGTGAACTGGCTTGTAACCTTCAGTCTTGTAAATTTTACTTGCCATTCTAGATTTAAGTATCAAATGTTTCAGTCAAAATTCAGAATGCATCCAGCATGTCCTAGTCTGTTATGCAGGAGCTTCTTTCCATAAGCCAATATCAAGTATGTACTTGGAGATCTGAAATGAATCACTTCTAGTAGGGTGTTTGTTAGTCTGTCTAGATATTTCATAGGTAATATAAAATTTGGATTCCTGACCAGAATTTAATAACGGCGAATCATTATGTGATGGCAAAACAGATCTCCCATTGGCTACATTTCCTGAAAAGAACATACACTTTCTGAGAACATTTGCTTATGTTTTCAAAACCACGAAAATAAAAACCTCTGGTGTGAAGAAGCATGTTTGTGATAAGCTTTGGCATTACCACAAAAAAACCTCAGCAAATATTCTGCTTCTGTGAGGTAACACAGAGAGGCTGATAATGCCTCTGCTTTGTAGTACTTCAAGGATAGAAACCTTGCAGATTCAAAGAAAATAAAAAAGAAGGGAATAATATTTCCAAGCTTCCGGCAAGAACAACTTCGAGTTGTCCAAAATACATCTAGACATGAGAACTATCCATAAAACATACTTTGACAAAGCCTACTTCCTTTTCCCCAGAGGTTTTCTGCTTTTCCCTCTCATGTCAGTCCTAGTGCTCATGAGGCAAGCTTGAGGGGCTCTCAGAGCCAGCTTCAATCCACTTTTTTTTCTCTTTTTTTTTTCTCTTTATTTGGAGATACTCTTTGCATGGATAATCAAGTCACAGCTTGCCTGTGGCAGCAGAGGTAGCAAATGTGGCAGAGAGGAGGCAACAGGAGCAGGTAGCAGGGGTGGAGGAACTGCAAAAGACAAGGGCTACCCCTTCAGATTTAGAGGCAGGATAATCACAGCTCACCTGGTTTCACCCAGTGGTGTGGCTGCTCTCCCCTCACATTCTTGCCCCACTTCATTCCACCCACAGAGGTCTGTTGGCACAACTGCTCCTCCTGGTTCATGCCAGCCTATACCTGGGACATTACCTGGGTTATGGTAAAGGCATATCAATGACCTTGCATAGCAATGCTGTTGTCCTTTCCCACTCCTCCAAGAATCAAGATGCATGGGCTTACTTTTTCCTTTTCTTCAGATCTGGCACAAGACTGTTTCTCTTTCATGGTTAAGCAAGCTTAGGTCTGTAGAGGGCTTCTAAGATATGATTCATCTGACCTGTTTCACAAATCTAGTTTAAGATGTGATGAATCATGTCTTACAACTATTTATTCCTCTCTACAGACTGCAAAAGGAGCTTGGGGACACTGACTCAGATTAAAATCTCTGCATTATGAACCTCAAAAGTTAGGTGACTTGAATCCTAGTGTTGAGCTTCAACTACTAATAAACAAACAGAAAAGATGTGAAAAAATCAGAGAACCGGGAATGTGTGTGGATGACTCAGTGTTATTCACCATACTCAAGATTTGGGGCGGGGGGGGAAGAGAGTGAGAACTTCCACAAGAATCTTGCCAAAGGCTCATAGATAGCTGTAAAAAAGAAAATTCATGTTGGAAAAAGACAAGAAGTCTTTCAAGGACTGTTTAAATTCTTCCCTTATTGTGAATGCCTCTGAAATAACTGTGACTTCTCAACAGAAAATTTGAGATACTGTTGCACACTGTAATTGACAAACATATCCTGAGAGTCAAAGATGCTAAAGATAATTGTAGTGGCTGGTTTCAGTGAAATTGTGTATGTATATGCATGCAACTGAGACTGAGCTTAAGCAAACTGCAAGACATCATAATTTTTACAGTAATGACACTATAGCTATGTATCCCAGGTGAGAACTGGCAGCTTTGCTGCTACTTTATAAATCACACACCTCTCACAGCTACTAATCTGCTGCAAAGATCTTTCAGGCTAGCAAAGTGACAGGAAAAAGAAGTGCAGAAGAATAAAATGCTAAGAATAGAACCGGTCTCTTGATTGCTGCTTCACAAGCTTCCCTGTACACTAGATCCCACCTTCTTTCTCTTTTCACCTCTATACAAAGAGGTATTTCTTATTATTTTTAGGATATAAAAAAGGCTTTGTTTTTTTTTTTTTTGAGAAGGATTCATCTTTAGGAAACTTTAGACCTCTCCCCTCACCCCATCCTGTTTTGTTGCTTTGTTGTTCTTCTCATCTCACCTCCCTTGCTGGTCCTCCAGAAGTTTTAACATGAACACTCTAATGTGGTGTTCCTAGCCAGTGATGGGGCTTTAAAGCAATAATCTTTTATAGTACTTCACTGCTAATGCTGACCTGGAATTTCAGGCAATGTCAGCCAGAGCCGCTGAGCAAGGAGCCACAGGGTTCCTCTCCTCCATCTCAATATTCAGTGCTCCTGGTATTTTCATTCTTCTTGAAGGCAAACTGACTTTTGGACATCTGTATAATTCTTGCCTTTAGGAATATGCATCCTGTGTATTCAGTATTGGCTCATGCTGATAAGTATCTTCATTAGACATTTTGTGAAAATTCTTCCTTTTCTTAGAAAAAAATAACCCTGGAAAGGCAATGTACAACTGGAAAAAATATACTCATTCAGGAACTATTTAGGAAAGAAAGAGACCCTTTTAACCACACATAACCCCCTTTTTTCAAGAGAAACAAAGCAAACTATCTTTTCTAAAGGTACATCTTGAGGGAGGTACCAGGTGAACAAAAAGAGGATATTTAAGTCTTTCTCCTACTCAAAAATCCAACTTGTGCATGACTAGTCCTTTTCCACTGCCCTTTACACCAGCTTTAGGGAAAGAACTACCTGTACAGGTAAATCTCTGTGTTCCCTTTCAGTCTCTGGACATTATGGAGATACTTCATTAGCTAAACTAATTTTTAAAAGATGTTGGTGAGATAGTTCTCCAGATCTGAATTTCTCACCTTCAGAAGTGACATGAGGCATGGATCAACATGTCAGTCATACTACAGTGAAGGCAGCCAAGCCTGCTGAATTGGTGAAAAGAGATGCATAGCACAGTTAAACACATAAGAAGTGCATGAATCTATTTCTGTGCACACTTGCTCTCTCTTTAGCAGGGAGGAGATCTGCATCAGAATCCTCTGTCTTTCAAAAGGCAAAAGCCACAGCACTGTTTTCTCCTTTGGTGGACACCCTTCAGGAAAAAGCCCTTAAGAGAGGTGAGGGAGAAAACAGATTCTCATTAGTCTGCTTACTCCCGAGTAAAACTCAATACAGTTAAAATGGATTTTTCCCCATTCTCTAACCTAAGAAAAATAAACACAGAAAACCAAACCTCTTTTATATTTTGCATCCTCTGCAGGGAATTAATAATGTATGAAATTATTCTTCCTACGCTTTCTGATGTATTATTGGCATATACTTAATGAAAAAGCTAGAAATTCTCCTCACCATAGACTGCTATTTCTAATTCAGTGAAAACTGTGATCCTGACACTACGAAGAAGGAAATTAGACATCTGCACCTGGCAGGATGCTGGATCTGAGAACATAAAGGTTTTGGATTTTTACATATTGATAAAGTAGCATTTTTGGGGAAGATACCCCCCCACACACATATTGTGAAAAAAATCAGATAATAACTTTTATTTATTTGAGCATGAGATTCTAGCAGACAACCTTTAACAGAAGGTCTGGATCTGAATGGTACTGTTTGAATACATTTTGAATTGCTGCAGAGCTCCTGATTAATAGTGCTGCAAGATCAAAAGTCTGTGATGCAAAATTTTAGTGTTGCAAGTCATAACATATAAAACCCACACTGCCTGCTTTTAGCAGATTCTCACCCACCAAAGTGCCTCCATAAGCCTGTGTTTATAGCTCAGCTCTGCATCTGTAAAAGGCTGAATTTGGCCTCCAATGCCACGGGAGACATTGTACAACCCACCCTGGTGCCAGGTAGGGTGGTGGGTCTCCATCCTGCCCTCCCTCTCCTACCCAGGAAAGGGCAGTGCAGATGAGCTGATGCCCACCTGGGAAAACATGTCAGCTCTGCCTGGGAAAAATGGGGAGTGGGTCTGCTGTGAGACTTGGAGCAACCACCCAGCCCTGGTGTCACTTGTGCCTCCCCTGGTTACTTCATAGGAGTGACACAACTGTTATTTTGGGGGGCCAAAGTAAATTTGGTTAGCCATGCATAAAGCTCTGGAACAGCACATTTCTAATAGGTAGGTAGAGTGCTAATTTAATGGTAAATTATATATTTGGGTTAGCAGCTTGGCTGCTTTGTTGTTTGGTTCTTTCAGACAACTTGGATGGCAGCCATCAGCTCTCTGTGATTTATCTCTATTTAATTTTTCCACTTTTTCAGACCTTTGGCTGTTGGTAATTCAATTTCTGGCAACTGTAGGCCTTCACTCCCTATTATCAGTTACACCCCAAGGCAGACATACTGCCATCTGCACTGCAATGGTGGTGGTAGCTAGTGGATGCAGAGAGGGAAGTGTTCAGATGCCACTTGGGCTCTGAAACAGCTTTAATATACAAATGACTGTTTGGATTAGAAATATTATCTAAATCCAAATACGAGCCCCTCAAAAACATTAGGGTACTCTCCCAAGGGATCACTCCACTCTGTAATCCACTTTTGCATTTTGCTTGTCCCGATAGCTTTCATGGATGAGGAAAACTAAGTATTTTCCTTTGCTCAGCCTCCAAAATCATCAAGGGAAGAACTAATCCCCATCCAGTCATCCTTCATACACACTCACTTCCCACATCTTCCCTGACCCTCTTCTCCCAGTCTCCATGCTCTCCAGAAAAAAAATCTTCTTTTGGGAGATTTGTGCTTACAGCAAATCATCAGCTGCTGCTTTCTTGAGAAATATGTCTTGTTCCCAGCTACTGGCAGCACCTCTCCACAGGTGACAGGCATGGAGTAGTGCCACAAGGTGCTGCTGCACTTAAGCAGGTAGACATCATCCCCTGTCCAGCAAGCCTGAAAATGATACTAGTCTTGGCCTGAATTAAAGTGGCGTGATTATAATATAGGCATAAATTACCTCAAAATCTTTCTAAGAAGCTCAAAAATACATCACCTACTGTGAGGTGGGAAGACAATTCAGGAATGCCCAGATCAGCACCAGTATAGCCCATCTTTCTGACCTCCTACATGACACAGGGCCTGACCCCACACTCACTCAGTCCTGAGTCAAACCTGTAATTTCTCGATGAGCTGTGGCGCAGCTTAATGAGCTGCTAGCAAGAAACAAGGATGTTGCTACTTCTCCATGAGGTGGTTATCCTGAGGTGTAGAAAGCCTATGTGACCATGGTTACATCTTCCTGTCCTCTGATGAGAAAAGGGGACTACAGTGCTGACTACTATCCTGCATGATAACCAAAGGGGTGGAGAGTTGCTCATGACACCACTGGAGAATTCCTTTGTTTCTTTTTATGTCTCCTTGGATAAATATTTAAATATACAAACTGCAGGTTTATTGGCATCTCCTAAGCAGAGATTCATCTGATATTATGCAGGCAGCGTTTCAGCTGTCTCTACCCAAAGGCTTAAGTATCTGTCTGATAATGTATCTTTAAACTTTCTGGACTTCACAGTCAGAATGTGAAAGTTTCATTTGCTCCTTTTTGATAGGCACAGCTATTTACAATACACATGCAAACAGCTTGTGTGGGGACAGCCCACCATACTCAGCCTTCATTTCTGTTTTAGGGATACCTTCCAAAAGAGAATAAGTGAACTGGAAAGATGTCAGGCTCTCTAACACCCACCCTCTGATAAACTGTTCTCAAAGTCATGACAAAAAAGGTAAATTGATCCCAAGTATTTCCTATTTAAAAAAACCTCCATTCTTGTTCTCTAAAGACATCTTTGCTGTTGGCTCAGCAAAGTTAATGAAAAAGAAAGGGAAGCCTGAGCCAGAGAGAACAGAGAACAATTTAAAGACACTTGGGAAACATGGAATTAAATTCTGCTGGAGGGCAATATTCACTTTCCACATAATTTTGTTTTTGTGGAATAAAAGACTTGTTACAGCTTGGCAATGCTTTTTAAGAGATCTACATTTCTAACAGAAAACAAACCCTTTAAGATGCTTGACTTGCATTGTTCCAAATTATCACATTCTTTAGCTCTAGTCAAGATGGTTTTGATATTTTAATATCTGTTTTATTAACATAAGCAGAAGTTGCATTGTGTCTGCATAAGATGGGACTCAAAACAATGATTTTATACTATTTTAATGTAGGACTGCATTCAAATATGTAGCAAAAAAACAGTGAAAGCAACTTATACCTCAGCCAAGATTTTCAAAAAATGAGGAAATCAAGAAGAAAAAGGTTTTAAAAAGGTACTTCACTCAATATCACTCTACTTACAGAAGCAGCCAGTAAAGCACCAATATTGTCCAAACTTATCACTTTCATATTTTAAGAAGACTTTCAAACACTCAGAAAGTGAAGCACAGACTGCAGAGCCTTAAATGATACGGCTCTAGAGAAGCCACTAGTCATGAAAAACCTAAGCATTCAGGTGGACCAGCAAAGATTAATGTGCAATATGGTTTATATACTTGAAACCTCACAAGATTAGAAGAACCATAGAAAAAGGTGAGATTGTTTTGTACAAACAGTGAGAATCCTGCAGGCTCTTGCTGCAGTTGCAGTTTAGTGGGATCCCTTTGAAGCCGAAGGATAAGCCATCCTGTGCAAGAACATCAAAGTAGTCAAATAATGACACACTGGTGTGGCAAATGCTATGGCTTTCCCTTATCTGTTCACAGCTCTGCATTTCTGCAGGGCAATGAGGAGAGCATACCAATGTGCACAGGGATGGCCTGGCAGATATGGATACTCGTCCGTGATGATAACAAATGGTACAATTATCAAATTCACAACAAAGCATGGAACTGAAAAATTACTAAATCAGCGTTCATATCACATTACCCAACCTACCTGAAAAGAATGCAGTGGCAAAAATTGTTATGAATTTTGAAAAAGTGTTAAAAAAATCATCAGACCATGCAAAAGACATCTCCTTAACCTATGAGCCGTTTCCTGGCCACTTATCACATTTATTCCAGCAGTCTGTGTTCTCGATCCGTTAAAATGTAGCATTAGCTGGGGAAGGTATTCAGTGCTATCTGAACGTTTGAGAGCTCCTTGAATCCAAGATTTCAAACAGCTTTGTAAGCAAAAGTGACAGTGTTTATCACGGAGGGTAAAATACAGGAAAATAATCATATACACCTGTAGTTAATTATTTCACTATTGAAATACAAAAATGGATCTATGAAAAATAATTATTAAGAACTTTAAAGAGTGAAAATACAATGTCAATTTTCTAAATTAATTTAACAGTTGAATTACTTTAATTAGTGATAAATTGTTTATTGCAACTTTCTTTAATCACCTTCTGTTTACGCATGGGAGCCCTAATCTTGGTTGAGTTATAGAAATCACTGTAATAATAAACAATGCAAGATACTATCTAATGTTATGGATTTATGTTTGTTTGTGGAAGAGACAGCAAAAGGATTTGAAGACTTATTTTTCTTTTATTAAGTTATGTGCAAACCACCTATTTGAATTTAAAGTTAGGGAGCATGGAGTGAGCAGACCTTTTCAAATCATGGCCATATGAACATGTCCTATGTTATATCCCATGAAAAACACATCAACCTCTACTTGAACTGCATCTTTTCTTGCAGCGTTGTGAGAAGTCTAAGTCATTTCACTTATCCAGATGATGGGAAAAAAACTTCTAACCTTCTAACCTTCATGGCTAGTTTACACCTCATTGATTTTGTAAATTGCCTTTTACTATGAATGTGCTTCTACTGGTTTCATTATTTGTCCTAGTGACATATCCATGAGCAGCAAGAGCATCTTCTCTCACATTTAATTATATTTGGACAAAACCAGCCAAGTTCACTTAGCCCTTTAGCGCTAAAACAGAATGTTTACCTCAGAAAGCCTTCTCCATTTCAGTTTGAGTTCATTTTACTGAACTTGAAGAGCAGGACAGTACTTTGTATTTTAGATGAAATGGAATGTAAGTTGAATATTTCCTAATTTCCTTTGGGTATACACCACCAAATACATCTTAGGATCATTTTTCTTCTCCACAGGTATATGAAAGCCCAAACCACTACAGACATGGCTTCTCTTTGTAATCTTTAGTCATCCTAGTAACACTGAACACACAGACATCCTCCTTTTCCTCAGCTATTTTTAACAGATGAGCTTTGAGTGTACAGCTAAAATCTTATTTTATGTTACAGCTCAGGGAAGACTTTTGATACCAGACAGACAAAAAGTCATCTCAATATTAATATTTTGCAGCTTATTAGCACAGCGTACTTCTGCTGAATTTCATTGCACCACACAGAGCTTCATTTGAGATGATTAAAATTTAATATCAAGACGTTGAACTAAGCTATGCTGGAAAATCTGCCATTAAAATTCGTTTAAGTTTCATCACACCAATCCATGGAAAAATCAACTATGACAGGCTCAGGAAAGTTCACATTTAAATAATGCTCTTTATACCCATACACAGCAGATATAAAAAGTCAGCACCAAATATCACAGCAACTTTTTAACACACTACCTCTTCTTTGCTCACTCTTTGGGGGTTATGTGAAGCAAAATGGGAGAGCAGAAGAAGGGACAGTGCTTCAGGGTAAAGGTTTCTGATCTCACTGAATGGAAAAACAGCAGATAAAGCATGTCAGGAATGCAAATGAAAATAAAGACTGTTTCCACAATGTATAATAAGCTATAGTAATGTGAATAATAAAACAGCAACAGTTACTTTGGCTTGAATTTTTGTTGGAAGGAGATAAATTAAACAGCAAAGTTTTGAACAACTTTTTTCTCAAACATGTCTGCATGAGAAACTGTTTCAAAAGATAAGCATGAAGACGGTTGGACTTTGTTTTTTTGGTGTTGGTGGTTTTTTTTTTTTTTGGTTTTTTGTTGTTTTTTTGGGGTTTTTTTTGCCTGGACTCATGGGAAAAGAGGTTTCTTTCTTTGGTGATGTTTTTTGGTTTTGTTGTTATTGTTGTTTTGGGTTTTGGTTGAGTGTTTTGGGGAGGAAGATGTTTGTTTGTGGGTTTTTCTTCTATTTTCTTAATGGCAATAATTTGTTTTAAAACTTGTTTTCAGTTTTATCAGCAGTACTTAGCTCTTGGAAGGCCGCATCTCTCTTTTTGAATTACATTCTCATACATCAATTAGAGGAATCAAAGTGCTCCAGACACACTCCCAGTAACAACCAGCAGACCTGCAGCTACTTTGGCCTGGCTGAGTTCCTGGCAAGCAAACTCCAGTTCAGGATCTACATAGCCATAAGGATAAACTTTAGTTTCCTGACTGCAAACTCCTTTAATATTTTTGATTGTTCTCTCACTCCTGTTTGATAAGCCATATTAACACAAACTGTATTGATTTTTTACATATTTTTATACTCCCTTTGTCATTATTGTACATTGTACTACCAATATGTATGTCCTACCACAATTTCCATTAATACATCGTGTCTCTTTTATGACTTTTTTTTCTAGTAATACCCGTCTTTACCATGTTATTAGTTATAACGGGAGAGGGAATCAGTGATTCAAAGCTTCTTTTCATTATTCCTTCATATTTTGCCTTCATATACCTGCCACAGAAAGAATTGTTTTTTCCCACTGTACAGATAGCTCTTGCACTTGTGCTCTGTGCAAGCTGTGGTGGGGAATTGAAATCCATCTGCTCATGAGTGATCACTACATCCAAAATAACAACTCTCTATCTTGTCTCCTGCTTCCTGCAGCCACCTGTGGGGTCAGACGTCCCTCTTTTGGCCCAAGCCTCTGTGCTGTTATTTACACATACACCTTGCTGTGCACTCCTCCAGCACGGGTCAGACCTGGGTGATCCCAGAGTAACCAGTGGAACACTGAAGAAGTCATCTCCATTCCATCAGATCTGTGACTGGGGTCAGGATAGACAAGCTTGCTCTAACCCTACCCCTCAAAGCCTGTGAATCCAACCCTGACATCTCACAGGATTCACTAGTGCTGTCATTTATGAACATGTTCTTACTCTGGCCTTATGCTTATGGATTAGAAAAAGCATGGCATGTTTAAGCACATGAACGGCAAGTAGGTTGCCTGGGATCTTTGTTTTCTATTTTTCCCTTAATGAAATTCCATTATGTTGGAAAGAATTTTAATGAAATGCATGCAGGAAACAAGCAGAAATTGTTTTAAAATTAGATCTAATTATACATTAACTGTGTTTTGTATGCTATGACCTGATACAGTAATTAACATGTTTATCATTAGAAATTTAATGACAAGAACAACCAAAAAATGCTTTTGGTCCCTCTAACAGTTGGATAAAAGCATAATTTAATTGGCTTATTAATGGGTAGAAAGTCAGAAGGATACAGGAATGTGACTATCTGCCTAGAGGATTAGAATAAACAAGTATGATGAGAAAACAAGAATGTTTATATTTTCACTTTCTCAGATGATAATTTTTAACAGTTATACAGAACATCAGTACTAAGAAAGTAAATCACTTCCCCAGTATTACATTTGTCAGAGGTATCTCGAAGAGTGGTAGCTGGAGATGTTTTGTGATGTTCCTGTTTGCTGCAAAAGTCTGTGTCCAGATATAATAATCATCCATGAGAGACTGCATTGTTTGTGCATTCTACTTCTACCATGATACTGTAAAATGAAACTGATTTACTTGCTTATCTATTTCAGCTTTTGTTCTTTTGCTAAGAATCCATTGACCCATGTAACTATTTTCTTATTCACCTCATAACAGTTTTCTTAGAGAGTTGGTGAGCACATTAATTTATATTTCAGAACTAGAAACCCCTCTCTCAGAAAAGAAAACAATTTTGATCTAAGACTAGACAAGATGAAAAATTCATCTCTTCTTGAAATTTTTTTTTCATTTATTTTGTTTTATCAGCCATGTTATTAAACCAAATTTCTCTTTTGACCTTCTCTGCCTTTAACTGAGGGACATACATCCAATGATACCCTCCCTGTTCAAATTCTCAATCTAATTCTAGTCTTCACAGGGGACCACATATTATACAACCACTGCTATAACCATCCCAAATGTTGTATTACAACTAACTGTTTTTCACCTCTCCCTAACATGTTCCTTGTTGCTTTTGTTGTGCCTTTTATTTTTCCCACTGCTGCAAACAGCCCTTTAGTTTTAGTACCTTCTGCATTTTTTCTCTTAAAATTTATGACAACGGACTGTGCTATTCCAAGGAAAATCTACACGGTCAGGCAGAAACTCAACACAGATTTTTTGCCTCGGGTGTAAACTGGCAGGATGCAAGCTGGCTCTGGTCTGGAATTTGATGTAGAGTTGTGCATAAGCAAATACACTTGGCCAATACTTGGAAAACACCTAATTTTCCCTTTAAAGCACTTTCTCCAGTTCTTCAGTCATTTCCTTGATCCACCCTTATACTTTCCCTAGTTTTTCCAATTCCTTATGTGTGTGTATGCATAGATGTATATATGTACACATATAAATATTTTGTTGCAGAAAATCTAATTTTTGGAATATTATTTCAGGGACTTAAAGTGCTTGCCCTTCCTTTGATTTTGCACAGCACTTCACAGAGTAAACATTCTTGACGTCCTTTATCTTAGGGTCTTATTTTTTGGATCCACTGTTGGTTTAGGCTTGGTTTTTGTTGTTGTTGTTGTTGTTGTTTTGGGGTTTTTTTGTTTTTTTTTTTTTGTTTGTTTTTTTTGGTTTTTTTTCCCTAGAATAAAAGAGATTCATGCATACAATTATCAGGAACACACAGAAAATGAGTTAAGGCAAATTCTTGATTTGCCTACTTTTGTGTGGCCTATAGGTTATCCCAATTTATAAGGTTTACAGTGAAATTACTTTAGTGCAAAGCAAGCAATTTAACAGGTATGTATTTGAGGGCTGGGATTTCATTCTTTCTTTTCAAGGCCAAACTGTAATTCTGCCAATTTGGGCCACCTCACTCTGCCCCCAGAAACCAACCACATCCAATGAAACATCAGCAGAGAATATTTTCTAGCCAGCACTTTGCATCAACACTGTTCATGCAGCTGAGAAGCAGCTGGCCAGATTTTAATTGAGCTTTTCCAAGTAATGGACCTCAGCATGGGATCATGCACAAAGAAGATATGAAGCAACTGAAAAGGAGAGGAGGTGACAGACATTCAAATGGTAAATAAAGCAGCAGTAGCTGCTGTGGGCAGGTGTCTCAGAGATCTGCAGCAAGTTTCAGTCTGGAATGCCTGGATGATGCCCCCTTCACACCTGGCCTCCTGAGGTTACAAAAAATCCTTCTGAAATGTTTTCTCCCCGTGGTGGTTCCCACACCTGTACCAAGGATGCTGACTGCACGCTGGGGCTGGAGCAGCCACGGCTCTGCTCTTCCCTGTGTTGCCACTGGGCTGTACCCCATGGTGCCCATGGGGCAAGCACCCTCCTTCTGCTGCAAAGAACCCCTGGCTCCTTGTGTCAGCAGCTACCAAACCTACAGTCTCCTTCACCCTTGAGACACCCAGACCGTGGGAGACGGATGAAGGCTGTAGTGCAATTCGAGCCCAACACATTTTGGAAACACAGTGCTGTGATGGAACAGTGCAAGAAACTCATCTTCTAGGAAAACAAATTCTCATTAGATGAAAAATTCATGGAAACAGCTACAAAGAATATGTCAGAGCTGTACTGCAGAACTTCAGTATCATTTGCCTCATACTCATTACTGAAATTAATTCACAAGACTTGCCATGATATGCTAACAGGATACAGCTGTAATACTTTAAGCTGTTGTTAAGAATTCAAAACATGACAATCAGAACAATTCTCTTTATATACAATTAGAACATTTATTTGCTTGTTCGTCACAAAATTAGGCGGTAGAAGCAACCAGGAGCTGGGAAAGCAGCCAAGCAATAAAATTGATTGATTGCCCAAAAACATAAAAATCATATCCACAGCTTTCAAACATTCTCTCAAAAGCAGAAAATCAGCTCCTCAACATTACCAAACACCCAGCTTAGACAAACCTGCTGTTATACAAAGACAAAGTTTGTCTGGGAGGTGTAGCTTACACAGTTACTGGTGCTCAAAATAGTGTACACCTCCATAAGTATATCTCTGTTTAAACTAATCACCAGAAATTATTCAGAAATGTCATTTTTCTTTATTCTTCAACTACATCAGACATACAGTTGTTTGTTGAGGGAAAACACACCAGTCATATCACCTACGTTTTTTTCCGAAAAGATGCATTCATTTTACTTTTCAACTGCTTCTTTCATAAGGCTACAGACCACTTCCCCACAGCACACCAGTTTTCTTTGGTTCAAACGTGACAATCAAAGTGGATCAATCCTTACAACCAAAGGATCCAGATTTCAAATTATATCCATTTCTCCTGGACTGCCACATCACTCACTCAAAGTCGTCATTGTCCAAACCAAGTATTAAACAAGCATTTATAGTACAAATGGGGTATAAATTGCAGAAATGGAAGCAAGTTTGGCATATTCACAGGCAGATTTTTCAGTGAAAGGCTGGTATATGCAACTAGTTGTTATCAGAAGAATAAGAACTATTCAAAATTAGGCTAAGCTAAAAGTATTTTAATTAAGCAAATTAACTGCTTTTTCATTGAAGGAAATCCCAATAAGAAATCTGAATTCAGCCTCAGAGAAGGTGTTGAATACAACTCTCTGTGTTCTAGTCAAAGTATCTCAAAAATTGTTTCGGATCCTCACTGACTGAACCAAGGCCACAGTTGTGCATTCAAAGTTCACACTGGTTTTTGTTACTACGTGTGACAGCTTCAGTCAATATGAAGGATCAGAATTCATGGCACAGAGCATTCAGAAGGATTCAGTGTCTTGCCCTAGCAGAAGCTATTGAAAATCCAAGCCTTTTCAGACTCTGATGAAGAAAAAAAATACTGCTGACAGGTCCAAAAACTTGTTGAAATACTTTTCACAGGAGAATTGCTTATGAGACAAAAATCTAGCAAATATATGGCAATAAATATCTTCAAGGACTTTTGTAAGTAGTAACTAAGAAAAATTAATTTCACTAAAACTTCTACTTGACTCTTAAGTGGTTGGTTAAACAAAACAGCCAAACAAACCTACCTGCATGCTTAAACTAGAGCTTCTGAAACAGATTTGATCCACATTAATTACTAAAAATAATAAAGCATCATGAGTTTTACCTACATGTATTGAATGGACATTACTCAGCAATCTCTGAACTGTAAGAGTTGCAATAGTCCTTTTGGTTTTTAAATTGTGGTTCAGTTTTCCATATCATTTTAATTACTCCAGCTGCACTGTTGCCAGCAAAATCCTAGACTCTAAGCTCTTGGCTATGACAGCACATCTAAGTAATCACCATGGAATACTAGGCTAAACTCAAACAGGTTTCTTTTTATGAGCTATATACATGAGCAAAAGCTCGAGCATGTTTAAACAAAGCAAATCAATTCAAGTCAAGCCTCCCTACTTAATAGATTCACACAGCTTATTAAGAAGGGCAAACATGCCTTAATGAAGAACACCCATCTTCTAAATGAGAGAAGTAAGGCCTTGGTTGTGCTATCCAGGCAGGGCAGGGCATAGCCCCAGTTTCAGGACGTCTCAGCGCTCAGAGAAGCAAATCCATTATGAAATGAGTTTACTGTGGACTCTTCACTCCTCTGCCCATTGCTTGTTGTCCTACTTTGCCACCTAGCAGAGCTGTCTTTATTAGCTGATGACTCTTCACTGGCTTCATCACCCTTTGCAGGATAGCAGGACTTATGCCTAAAGTGACTTCTTATTCAGCTGGGCTTTCCAAATGACAGGACAGCTTCTTCCTCTTTGTCTTCTAGAAAATCCCCAAGCACTTTAGAAACTTGTAAGGTGTAAACAAATACTGACTCTAAAGAAATATTTAGAGTAATATTCTTAGTCAGTGGAAACTACCACCTTCATTTCCTATAATGAAAACTCTTCCTTTCACATATTTTATTCCAGCCCTAGTAAAACATGAAAAAATTGTCAAATTAAGTTGGTCAACAATTGTGTCATACTTGGACTGTGACACCTCAGATGCTACAAGCTTTTTCCACTGACTTGTCCATTATAGGAAACAATTGTAATGGCTCTAATTTGTCTGTGAGGCAACCATTGCCACACTAGGGCCTGTGAGTGATGAATGCCACACTACAAACATTCTTTTTAAGATATACTCAGACACACAGATTTGGAGGCAACAGTTCCAAACCAAGAAACTCTACTCTCCTTAGATTATACCATACTTGGGTAGGAAGGTAGTCAGAGTATTACAAATAACATCTTTGAGAAGACAAAGTTGGTCTGATCTTCTCTGTATTTTGCCCCAGTAGTTGTAAGTATGGACAACGTGAGCAATAGAAGTGTTAAAAAAAGGTACTATTTTAATTTGCAGCACTTAGCAACTCCTTAGCCATGGTGAATTTATCCAGATGAGTGACTAGAATGAACTGGAAGGTTCAAAAGCTCCAGAACAGGAATGGATTAGCTGAGAATCTCTCATCAGAGGCACTGGGTATAGGTCCATGGCTCATATACACAGACACACATCACATTCAGAAATTACCTGCTTAGTTCATCAAAATACATGCTAAGGAGTGCTTCATATTCCAAGGGATTTTGATCTCTATGAAAATGATTAAATTCAGAATTGGTAACTAGATTAATCATTTAATAAAAATTTTAAAAGGAAAATATATGAAAATGAAAACAATTACTATACAACACTGTGACTTCATGCAGAATTAATTCAGAATTTCAAATAGAAAATCCAGTTTGCTTAGAGGTTTTCCTGTTTATCATATTTTTAAAACTGTCTATTTGACATCATCATTTACTGTGCACAGTACATCTTGTAGTCATTCCTGTTATCTCTCTGGTTGCATCACCTCTCTGACCAAACAACCTGAAAATACATGGTTATTTATGAAGACAATTTATATGGATAAAATGCTAATATAAGTGGTATTGAATGGCATTAGAAAGCTCACCAACACTGCTGAACAGATTAAATTAGCATACTTCTACAACATTAAGATTCCATCACAGAATGCAGCTCAGAGTACCTGCCTTTCTCTATCTTTTATTCAAATTAATGCCTGGCTTCTCCTTGTTTTGTGGCTTTATACTAATGGAGAATTATGATGGAGCACCCAGTTGCTGCCCAGGTACTATTATACACAGAAGTCCCAAACCTCACCAGGCAGTCAAAATATACATCGAATAAATAATGTGGTATATGTCACATGAATGTCTGGTTCTGTCATTAATAGAAATATTTTAATATTTTTTTTTTTGTTTTCTTCTCCCCTCATCAGTCAGGAGATACTCTCATGAGCTGTAGATACTTGTAGTTTTTTGGTTAGAGCAGTATTTCCTCACTACATATCTATCTACTACATATAATGCATGCATAGGGCCTGAAAAGAGAACTTTTCACACACAGGGATATGAACCCTCCAGAGAGAAGTGTACATGGATAAGCTCAATGCCATCTTGACATGTTTCTCTTGGCTGGATTTTTTCCTATCTTGACTTACATTTCTTCTTCAGACAGGGCATTCTGTGTAATTCTATGTAATTGCCTTTATGATTCTGTGCAATAGTGGGACCATTAAAGAAATATAGGTTCACTGGCCAGAAGAATCCATCTGTCTCTAGATATTTCATACAAAAGTTCATCTTCCCTCCTGTGAAAACATGAAAGCTGAAATATCACAGTCTGTCCTAGGTGTTTCCAAGGTGAGATCTCCTCTACAATTCTATCTGTAGTGGGTTCTTTCAGAAGAATTATTTCAATATACTAGAGTTAATGTATGATATCTGAATTGCTAATCCTGCATACCTGGCATACTGAAATTTCTTTCATGACATAAAATTCAAGCTCTCACTAACAATTTATGGTGTTACAATGATGCTTTATGGTGGGAAAAAAACCCCAAACAAACCAAACAAAATCCCTAACTGAAAAGCTCTGCATTATAAATTTTTATTCTTTTATAAATTTTCACTGACATCAGGTGATCTACCCTCTTTGTACTGAGTATCCATTAAAAAGCTGAGGAGATAAGTAGCCTGCTTTATCAGAAGTATTTACAAAGCAAATCTCAAACCATTTCAGCAGTCCTGCAGTGATGCATGTGGAGCTTGATATTCTTTGAGCTGAAGTCAAAGATACATTCACATCAGTGGGAGGCTTTAGAGAAACAAAATGAAAAAAGGAAGGATAATGACCAAGACCGTTGAAGTCCCAGGGGAAGTTGTGTATATTGACCCAGACTAAGGCTAGGTAACATAGCGTGATGTAAGAAATTAGGGCTTAAAGGCAGAGGAGATCAAGCAGGCAGATGGAAGAACAGATAACTGAAGGGAATTATCAGAAGAATTTACATTGCAAAAGCTGAAAATAGAGGCGAATGTGACCCATAACTTGGGAAAAAAACATGATGGTGATGGTCAGCAATTTAGCTTAAAGCAAGATAAAGCATAAGACTTGGAGATGAAATGATTGGTACCTTAAGCAGGGGAAAAAAACAAAAGGAAAAAAAAAACCACCAAGAGAAGTTTCTGTATTACCCTATTTCTAAGCAGAATACTTCTTACTCCCTTAGCTGTTGCATGAAACTTCTAGAATACTTGTAAGTTTTTAATATATAACTGAATGTAGCCAAATCAGAAACAATCTGATACAAAAATTAAAAAAAAATAAAGACAGAAAAAAGAGATTATTTGAAAGAGCTTCTGCAATAAAGCCTCCTGCTGAAAGACATGAAACAGAACATAGAAAAACATTTAGCAGATAATGTTTCTGCAGGTTTACAATAGCCTGTTTCAGAGCAATGAGGATACTTTGCCACTCTATCATGTCAGTCAGTCTGTGAGACTGAGAATGAGCAATCTGACCAACTGGAAGCACAACAAAGGACCAGCAGGAACTTTACTGACAACAACAGAAGATTAAAGGGAATGAACAATTGCATTGAGTATCTGCTTCAGAATTACAACCGGAGAAGGAATACTGCTGGGGAAAAAGAGACCAGAGAAAAACAGAAAGATTCCACTCTGGACTAGCAAGGACAGAAATCAAGAATGCACTCAGACTAATCTCCTACTAGGGGGGACCAGGACAGATATACTGTGCATAGTTTCATCAAAAGGAAGCTTCAACACTGATCAATACAGAGCATTTCCTTTAGGGAGGGAGAATAAAAATATCTTTGAGCTAGGGGGAAAAGCATTAATAATTTCAGTGAAAATGACAACATTGACACCCAGCTTACAAAGTCCTTTGGAGAGCTGTAAATATGAGAAGTCTCTAGGAAGATGAAAGTTGTGACTAGGAAGCAGCAAGATGAACTAGAGTTATGCAGAAGTAGCTATGGGAAGCCTTATAGGTGTAGGCTGTACGACACCCCACTCAAAAGCAAGGCAAAAGACATAAATCAGTGACTATAAAGAAGAAACATACACACTATCTTTAGATTTAAAATAAATGACAGTGGAATCGCCTTCCTTGGTGCTGCAAATTCTGTTGGCTTGTAGCTAATTTTGCATGGCACTTCTGCATCTTCCCAGAGCTCTGAGGGTTCTGCATTGTGTCTGCAACCAAAATCAATGGTTTCTGAAAGGTGCAATGGGAAGGGTTCTCGTGTATCTACAACAACCACCTTCATTTTAGCTGCAGGTAATGTTTAGCGAAAACAAATGTGAGATAAACTAGAGCACAGAAGTGATTAAATAATTTAGAAGATGTGTATTTGCCCCTCTTGGTGAAATTTTCTGGATTTTGCCTAAAATGGTGGCTTAGTCAATGTTCTTAGTCAATGGTGGCTTAGTTCTGTTTCTAGAACAAACTGTTTTGAACTGATTAATATCCTTGACAGTACTGGAGAGGGAAATTATAAGAAATTTTATTTTAAATATTGCTTTGAAGTTTTAAGCATATGTTTCAATAATCTGAGATGAAATAATTCAGCTCTCTAGCTATTATTGATTCAGAGTAAGGATACTAAATTTTAATCAGAATTGTACTTCTCTTTCAAACTACATCACTTTTACAAAACATACACTGTAGTTTAAAGGAAAACTATACATTAATGTTAGGCAGATTACAACATATTACAAAAAGGATTTAGTTAAAAGTAACGTACAGCAAAATTACTAAAGAAAATTCACCAGCACAGATGATCTTAAAAATATATAATGAGGTAGCTCTTCTTTGTAGATAATACAGCATATTGTGTATTTATACTTCTACTGAAAATTTACTCTTATTTCTGTTTCTCTCATCTGTTGAAATCTGAAGCTCTGTTCGGTCATTCACATTGAATCAATCTACTCACATTGACTTAATGAAGAGAGGTACCAATAGTACTATTCAACCAATCTGGACACTGGGTACGTAATTTTCAAGAGCAATCAGACTTCCTGAATTAATGTTTCTCCTTTCATCTTCATACAAGAGTGCTATTGTCACAAATACAGAGTATTGAAGGACATAGTCAACCCTAATCTAATAGAGTATTATGAATATTGGGTATTTGTTAATTGAACCATTTAGTTTTGTAAAAGGAAAAATGCACAGATAGGCCATCCTTTGGATCCACAGACCTTGTGGTGGACAATACATGCAAGATTTCTGCAATGCTGAATTTCCAGGCTCTGTGTATTACCAGAATAAAAGAAGGAAAAATAGAAGCTAGAGGCATTTGAAAACCATGACAGCTCAGAGAAATCATCTGCATACCATCTATATGACACAGCTAGAATAAGTCCAGGAGTGCTCACCCAGCTGCAGCCTAAGGGATCTGTCATGCAGCCAGCTGCTGCTGCTGCTATTTGACATCTGGGATCTGTAACTGGCATTGAAAAGAATAAAAAAAGGGAAAAAGAACTGAAGAGTTATGTGAGGTTAACAACAACACAAACAAAATTCTGTCTCTCTCCCAACACCAAAGGTATTTCTAAAGAAAGAAGTAAATTTTGTTGCAAAGGATGGAGCCTATTTGCACTGCATGCATACAGCAGACAAATGAAAGGTCGAAGAACAACTCCTGGAAAATGAGTGAAATGAGTGTAACACAACGAAACTCTTAGAGAAACACACCCATACTGCTAAAAGCAGCACCCTATACCCATATCTGACCAGCAGTTTTGTTACTTACAGCTCCACTTCAAAGATTACCATGGCTAATTCACGCCACGGGGTGAGAACTCCAGGTTAAGGCTGACTCAGTGGTCTCAACCATTATGCCAAGAGTATCCAATTCTCCACAGAGGAAACCTCAGCCTGATTTCCCCTGTCTGCTTAACAGTGCTTACTGGGCATAGAGAGACATTTCAATCAGTTAAGTGACTTCCCTGAGAATTAGCACAGCTGGGGAAGAAGAAGCCATCCTGCCAAAGAAATGCCCCTTGCACAAAATCCTGGATCCACACCAGGGACCAGGTACACAGCATCTATGGGATAATGCAGATGTGTGTGTTCCAGGTTTCAGTGTTTTGCAAATCTCTAAGAAAGACAATAAAACTGTCAATCAGTGCTTCCAGATTACTGCACAAGCTGCAGACAGCCTCCCTGTCTGTGGTCTGAGCACTTCATCAAAGGTTACTCTCTCTGTCTGAAGAGCTTCTCCTCATATGACCCCCTCTTCCTCCCATGACTGAGAGCACTTGATATACACATGATTCAGATATGCCTACATGAAATCCCAAGAGCTTTACTAAGTGTAATTTTACAGAAGCAAATTGCCTGCTTCTCTGAGCTGGATCAGCAATGTTTCCCCCTGTCAACCCACAATGCCAGTGAAGCTTTGAACTGCCGTAGTGACTCTCTGAGAGAGAGACCTCGCTGGCAAAGATCATGGGTGGAAAAAAAAGACTTCTGTGCCCCTGCACGTGTTTCTGTGGCAGTTTCTATATTTACATCTTTGGGGAACTAACTCTGGGCCAGATTTTGTCACTCCTGTTCACAGTGAAGAGTATCTCACTGCACAAATAGTCCTGAGGGACTATACTGAGGCAATCTGGATCATGTTGAAGAGATCTTTCCACTGTGAGGGGTTTATTTTTCTGTCTGGCTCAAAGATGGCTTCAGCTGAACTATTTGTAGCATTCATTGTGGTGGAAGTCTGCAACCTTTACCTGGGAAGGAACATATCTGCCAAGGATCCTCTGCTCATGGTAGGGGCAGATGACACTGCTTTGAGCTTGGAGCATCTGCATGAAATAGGGAATGAGAAAGGTAAGGCATATCTGCATTACACTGATGC
Organism: Trochalopteron elliotii; assembly: GCA_024734555.1. NCBI lineage: Eukaryota > Metazoa > Chordata > Aves > Passeriformes > Leiothrichidae > Trochalopteron > Trochalopteron elliotii. The sequence continues at coordinate 6,288,764 of JANPWX010000052.1, forward strand.
TATGCACAGGCACCTCACCAGCAAGTACAGACACAGCACTGTGCAAATCACTGCAGAACAGACAAAACATTCCAGACAATGAAGACTTGGCCTTTGCTCTTGGCATCAGATAATTTGCACCGTTGTGCTAGCCTGGAAATTACATTTTTGGAAGCTACAGAACTGACAGCTGCATCTAACATGTCTAGATGTTGATACTGAGTACATGTACCGGAAGTGTGCTTCTGTGTGAGGCTTGGATGCTGGAGCTGTGGCCATCACACCAGCAGTCTTTCACAGAGGTCAGAGCTTCTTCCTGGGGCAGTAAGGAAAATCCCACTGCATGAAGCAAACGCACAAACATACATAAGGTATGACTACGTGTATTCATAGACAACAGGTAGATTAATAGATCAACAACAAAAGTAACTCCTAATATTTTTGTATTTTCCTTTCAGCATACCTACATTTCTCTGAAATCTTACATAACAAAGTATCTCATTGATGAATAGCTACTATTTGGCACAACTAGAAGGCAGTTTGGATGCCCAGTGATTTCACTGTGTCTCTAGCTTAAACAAGACACAGGCAGAGGAACTGAAATAGGGAAAAGTATCAGTTGTACATGCTTGGCCTTAAGGCAGAACCATCAAATAAAACTTTGGAGCCTCAATGCAGATTTTAACTCACAGATCATGTACTCTGGCACATTTGCACCATTCAACATCATACGGAAAAGAAAAGTTTCACCACTGGCTCAATTCAGATGACCCATGAGGAGCTAGAACTGTTCACCAGAAATACAGAGAAAGATATAAAAATGTACTGTGTAATTCGAGGATATTCAGGAAGAAAAATCCCTGAACACAGTGATGTATTCTTGTTACAAAGATTTTTAACTGGCTAAGTTATTGAAAAATTCTGATGGGTCCTTATCTTACCTATTTACTCCATAAATGGCACAAATTATTTCATGCCATTTACTGTTTCATTCAGTGATCCAAGTTCCCCCCGGCCCCTAAATTAAAATCAAAACTAGAGAAAGAACAAACTCTTAGCGTTGCAAAGGTTAAGCCTTCCCTTCTGTGCCTGTGATCAATAATGATCGTGCTCTGGCTGTGTTAAGGTTGGGCTCAAATCCTGGTTGACACATCTTGAGTCTGTACAAGTTTCACTCAGGTTGAAGGATAAGGGACTGGTCGAGTATGGGTTTTACCCACACTTCTGAGGGCCAGCCTGGCAGAAACATGGCTAATATTAATTAGAGAGATGGCATGATCGAGTGTGTCTTGAAAAATCAGAAAGTTTTAATAAAGGAAAATAATACAAAAAACAAAAACAAAGCTGAGCACAGCACAGAGACAAATCTCCTACTTGCTACAACACCTCGAAAAGCATGGAGTTTCTTTGTTCTCTCTCTTTAGTACTTAACAGTACTTTAGTACTTAACTTAGGTGGGCTTTTTGGCCCTTGGCCCAATGAGATGAACAACAGACTTTGAGTTACGTTCTCAGAGTCCAATCCACACTTCTGTGCTGGCTCCGAGACAATTACAATGAAAAACCCACAGAACTTTCCAGCTAACTCCCTAAAATGTCTAAAAATAAACTGAGACTCTCCCTGTTTGGAAGCACCTGCTGGAGGTGTAGGAATTGCATCACCATAGGTAAGGACTAGCATGCAACACACAGAAACTGCAGAAAAGGAAAACTCTTTGGGTTCAGGGGTGCAAAAAAATCCACTAGGTTGGTTTTGGGTGAGGGCAGGGGGTGGCTGATAAACATAACCTTGGACCAGGTCTTTCCCTTGTGGGTCCTCAAACACTCCAGCCCAATGGTCTAAATGGATCAAGACACAAGATCAATGCCTTAAAAAGCATAAGGAGTGGGAGGTAAGCAGATTTCTTTTTGTTAAGGGTTACCCATGTCAAATGGCTTAACTGGACTGAGGCCAGCTACCCTAGCATATATCTCTTTTGAGTTCATCTGGAAGTGGTAGGTTTATTATTTGTTAAATTACTCTTCCTTATCTCATATTAAAATATATATATATATATATATAAATATATATAAATTTTCCTACAAAGAGACACAAATTGTTTTCTAGCAGATTGAAATACATATATATATATCTTCCTGGGCGCCTTTAATCTGTTCTTTGACTAATTCCAACACTGCTCCTCCCTGTAAAGAATTGAATTATGCATGGCAGCAGAGATTCAGAAAGAAAGGAGGCGATCAGTTAGCTAGAGTTGCCTAGATGTCAGGTGTTTAGCTCCATCTAGCCACTTAGGCTGCTGTCCTTAATAGACCTGTCTAAGGTGCAGAAAATCACCTTTCAGTCATGCCAGTATCTCTCCTGTTAGTAGTGAAGGTGTTTGGGTGAAGAGCTTGAAGGACTCAATCAGTTCTCAAATGGCTGAGGCTGGTGAGGAGTTCTGAGTTCAGCGCAGTACCACAAGAGCCTGAGTTCAAGCTCCCAAAATCATCCTCACCAGCAGCACCAAGTTGGTTTCTTTATTTCTTCATGGCCTGCCAAAGGGCACTCCAGTTCCCCAGGACCAGTTCAGGTGAGTTTTGTCCTACAGTCAACTGCAGCAAACATGTGCAAGCCATAGCGACATGGTGGAGCTGCTATTTACACAGTGGCTGCTGCTGAAACTGAGCACGAGGAGGGCTTGTCCAGCCCACCAGTTACTGCTCCTTCCTTCCCACAGCACTTCCCATCAGCTCCCAGGCACTGGTGGTTTAGACACGCTTACTGCTCAAGCTATCCCTCGGAGAAACTTCAGCAAGTGAGAAGACCACAAGTTACTCAACACAGTCCACAAAGGCTTTCTCAGTACTGAGTTTGAGCAATAGCATAGATGAGGTTAGACAGACTGACCATAACATGCCCAACATTAGCTATGCCAAAAGGATTTCTAAAGGGGATATCATGCTGAATAATGAAAGGCCTTGCTTCTTTCATGGAATAAAAAAATGCATGAAGTATGCCTGAGTTCCTTCCTCACAAAGGCATCTGTAGCTATGTGAATGAGGAAAGAGATACATGCTCACGGTCTCCTGACATCTTCAGAAAAAAAATACCTAAAACCCATATCTGAAAGAACATGTTCATACCAGATGAGATCCTTACACCAGATGAAACTCAGGTTTTGATTCAGCAGGGTGGATGAGATGCCTCATACAAACCTCTAGGATATATATCTCTCCCTAAACCTACATTGCTAGCTCTTGAAATCTCCAACTCACATAATGGTGAAATATGATTTTATCTCTTGATCACCTTGACCAGAAATTCAAGAATCTCAGTATTTCATACATTCACCATATTCTATCCCATCCCCTGTGGAATGTTTAAAAAAACACCCATGTCCCTAATGGTTTTGAACTTGATGACCACTTCCAATTCAAGTAATTTGGTGGGAGCATGTACTGTACCCTAGTTATCCAGAACTGAGTAGTTTTCCGTAGTTTTCCATAGTTTCCAGATTTCCTCCCTGGAAAAACAAAGGTGACAGCATTGATATGTACTGCTGTTTTGCCCTGATATGGGATGCATATGCCACCAGTCAGAAGCACTTTCTTGGTCACTAAGTTTACACATAGCTCTTCAGGAACAATTGGGACCAGATTATATTTCTCAGCCTCAGAAACCCATGGGGCTAGATCTCCCAAAATCATGACATGGATAGGCACTATATAACAGGCACTGTTAACTGAGCCTATTACAGTCTAAACATTCCTAAATAAGTCCAAGGCTCTTTGATCTTGGAGATGAAAGAACGATGTGATTCAAAAATATAAGTTAGGCACTTCAAAAAGCTAAAGTTAGGCCTGGCAACAGCAGGCAATTTTTTTTAATAGTGTAACTAACAAGTACCTCATACTGCATGTGATATATTCTTCCTATGTTGCGTCAGATGCAGTCTTGGGGCCTCTTTCTCTTCCCATAAGGATCTAAGAAAAGGTCTGCTGACCATCCTATCTTACATCTCACTAGATTCAACTTTTTCAGTATACTGCATGATTTTTTTTTCTTAAATAACCTTAAGACTTATTAGTTTGCTTATAGCATTCATTTATTATTAAACTATTTCACTGACACAACTGCCTTTTTTTTTCCTATGCTTTGCTGGTGCCCATGTTTTCCTTCTTGCACAGCAAAACCAGCTAAACCCCCACTTCTATTTTAACATCTCCCAGCTTTTGTCCAATCGATCACAACTGCACACTTTGAAAGGCTCTACTCATAAACTGCATTTGAGTTAAAAATGAAACCATTATTTAGGTAAGAACCTGTACTTTTCCTTCTGTTACTAGAGAATACATAAGGACATAGAAACTCTAAAGCATTCTAAGGCCTCTTGTTTCCCATTTCCTCCAGACCGCTGCCCATCGATCTTTCTGCAAGTCTGATGGAAACAAGGCAGGGAAGAATACTTTTTATGGGGTAATGTTTCTATGGGATCTGCATAAAAACACTGCACTTTTGTTCTGGAGCTCCACCACAAAGAATTCATCAAACATGGCAAAGATGATTAATATGCTGCAACATCTTAGGCAGGAAAGCTTATCCTATGGATGGATCAAGGAGTCCAGGTGTTTGGAAAGTTGTCCCCTGCCTCCTCCAAGGATTCCAAAATCACATACTGTTTCTGGAGCTTTGTCAAACCACCTTGTTTAAACACCTGGGCTCTCTCAGTTCTTTCTGTTAGATATTGCCATGGGGGAGTATTACATATTCCTCATGTATGCCTTGATATAACTCACAAAAATAAGTGATCAATGACAATGTGAGAGCCAGGCATTCTCAATTAAGATCATATCAGCTCATAAAATAGATTTTTTTTCTTTTATGCCTGCCAATTCTTAATTAAAACAGGTAAAGTAAACACCTAAGTGCTAAAATTGGATTTGGAAAGGCTGAAATCCCAAAGACAAGCTGTTATTGACATGTTAGAGAAGAAACAAAATATTACTTCCTTTATGAGTTTTCACTTTTGGCTTACATAAGAAAAGATTAATATCTAGCCAAAATGTGTCTCAATTTATAACTCTCCCTATACTCACATAGTGAAATTAAGCTTTTAGATCTTCACTGTAATGATGAATAGCACATTAAAAAAAGAAAGTCCAAAAAACAAAGCATAATCATGAATTCAGAGGCTGAGCTGACTGTAACTAAAAAGTCCAACATTTGCTCATCTTTAAGAACCATTCCTGTACCTCATCTACATTGTTCTGCTTTCTCAGACTTGCACAAAATGAGCCAGGATACTGAAATGACCATTTAGTCAGCAATTTATATCACTCTTGAAACTGTATATGGAGATTCAATACGAACTGCTGTTTATTTATTGTGTTAAAAAAATGTGAAGGATCTGTGTGTATCCAGTTAATATGTCCAATACAGCCAGCAGCTCTTCAGTTGCAGTTGACTTCATAGTCATCCCTCAGCTATTGCTAACTCTTCCACCATTATTACTGCATCCCTAGGCTTGGACCTGTTTCTTGAAACTCTCCCTTGTGAGATAAAAATCCTCTATGCCATAAAAGAGCAACTCAAAAATCTTACATTTATCTAGTTGTCTATCTTCATGCTAGTACCTGGATCCTTTTCAGTTCAATATATCTAGGTTAAAGGCACTTGTCACAGTATTCACAAAAACTTCTACAGAGCCTTCTGATGTTCTTGCCGGCAGCTCATGTTTCCCTGACTCCTTCTCTTACTCCAACAAAAGGAAAAAAACCCCTCCAAATTTATCCAGCTTTTCCCTACATATTTCCTTGCTGCATTCACTTAAAATTAGCTTCACTTTCCAGACAAGGCTTCCGATCAGTCGACACAGCACTCCCATTGCTCTGTGTCCAACCATTTGCTCTTCCATCTTCTCAGTAGACTTGACACCCACACACTGAGGTAGGTAATACACAGGAGAACTCCTGAATAAAATACTCTTTCCCAAGATGCTACACAGCAGCAGCTTGCACCTTCTTGGTGCCTTCAGCTCCTTGCTTTTGCAACCTGCAAGCTTCATTCTTCAGTTCCACAGAGCTTAGTACAACTGTTATTGTAAGATGGAGTTCATTTGTGACAAAGGCACAGGCTATTTCCAAATCATGTTTGCTTTATTTGAGCATTTGCTGTTCTGTACACACATCACTGAAAAAACAGCCAACCAACCAAGCAAAAAACCCTGCCCAGGTTACCAGTGTCAGGTTTGTTTGGACTCCAAGGAGAGCCTTTCCCTGTGCACCTGACTCTGACTGATGGTCCTGTTCACCAGGAGCAGTCATTGCCTCTACCTGCTGCCAGTTCTGAGCACTCTCCAGAGAAACGTAGTGGTTCATTGCTTCATACCCAAACAAGTGCTAGGTGCCAGGTGTTAGGAATTTTCTGTAAAGCAGGCTGAATAGACAGGTGGTGAAAGTTGCTGACAACACAGAAATATTTAGCTTAACAGAGGCTTGGGAGGATCATTAGGAACTTCCTGAAAGATGGAGCAAAAGTGCGCAATTAGACAACATTTAACAAGGGAATGATTGCAGATATGTGCAAGGTGTTGCTCCTGAGCAGAGAAAAATAAACAATGTTCTGGAAGAGTGTAACCTCTTCAGAATAAGAAGCTCATTAAAGGAAGGACTGCAAAATGCCTGCAACTGTGTGTGTATGGCGGGCAGGGGTGTATAGTATAGGGTAACTAAGATCTTTGATTTGTTGCCTGTAACTAGCATTAATAAAAGAAAACAGCAGTTACAGAGGTCATTTTTGGCTTGATCTCACCCTTAATAAAGAAAAGCCTAGTTCATCTTCATTGCACTGAAACTGCAAGCTGCTGGGAACATACAAGAAATCCAGCTGCTTGTCAGGCAATGTGTAGACAAAAGGTGACTGAAACCAGCTAATAGCCAACCTTTACAGGCTACTCTCCCTGCAAATTAGTCCGGTGCTATGCAGTGTTTTCCAAGCAGTCAGACTGATTAGCATATATGAACTCTGGCATATACAGAAATCACACCACTATTCAGCACTGTACAGGCTAAATAAGGGTTTAGAAGCCTTCAAAGTAATCCTTGCAATTAACTGTAAATTCATTAGAAACAAAAATACTATAAGGCACGCATTTTGAAATATGTAGTTGAATTACAGTTCTTACTGACTGAAGAAAGAGAAATTTAGTTTGTGGGTCTTTTAGTAGCAAGTGTGTACGTGGGTGAGAATAGCAGCTGCCTGCACACTTATTATGATGCAGCTTTGAAGAGCCATGAGACTCACCTCCCAGAACAAATTAATGGCCAACTAGGATCAAAATTCTGGCCTTCATTGACTATCTCTGAATAACTGTCCAAATGAATTGCTGGAATTGTCACTTCCCTGATAAATCTGAGGCAAGCTTCTAATTAAGGCAGTACGTTTGAAATGGTGAGGTAGAATCCCTGATTAGGTGGAAGTCAATTGTAAGTTTTCCATTGTTTTCAAGAAGACATGGAATTGCAGTCCTAAACCCCATTATTTAGAAGGCTATAATACTCCCTCCACAAGGGTTAGAAATATGTGGATGCAACAATCAAGTAGCTTTGTGAGTCATGTTGACTGAATGTAATCATACAAACTGTTAGGTACAGAATGCTTGACAGTTCTTAGTTCTGCATAAATGACAAGTTCTTTTCTGACCATAATATTATATCTATTTTCCTTTAATGTTCACTTTTTAAGGGGTTAAGGAGCTACTTGGGCCTTAGCAGTGAAGGATACAGGCCAACTTAAAAGGGAAAAAATAAAGTCAAGAAAGGAAGAGTAACATTAATGGGGTTTTTTCTCACTTTGTCATCTTAAAGCTCCAGTGTGGTTTCACAGGTTTCTACCTGCTTGCTTTTCATGTCCAGAATGAACATAAAACCACTAAAACAGCTTCCCAGATTTTAATAATGCTTGAGAATTGGGTCAATCTATGTCAATGGAAGCGCTTCAAATGCACCTGCCACAAAAGAGAGGGGGAAGAATGAACAAGGCTTCTGACCGCAGTAGTGGTGATCTGTAATGCCCTTTCAGCCTCTATTGTACAAAACAAATAGAGCAGTGTGAGTCTCCAGTTCCTAGACAGCAGGAGGAAGCTCTGTGCCTCCGTGCCATGGATGGAGGCTTTGGATGTCCTTCCTCATAGCATAACTCAGGGGCTTTGGTTGCTAACCTAGAGAAGGAGAAAATGTTTATCTGTGCAAGGGATGACCAAAAAAGCTCCCATGTCAAAGGCAAAAGAGAGCCACACTGACAAGGAACTGGATGGGGCAGTGATGAAAATACATAGATGGATAATAGAGGTTAAGTTCCTGCCTTTAAATTTCTGTGTCTGCCCACTGATACCTATTTCTGCCTTGCCTTTGGCAGCCAAACTCAGAAATTGTAGTTCTGAGACATAAAAAAAAGGAAGCCAGAAATATTTAGAAACACATACAGGACTTGAGAAGAAAGGTTTGGGAAAAGGATAGGGGGATGGTTTAGTGGGAATGGAGGCACCAGGGAGACATTGAAATGAAGAGGGCAGGAACACAAGAAGAAAAGAAAACCCATCAATAGCTATTTCATCCCCTTCAGAGAAAATTAGCTTAATGATTCAGTCACTCTTTTCTGCTTTTCAGTTGAATAATAATGGAAGTTATCTTTCAGGCTTTTCCCAAGGCTAGCATGATACCTCTTCCTAGGACAAAAACACCCACTAGACATAATATGTCACTCTTACTTAGTGTTTTTTAATTTGACAGCTTTGAAACTAATTTAACATAATAGTTGCCAGAGAAAAGACATCATGCAATCCATATCATTCATGTGTACTCTTTCAATCCTATATAAAATCAATGAAGAACCTTGTTTTTCCTGGTTGGGCAGTAGGTTTATGTTTCCATCTCAGAAGCCAGCTAAAGATAAACTAAAAAAAGTTAGCACAGTGGATGAAATATGGAGAGTAGCAAATCACATTGTTCCATTTAAAAATGTGCAAATTTTCTGACTGTACAAGCACCATTAATCTGGGATTATTTTTAAAATTGAAAATGAAAAAGCACAATAAACCTACAGGTTGTTCCCATTGATATTTAATGCTGGCCTGCAGTATGCAAACCACAGAATGCAAAGCAACTCCTATGAGTCCAAGAGTACCATCTTAACCATAATATGAAACAGCCAGATATGTGTGACAAAGCTGTATTTTCCATTCTGTTTTTTGGGTTTTTTTAAAGAAATATGGAAAAAGAGTGAAAGAGTAAGGAAAGGAGAGAAAGAGTGAGGAAGAGAGAAAGGGAAAAGAGTGACAGAGACAGAAATGGAAATACAAAATGTGCCAGGAATGCTGAACACTTTGCAAGATCTTCAGAGAAGACAAGGAAAGTTAAGTATACAGAATGGAAAGGAAAACACACAATTTTCCTTGATGAAACATTAGTGGGAAATATGCAAGCTGAGGTCTAAAATAAAGCCTGTACACTCACACATCCTGCCTGGGGTTTAAACAAGCCTTGTGTGCACTGTGCTGGCCCAGCTCATCCTGGTAGGCAGGTATAGCTGTGAAAGCTGTGTCACTGTTGACACAGAAACTCTCTGAGAATTTCTCTAACATCTTGGTGTAATAAATGCAACTTCCAACAATGAAATCCTGAACTATAGAGTGACTCCAATTCTTTATTCAGGGACCATCTACTCAAAAGTCTGCTTAGCATAAACACTAAAGAAACAGTCAGCCCCTGCACATATTTTCTGGATATGATCTTATGGTCCTTTAAGTTTATGTGGCAGGAACTTCTTTGCAGGTTCTTCTTTCTCTGTCTTCACATGCTTCTTCATCCTTATCTACTCCTTGTGTTAGTTTTCTCCTTAGTCTCTCTTTTCTCTCAGCCTTTAGTATCTCTCCATTTTTTAGGCTTGTTAACATGCATGTTAGTGTCTTAACTGTCTAATTTGGATTAAATTTAAAACTAAATTAAAAAATATGACCATTTGAAAAGAAAATAGAACATGAATTGTGGAATTCATGATGCGTTTTTTTTTTTTTTCTCCTATCATTCTGTTATCTGTTTTCCTTTTTTCATCCCTTTTCTCTCATTTTATGTGTCTGATTCAGTTGCTCTTTGAACACATTGGTACATATTCCTTTTTATAGCATCCATTGCAGTAGAAGGCTGATTTTTATTTAACTCAAAGACTAAACTATATTAAAAAAATATTATTGGAAGTGAATCTGGAATATCTAAAATTAACCCACAAAAAAAAAAGATTAATTCTTTTAAAAATGTTTTAAAAATAAAAAGGGTCAGTAAAAAAAAATCTATTTTTCAAGTAAAAGAATAATTTAGTGCTGGTAGCATAAATTTATACCCTCCCTCTGAGACTGAATACTCCTTATATTATCAGTGACATATAATCTCACCTGGTGCTAAAAAGGAACTGAAGAGAAAATATCACTAATTTTTAGCAGAAGAAGATGGTGTGTTTTAAAAGGTTGCTGCAATGACAGCTTGTGGAATGCGTCCATGAAGCCAGGCAGCAGGGAGAGCACAACCTAGGTCCATTCCTGTGGAGAACAGACTAAGGCAGGGACCCACAGCCACTGTTTCCTTTCAGCCCCCACCCACTCCTTACACCACTGTCCCCCATGAATCACCACACTGCACTGGATCCAGACTCCCCAGAGCATGTGCTTCTTACTGTAGGCTGAAGGAAATTAATTAAATCTCCTGTTCTGTCCTTGTTTTGCTGCCTTACAAATCCCTAAAATTGGGACTGGCAGATAACACTTTTCCAGCTGAAATGAAGGATTAGCCATTCCGCATCCAGCTTCTGAAAAATAGCCCCTATGGAAACACTTTAGAAGCACAAAAGAATGGCTTTCTTTCAAAACATTATCTTCAGAAGACAGGGTAAAATTACATTTAAGAGACTAAGGATATAGGTGCTGAGTTTTCACATAGCCTAAGAATGGTATTTCCGGACCACCCCCAAGAAATTACCTTTGTCATCAGCAAAGCTGAGTTCTTTGTCATCTAAACAAAAAAAAACCCCAACAACAGCTTTAAAAAAAAAAAAAAATAAATAAAAGCCCACTCCACCAAACAAACAAGCAAAAAACCAAACAAAAAACCCCAACAAAACAAAACAAATCAAATCAAACCCAAAAACTACTAAGATCTCTATTTCAGACTCCCTTAAAAACTGTGCATCCACTGCACGAGGCGGAGACGTTGGGCTCTGCCCCAGAGTTCTGCCTGGACAGCCTGCCCTCAAGGAGACAGAGGTAGAGCTCAGAGCTCAGAGCGGGGGTGAAGGAGCTCTCAGGTCAGCTTGTCAGCTCCCCAAAGCTGCTGATGTTCTGCCCATCCCCACAGATATGCTGCCAGCACCCTGGGGGCCAGTGCTCACCAATAAATGCCAACATGGCGCCAAATGCTCTACCTTTGATTGCACTGAGATAAAGAAAAAGTTAATTGGGTATGGGAACGCTGCAATAAATTGTTTTCCTTTGCAAGCAAAGGCAAACATACTATTTTATCCTGCTAGGTGGAAACAGAGAAATGCTTTCTGACGAACATGTTTCTAGAGGTTCAAGCAAATTAAAAACAAACAAACAAACAATATTCTGTCTCTTTTGTCTGTAGGACTGACTGAAAGGGCATCTGGAGAGACAAACACAATATAGTTATGTATCATTGGTAGTTGTCAAGGTAACTACGGGATTATGATTCCAGACTAAAAAGTTGTTTCATATATGTTCTAATATAGCAGTTTTCTTCCAGCCACTTGAGATCATCTTAACTGGAGGAAGAGCCTAAGACTCTCAGGAGAACTGCTCAATATATCAAACTTGTTCTATCCCAAATAAGCACATTTTTGATATCTTCCTCTAATATCTATAGCTAGTATTTCAAATTATGGGCCTTCATGGCATGGAGATATGCTGTGTCTTCTACTTTCAGAAGAACAGTATTGAAGGAAATGGCATTTGAAGACTTCCCTTAGCGAGGGACAGAACAATTAATTTTTGCATCAGCTCAAAGAAAAAAAACAAACAAAAAACCCCCAAATAGACTGATGAAAAGAGGGTTCAGACTCACACAAAAGAAATGTTTTCCATAGGATATTTCCATTTTGTGACAATTTTAAAACAAAATCTTTTTTAAAACAAACTTTTGCAAAATTTTTTTGTTGAAAAAACCCAAATCCTTTATAGTGTGCATTTGCAAATCAACAGAAAGCATTGATAAGCAGAAATTCATTAATTCAAGAAGATTTTAAGTCTAGATTCTAAAGCAAAGATTGTCTTTTATAGTACAGCAGTCTGGGACATAAACACAGTTGGGATGAAAAGCCTTTGATCTGGATCGGGCTGAACACAAACTGCCACTTTTCAAGTTAATCCCTTCTACAGATATTCTGCACTTTCTCTGTGTTGTTTTGTAGATATGAGGGTAAAAGTGTTTCTGTCTCTCTTTTGCCAATAAATACTGTCTTTCAAACATACCTATCTCTTGGAAAAACTGTCTTCACAAAAAATTGTTCCAATTAGGCCCATAGGATTTTTGCATGGACTGACTTTCAAGAGTTAAATATAAGCTCTCTCCTGAAAGCCTGAAATATTTTAGGTTGGAAAATTGACTTGTTACAGACTTGTTACAGGCTCCAATTCAGAAGCCCCCCAGATGTCATGACAAAGTTTTGAAAAGGAGAATTTGCTTTTTTCCTTATATTGTTTTTCCTTCCTTTTATTTTCCCTCTCATATGCCATCGAATTCTTAGAGACAGAAGTACAGGCACTGTATCATTTAAATGAGATCCATGTTCCAGGAAGCTTAGTTGTTGTAATTTACTTTTTAAAAAACTGCAAGAGAGCATAAGTGAGATTGGAGTAAAATGAGAGGAAACACAGAACAACAGCAAATCTTGCCCAGAGCCATGGAGATCTCTCTCCAACCACAGGCCCACGTTTTTCATGCTTGGAAGCTAAAACATTGGCAAGAATTATTTTTCAGCTAGGTCAAAGTAAATGTTGGAAAGATGATTTGATTTATTTTGTCTCCTCAAGTCACATCAGTTGTGAAGAGCTACTCCTGCCAAGCAGCCTGAAGTCAACAGTAATCTTGGTAAGAGAAGTCAGTGGCAGACATAATGTTAAAATTAAATAAGGAATGAATCACAGCTGAGCATTATCTTGGGGAAATTAATCAGGTGGTAGTAACAGTTCACATCACCTTGTCCAGAAACAGTGCCTCAATATGTGAAGAGAAATCCAAATTGAAACATGATTATTAGGCATGCAATGATTCTCATGTTAGATGTTTGGCTTAATTGAAGAGTCTGTAAGTATCTTTAGGAATCTTGCTTTTTCTTATTACAAGCAAGATTTTCTAGTACCAGGTATCAGAAAAGACCATTAAAAAATGCTGGCATTACACACTTCCTGCAAGACTTTAGGCTAAAAAGGGTTTCAAAGTATACATGAGCATGATAATTTACAGTCAGATGATGAAAATGTGTCAGAGATGACATGCATCACGTAATCTTGAAAACATTAAATTTGAAACCTATATTTTAAAACTTAAATCTTAAAAAAAAGTCTATGCCTTGTATGAAAAATAAAAAAAACAACAACAACAAAAAAAAAAAAACCACAAGAAAAAGCAAAAACCAAACAAATAAAACACAAAAAAACCACCCAAACAAACAAGAAACACCCAAAACCAGCAACAAAAACAACAATGGCAACAACAATTTAAAAAACCAAACCAAACACCAAAAAATCAAAATCAAAAACACCAAAAGAAACAAGAATGGAAGCTGCTTGAGAGTCATTCTTGCTCTAAACATCAGCATTCCTACACTTCTTCCTTTTGTTTCTACAGGATGTTTTCTTACTTGCACAGATGTGATTTTTCACACTGCTATGAAGTTCTTTTCAAATACCTACTTCCCAAGACTACATTATGGTCAAATTATTGCTATTCTTATCGCTATATGCACCTAAGAGTCTTAATATTGGCACTGTATAAACAGTGATACAGTTTCTGGGAGGCCCTGAAGTCCAGGAACTTGTGTATGTTACAGTACCTGTACTCAGGTCTGGACACATAAAGCAGACAGGGTTTCATGTGGGTTTGGCTACTAAAATTGGCTAGACTAACAGAGATCCAGGGTGGCTGAGGCTGGAAGGAGATTGTCCCTGCTCATACTGGGCCACCTGGAGGTGGTTGCCCAGGACTGTGTTCAGACAGCTTTTGAATATCGCTCAAGATGGAGAATGTACAAACTCTCTGGGCAACCTCTGCTGATACCCAAAAGCTCTTATGCTTAAAAAAAAAAACAAAAACCAACAAAAAAACCCAAAAAAACCAACCAACCAACCAACCAACCAACCAACCAACCAACCAACCAACCAGTTTTTCTATTTTAAAATGGAATTTCTTGCATTTTAGGCTGTTCCCATTTCCTCTGGTCCTGTCACTGGGCACTGCTGTGGAGAGCCTGGCTCATAACTCATTTAAGAACTGGGACGTCTACTTAGAGCTTCAATCCTTTGCCATTGAAAAATAGTCCTTGAAGCACAAATTAAGCATGGGCACACTGGCATTGGTCCTTCAGAGGTGAGGAAGCTCCTCTCTAGCTGTGCTTCCTCTGGAGCTTTGCCATAGTGCTGCAAGGATGGAGCTGACAAGGAAAGACCAGCAGTGTCTGCACAGTCAGGCTGACCAGCATTTGTTGTTTGATGTGCAGCTCATACCTGGGAGGTTGCTCACACAGCATACAGGCTCTGCTTATTGTACATTTCCTTCAGCCCGCAAGTTCTCCATGCTCTTGGCAGCTGGATCCCCAGTACAGAATCCAATGGCATTTCCACAGAAAATATACGACTTGTTATAAGCAAATTAGCTTTTAAAGCCCTACAATGTAACCCACAGAAGATAGGTCTATATAAGGTAGTTCTTGGAAGAGAAATATGAAAACATTCCAGAGAGAAAACAAATTGCTTTTTCTTGGCTTTGTCTTTCAGTATATGCTGGCAATCTTCTTGAAAACAGACAAAGTCTGGAAATAGCTCACACAACCTGCCTGCAACTACTGCTCGAGATGGAAAAAATAATGGCATATTCAAGGAGGTGACAAATCCAGGAGCACCTTTATCCAGACACTGCACAACATCATGACTCTACAAGTACCTACAAGAGGATCAAAATCCTGTAGAAGTCTGAAATGGGAGCTTTATCCAGCCTTGAAGAGGCAATTTTAATTTGAAACTCCCTTTCTCCAGATTGCCTTCAGTAGGGCAGCACAATCAGCAAAATTCTAACCTCAGAACTTTGGTGCCATTAGTCACACAAAGCTTTAGTGATTTACAGTCAGAAAATCATTTCAAGTCATCTGACGGGACTTTGTTATTCTGCCTACAGCTACACCTGTGCACTTCTTTGTCTCTAAGTTTCAATTAGAGATAATTTAAATAAGAGAAAATCATGTTTCCTAGTGGCAGAGCCTGTTAATGAAATGTGTTTCACATTTCCAATGGAAATGGGAATTCAGGAAACCAACAGGCAGAGCTTGTGCCTGCACTATGAATACATTTCACATTTGAAAGGCTTTATCTCCATCTCAGTATCCAGATATGCAACTCATCTTTAGCTATGTGAACCATATTCATATTGGTCTGAATTTCTGATTTGCCACACCGTTAACATGACCACTCAATTTCCAAAGTGTTTTAAGAAACCCAAAAAATAGGGGGTTCTCTATTGTTTTAAGTATCTGTAAGAACTGAGAGGGGAAATCTTGTATCATGTTACACTGGAAGCCAAAAGGAGAACAAGAAAAGACATAAGCAAAAAGGCTTATAGAATTTAACCATGGTTTTGCATCAAAGAATTATATAAAACAAACAGAAAACCAGGACAATTGATTTAAAAACTTTTCACCTAAATTATTTTTTCAGAGAGCTCTGGAGACTCCTGTGGATTAAAATCTTCCTTGCTTAATATGAAGCAAAAAGTTACCAGCTTTACTGGATAAGGGACTTAAGTGCTATGAGCGCAGAGAAAAAGTATTAGCCCATGCATTACTTTCTTGGTCTCCAGAAAGGAGTCTTCCACCCTTTGTGCATGGGGGAGATCCAGTCACAAGCTTAGATTACGTTTAACACATCCAATATTTTTCAATATTCAAATATTTTCATATGGCTTGAATATACCTGATATAACCTCAGATGAGGCTATGGAAGGAAAATAAATCTTAACATTTAGGCAAGGTTCTTATACCTGTCATCAAAGGACAAAGCAGAAAAACTCTGCATTTCCACACAGGGTCCTGCAAAGTGGCATACTGTCAGACTGAGATTTCTCTACTCCCATTCATATCACCACCTTGGCTTTCAAGACGACTTCATAATGCCTGGTGTTCAGTTGTACAACTCTAACTGAGGGCAGTCATTGACCTGCAAAAGCCACGATCTGGAGATAATGCACCAGCATGAGAAAAGAAACCATGTAGATGGAAAATGCACTGTTATTGTCAGAAAGCTCTTTAAACCAATAATACAGGTCTTTCAACATCAGCAGTGGTAGAGAAAGGATTTTCCAACAGCAGGATGTGGTAGAAGAGACAAAGTAGCCACTTTAGGTCTAGCCACAAGCCCAGGATGTTGTGCTTTTACAACTCAAAACTACACCACAAAAAAAAAAAACCAAAAACCTGTGACACAAGCAAACAAGCATAAAGTCAGGCATGCTTACACACACTTGTAGAAGATTTGTCTCAAATACAAATATTTTCCACTATTTTTGACTGGTTGGATGACCGCTTCCGTAATGACATCTTTGACATGCCATGCAACAGAAAAAGTCCTGGCAGACATTTTTGCACATATTAACAAGGCATCAGTCCCTGCTGAACTGAACTCTTTGCTGAAGACAACTCGAGCTGACATGCTGGGAATACCACCACCAAGTTTAAAAGTTTGTAGATTTGGGAACTCAGCAGATGACTTCCTCTAGCCTGCAGGGAAAGCTAACAACAAACTGTCTGGTGCAGAGCAGAAACAGCTGGACTGCTCTGTTAAAAATTGTGCCTGACATACAGCAAATATAGGTGGAGAAACCACCCATGAGTTATTCTGTAATTACACGTGGTACGTATTGGCTATATTAGCCCTTCTTCTTTTGCATTAGTTCTTCAATCTAAGATCTCTAATAAAAAGGAAAAATTCCTTATTTATTAGCAAGTTATACTACAAAAGGGAGCAAGAGACCTTGTCATCTCCTAATTCCCTGGTTGAGCCACATGTAGCATAAACATCTCTAGAGAAAGCTCTGGGGAAAAGCCAGGCTTTTTAAATGCATGCAAATTGTTTTTAAGACAATTCATCCTACTATTTGGCCCACACTGTCTTGATGTGGGTCAGACTGTAAATGACACAATTTGGTTGCCACTGTGCTAACCTCTGCATTCCTCTGACTCTGAGGGAGAAAGTCTCTTCTTCCTTTCTCACCTGACTTCAAATGAAAGTATCATGAATGCTGTGAATTTAGCTTGAAGTTTTATAATTGTGGTTTTATTTGAATTGCCACAAAAATGTTGGGTGAGATTAAACACAGGCTTCTCCTTTTGAAGAGGCCTACGCTTCATATGACTTTTACACCCTCTTTTCTCACTAAATGTTAATTTTTTTCTTCTTTGACTCTAGTTGCAACTCCAGCTTCTACATTCCAGTTGTGAGAGTGTTTCCTTGGGACTGTGCTATATGATATTTATGCAGAAAGTTTTGCTAATTGCTGATTCCATTGACATTCATGAACCTTTGTTGGAATGAATGAAGCTTTCATTCATGTTTATATATGAATTTCCAACATCTGTATGTTTGTAATCATGTAATGCAGAGATTTTTTTCCAGTATCATTGAGAGCTGAGTTTACCACAGAAACCTCTCATTTCCGCACCTCAGTGGAGTTTGTTCACGACTGGTGACTATGGTTATGGCTCCATTAACAAGCAGTCTGGATCAACAGAAGTCCATTTCTGGAGCCCATTTTGTGCTGGGCACCTGCCATAGGCACTTGCTGCAGGTCTGTGGAAGGCTTAGTTCAGATAAACTCTTAAATTTGCTTCCATGCAGTAAGGCTCTGTTACTGCTGCAACTCACCTCTCGGGCTAGTCCTGCCCAAAGGGAATCCAGGCCAGGACCTGCAGTGCCCTTCCTGATAGGAACCTTTGCTCAGCAAGCAGCCAAGAGCTGAGGGCTGCCTGAAAAGCACCCAACTGATCTACCTAAGGAACACACTAACACAGACACACCCTATGTGCAAATTACAGACTTATCCAATTAGAATATCTCTGTGGCAATCCTGAGCCATCAACGATTTTCCCAGCCATATAATTGCTACTATTAACAACACAAGTTCCCAATTTAACAAATGGAAGCAAGATAAACATCCACATCATCCTGGCTTCTCCCAGCTTTATGATTCAGGGTGTAGCAATGTGTTGCCCTTGGTCTTTTGGAAATAGGGTCCATGTGAGAATTTTAATGACAATGCAGCACTGCTTCTGGCCTGTTCTGGATATCTGAGGGCTGTGATCTCTTCATCATGGAAGAGGTGTTCTGATGGTTAAGCTAACTGGGTCGATCATGCCCCAAGGACTTGTAGCTTATTTACTTCCACTCAACTGCCCATGTATGTCCTCCTTCCTCACACTTTGCAATAGGTTACCCAGAATAGAGACCCAAAACCAAGGAGGACATTTAAACAGTCTGGAATCAGCAGGGAGAGGAACCAAGAAGGTTTCTGATGCAGCACCAGGGGAGAGGATGGGCGGAAGGAAGAGGTAAAGTGCTACATTGCTTAGATTTTCTGAGTCCTTTAGCATCACTGCTTTGTAGGTAGTGATTGACCATTTGGCTGGAACTGCTTTCCTCTCCAGTACTCTACTCTCTTTTGGCATTGGCTCTGCTTTCCATGCCTCCAGCATGGGAAACCAGGCATCCTGCCTCCCTGTATTCAGAAATTTTGTCCATCCTTTTTTCATGTCTTGCCATGCTTTTACAAAAAAAATCCCATCACCTACATGCATACCATTTTATTACTATCCTTTATCCTCCTCTGCAACTGTTAGCACATTATTGCTCATCAGCTGCCTCACACGAATTACTTATGTACATGCTTTGAATCTCACTTTTCCCAGAAGTAAGTACAGATTATGTCAAGTAAAACTACTTACCCTTAGATATCAGACAGAGCCCCAGACAGACAGTGGGCCGAGACAGAGAAGGATGACAGTGCCTTAAAAACATTGTAATTACTTGCATTCAATAAGCCTGGCATTTTCCCAGAGCTGTCTCTGGGGATGTTTGTGCTATGTATGGCTCAGCCAAGGCAACAAGGAGAGGACAAGGTCTTTTGCTCCCTTTTGCTGTCTAACCTGATAAAAAGCAAGGAGATTTTCTTTGTTCTAAGAGATCTGAGATCTGGATAACAAACTGATGGCATCCACTCACATTCTTTGCCCATAGTAGCTATAATGTCCCAATCCTTGACTACATTGGCTGCCCAACAATTCTATTTTGAGTAGTTTTCCTTCAAGAGTCTGATGTTCCTGATGGGACCAGTTTCTGTAAAGGAGTGTTTTCATATGGGCCATGAAAAATGCTCAAAGAAAAAGCAGGGAGAAAGGGTCAAGACAATCAATAATGTTTTTATGCAGTGACTTATACAGATCTTGAGCTATAGCTTTTGGAAAGGTGATATACTTGCACAGCCCTGCCTTGATCACAGCATCTACACAAACATCCTATTTTGCAAAGGGCAAATTCATTGATAAAAAAAGTAAAACAGGAGTGGAACTCAGTTCTGCACAAGTCTTTTATACAGGACATTGCACTTGAAAATACAAATTTCCCTCAATCAGTGAGAAATTCCAAAAAGACAATTCTCTTCCAATTTATTTTAAGGCCAAACCTGTCAGAGCCTGAGATTACTTAAGCCTCAGTCAAAATAATTACAATGAGGAAGAACTTCAGTTGATTTTACAAACACTTTCAGCTTCCTCAAACTGACATCTGTATCTTAACAGTTTATAACTAAGGGCTATAACTGACTTTACTTAGAAAAATCAAGGAAGACTGGAGTGCTAGAAAAGCCTGTGATCACACAGAACGGAGAAAATAAGACAGACCCTGGTTTATTCACCTTCATGCAAGTCATGTGGCATAATTACTTCCAACTGGTTTTGGTCTCTGTACAGAAACTTCCAGCAAAAGATTTTAAGGATGTAATAATTACCTTTTTCCTTTCATGATCCTTCTAACTATGCCTTAATTTATGAAGCTTTTAACTAGCATACATGTATCCTGAGGCTATAATGGATGCACATTTATTTAAGTCAAAAGATAAATCTTAATGAAAGGGGTTTTTTAACACAATAATTAACGTGTATTTTGATCATCATAACAGTAATTATTAGAGGCACAAAACCAGAATCAGATCTCAGAAGAAGCCATGAAGATCCTAAATAGGTTGGACTAACAACACTGCCTTATTATTTTGCCAAGAAATGACACATCAAAGCAGCAGGAATGAAACACCATGCACCATTAGGAACTATACCCAGTGATACCCAGGGACAAAAATATGAGCTGCACTAACCTCCACCACAAACTGTAAATTACGGTCACAGAGCAGGAAGTGTGGAACATGCTTTTTCTCTTAGTTATCAAGCTATGCGGTCCTTATACCTCTGCAAACATGATAAATCATCAGATAAAGAAAATAAGAGAAGAACCACAAAAAAAGTAGGAATTTAGGCTTGATATGAAACTTCTCTTTATATTTAAGAAAATGGTTTTACTTTGGGAAGTATTATAAACTTTTAACGTGTGTCCGATAACCCAATAAAGCAGTCTTGATCTTTCAGAAACCTATTAGCTCTTAAAACAAGAAAAGAAAAAGAGCACACACTCTTATCTGCTGTCATCCTCCCCTCAGCAAAAGTTACTCGTATTCTGAATTTTTTCCCATCTATTAAATCATACAGGCAGACTGTAACTTGCAGGTAGCCCTTTTGCAATGACAAACAGTAAAGTCAAACAAGGCTGAAAACATTTTTTAAAAAATATCCTATGCATTTTACCCCTGAGTCAGACTTATTTCAGGAATTCAGTTCATAGAATCACAGAATCATTTGGATTAAAAGGGACCCTAAAGAGCATCTAGTTCCAAACCTCCTGCCATGGGCAGGGACACCTTCCACTAGAGCAGTTTGCTCAGAGCTCCATCCAATTTGGCCTTGAACACTTCCAGGAAGGAGGCATCTTACAGCTGCTCTGGGCAACCTGTTCCAGTGCCCCAAATTAAAAAAAATTAAAAAAAAAACTTAGCAATACACAAGGAGACCTCATATCAAAGGAGATGACAGAAAAAAGAGAGGAAAAATAATTTCTTAAAGGAAAGGATTTAATATGGTACCTTTTCCAGTCAAAGTTTCTTCTTTTATTTTCCTCACCGCTTCTTGGCCATCACTTTCACTATTTCCAGCTGTTAAAGGACAGAAAATGAAAAATTAGCAATGCAATCAATTTAAGGAGTGCCAGTATGAAGTGCCAACCACAGTGTAAAACCAGTACGAAGTTTTCAGTGGAAAGGTGTGCATCCTGACTGCCAGGCAGCAGAGGCCTTTGAACAGTGCTGCACAAATGCACTGCGATCACACAAGTTCTGTCAGATTATCTCATTTTACATATAAAATAGGACTATCTACTGGACCAGCAGACTTGAGATTTGAGTCTGTGAGACAAGTGAATTGTATCACATCCAGATCCTGCAGAAACTTCACTATAGGTTAGAGTAGACTTCCCCTTGCTCTTTTTTCAAAATGAAAAGTTCAACAGTTGGAGGAAAGTCCTGACTACCCCGTCTCAAATACTCATGAGAGGATTTATTAGTGTTAACATAAAAAGTGATTAAGCATCACATAAATATCTTTTGTGCCATTCAGCTTAGGTGGGTGGTTGCTAATTGTCTGACATTTGTTTGGCAATTTTTATAACATATTAAAAGAAAAAACATAAGCTCAAGAGATACAGGAATTGTTAACACAAGATAAAGTATTTAAATTAACATTCAATTTATCCATCCACAAATACTTTCCATAGCATGAAATATCAAAATACCTATTGTTTATTATCTAAACTGGATAAAAATACTGATATCTCTTATGAACTTCATGAAGTTGCCTTCTTTTTTTCCTCATTATATAAAATTCTGCCAAAGGTTCTATACAGATTTTTTTTGCTTGTGCCAGCCTACAAGTATCCTGTTCTCTCTTTTACAGAACCACAGAATAAGATGAAGTTGAAAGAGACCTCAGGAGGTATCTGGTTCACCCCCCTATTCACATTAGCTGGCACATGCTTGCATTTACTCTAAGATGCATTCTTTTGAGAATGGAGTTTCAGGTGTGCTTCTTCAGTAAAAAAAAAGGATTTGAAGCACATCTTTTTTGTTTCCATGATATGCAAGAAAACTCAACATTTACATAAATTTAACCAAAATTAATACATTTAGCATTCCAGATACCAGAGAGAAAATAATTCTCACATAAAATCTAGAGTCATACAGGTGTACAACTGTTCTCTGGAAATTCCATTAACTATGGAATTATATTGCTCAGACTGACAGGAAAGGAAGGGAGGGGGGAAGGGAGGGAGGGAGGGTATTGGCAGGATCTACTAACTGC